>VZRO01003607.1:726982-803982 GCA_013397915.1 Daphoenositta chrysoptera | reverse complement strand
AAAAAAAAAAAAAAAAAAAAAAAGCACTGTAAAGGTTGCATTAGGGGAAGTCAGTTCAGTTCTGGAATGAGCTGATGGGGAAAAAGTTCAAACAGGACTGTCTGAACATCTCTGCTTCCGTGGCCAAGGCAGCCATGGGAAATGTCCTAAGCAAACACAATGCCACAACAATAGGCAATCTGCACGACCTTCTGCTTACTCCAGCTGACATATCTGAAAATCACATTAACCTCTGGCTTTTATGGGTCATGGTCTTTCAACTATTGTGTGTAACAACCTAAGAAACCCAATAGAAAAGATGCTTTTTAACAGATTTAAAGCAATAAAGCAAGAATCATGATCTTCCACCAAATAGCTGACATAGAATAAACATGCTGGCCTTCTGGAAAAATCATTATTTGTGATTGCAAATCTGTGTCTACAGTGGGGTTTTTTTTCTAAATTTAAACTATTTTTAAAAGAAAATTTAATTTTTTCTATGGCGCTGGAGCCCCCTTTGATAGTGATACATGCACGTCAAATACATTCAAGTAATAAGAGTAAATAATTAGCATGCCATAACCTAATGCTGGCTGCTGCCAATTGTTTTTCAGCTTAGCCACTGAAAACAGTTCTCACTGTGCTCCAGGGCAGTTCCTTTTGTCCTGTGTTTTCACACTCCTTTACCCTCCACTTGAGCTCTTTCCTAAAGCCCTGCCTGAAGCAGGGAGATGCCAAGGGCTCGCTGCCCATGGCTGGCACAATGCCTCAGCCTCCGAGGATGTGGTGCAGTCATGGCACCCCATGGATGATCCAAAACTTGTCACTAGCGTCAGCAAAACTGACTCTGGTCTCCCTGAAGACAAGAGTAAAGTAACTCTGCTGCTGCTTGCTGCTTTCTTCTGCCCAGTACAGTGTGGGGCAGGCAGTGAATGTGATGGGGAAGTTTGGGAGCTGCTCAGCCCAGGTTTAGAAGCTCCAGCTCTCACAAATCCGTCCTGAACCAAAAAATAGGAACCATGGTCACAGCTACACTCTTCTCCTTGGTCCTTTGTGCCTGTCGTTTGCTATCCCAAACCAAAAAAGTATTTCCTCCATGGATTTCATTAAATCACCATTTGCAATCTTACAAAAGGACTTAACTGAACTACAGGAATTTACAGTGCCATAAAAAGACCCATGATTAAGAAAAATCTGCAAATGTATTGTCTATATTTATGCATTACTTATTTAATAATAAAAGGTTTATATTGGTGAGGAGCACTGTGAGATACTTCCCTTAACAGTGCTCAAAATAACCCTGCTGGGCAGACCCCTGTTTCAGCTGCAGTTAGGGGAAGATGCAGGCCTGAAAGTCAGGGTGAAAGAGTTGCCTGTCCCGATAGCAGGGAGAGAGTCTGCAGCTCAAGACCAGACCACAGAAAAGTGTTGACATCACAAAGAGTGCCACGGTGTTCCATTAAATCTGATGAAGCCTGCAATTCAAAGCTGGTCAGAAAGGCTGGTATAAACTGCATAGGAAGCATTTTAAAATGCTGATAAGCAGGTATCGCTGTGACCCTGTTGGCGGCTACAGTAACGTAGCAGGTTTGCAAGGATGAAGTTCTTTGAGAGAGGTTTCTCAGGAAAGTTTGATCTCTTAGTGCTTTCAGTCAAACCCAGCCACGCCCTGAGTTTAAACAAACGTGTTTAAGGAAAACAGTGACAACACTGTTCTGTTTCCCGTGTTTCCCGCGTTGTTCTCATGTGCTCCTCACAAAGCATTTTGTCACACAGGATTGTAGGTCACACCCACAATTACCGTTTTATTCTAGATGCCCTAAAGCCATCCAGTGAGAGTCCACATCCAGGTATTTTTCTCAACTAGGGATTGAAACTGGTGTTTGGCAGTGCAGTATGCTGAGCTTGCTGTCCCTCTCTGTGAGTGCAGAGGGGGCTCACCCAAGCAGAGCAGCGACCATGCCCCAGCATTTTTATGAGATACCTCTGCCCAGAGGGGCTTGTCTCAATGCAGGGTCTCTTCCCTGAGCACAAACCTGCAAATGACCAGAAATCCTCCCAAGGATGGAATCAGGAAGCAAGTCTCTGCCTCTCCTGGGAAAGAAATTAGATCCTCAAGACATGGTGAGAAGTGGTTTGTGGGGAATAGCAGCTACCACACAGGGAAAAATGGTTGACATTTTAAGATGGGGCAGCAGAAGGTTGAAGTGGAAAAGGCATCCAGCAATTATAAAGACATTAATTCAGTAATACAGATTATGATCATTTTAGACTATTATCATAAGAATGCCCTTATTTGTTTCGTAATAAGGTTTCAGCAAAGACTGCAGTTCTTGTTGAAAAAGAAGTTTGGGAATTACTGATTTCATGAATAAAGGGTGATTGGGTAGGTTTTAGTAAATACTAATGATTTAAACAACATTGCCTGTAATTTTAGAGCCATATATTAAACGTTGTTATGAAGATCTTGCTGTAGGAAATTCATAGCCATTTAAGTAATCCTGATGCTGTTATTCTGCAAAACACAGCCATAAGAAACTAAAGGATTAGAACTTGTTTCCAGCTGCTTCTGAAGCTGCCAAGGAAAGCAAACCTGATTTTTAGGAAGTTCTTCCACTTGGCCTCAGCCATCTTTTAGCTTCAGCAAAATTGTGTGTTTAGCAGCTCTTGAAAAGCAGTGCATTTCCAGCAGGTACCCATAGCTGTATTTTGGATCTGGAGTTATGCACTTGACTGTGAATTTCTGATTAAATAGTAATTTTTTTTAACGTCCTGGTGATTAAAATTCATCAAAACTAGGGGTTCATATTGCTACCTTCAACATTCATTTTTTCCTGTCATTTTCTAACATACACATCACCATTTGTTTCTTGAACACTGATTCAGAAAAATAAACTTACTGTATCATAATAGTATTACTGCAAGAATTCATAAGCCTAAATAAATATGATAACTTGCCAGAATTGCTCACCCATGCAAAATTAGTGATGTGCCAACATTGGCAAATTAGCACATAACCATATTGTGCCAACATTGGCAGGATTAGCACATAACCATATTTTCTGTCCTTTTTTTGGCAATAATCATTATACCAAAGATAGCAGTAAAGGGGAACTGCCATGCATGTAGTTTTAGTCTTGATGGCTTGGGTAATAGCCATGGTCACAGTGAAATGAAATAATGCAGGTGTTAGCACAGCAGAGTTTCTAGAGGAAAAATCCAGTGTTATTTTTCATAATCTCCTTACAACCTGTGCTGAAGCCCATTGCTTCTTCCCAGTTAAACTGAAGTGCTCTCAGCCAGGGCTACTTCAATGAAGTCACAAAATCACAGAATGGGCAAAGTTGGAAGGGAACACAGTGGATCATCTGGTCCAACCTCCCTGCTCAATCAGGGTCATCCCAGAGCACATTGCACAGGATTGCATCCAGACAGTTCTTGAATATCTCCAGTGAGGGAGATTCCACAACCTCTCTGGACAATCTGTTCCCCACACAGTAAAGAATTCTTCCTCATATTCAGGTGGAACTTCCTGTGCATCTGTCTCTGCCTGTTGTCTCTTGTCCTCTTGCTGGGTACCACCAAGAAGAGCCCGGCTCCATCCTCTTGACACCCTCCCTTCAGATACTCATAGACATTGACTGAGAGGTCCCCTCTCTGTTGTCTCTTCTCGAGGCTGAACAGTCCCAGTTCCCTCAGCCTGTCCTCATAAGAGAGATGCTCCAGTCCCTTAATCATCTTTGTAGCCCTCCTCCCAACCTGCTCCAGAAGCTCCAATCTCTCTTGTACTAAGGAGTGCGAAACTGGACAGAATACTCCAGATGTGGCCTCACTAGGCCTGGCAGCTGCTGTTCCTCCAGTTCTCAATCCACCTCACTGCCCGCTCATCCAGTCCACACTTCCTGAGTTTGCCTGTAAGGATATTTTGAGAGACGCTGTCAAAGACCTTGCTGAAGTTGAGGCAGACAATACTCACTGCTCTCCTCTCATCCATTCAGGTAGCTGTTTCAGTATAGATGGTCATCAGGCTGGTCAAGCATGATTTGCCTTGAATGAATCCATACTGACTACTCCCGATCCCTTTCTTGTCACTCCTGTGGATAGGGATGGCCTCCAGAATGAGGCCCTCCATAACCTTTCCAGGGATTGAGGTGAGGCTGACTGGCTGGTAGTTCCCTGGCTCGTCCTTGTTGCCCTTTTTGAAGATCAGAGTGAACTTTGCTTTCTTCCACACCACCCGGATGCAAAGCCAGCATGGGGGCTCTGTGAAAGAGAACATGAGATCACAGCAGCATGTGCTTCTCAGGCTTGTAGACAGTTATCTTTTGTAGAAACACAATGCTCAATACATTTTTGTATGAGTCATATGTGTTCTTCCTCTTCAGTCTCTTCCCAAACAAGTTCTCAGTGTTTCTGCATACCACTTCTAGCCATTATCACACTAGTTGCATATCTTGTATAATAAAAAGTGCATATAAGCTCAGAATGCTCTCAATAAAATAGAGATTAATTCCATAACAACAACAACAACAACAACAGCATCTATGCAGAAAACTGTTGCCTTTATAACACAGAAAAAAATTATGTGAGAATCTCCTCCAGGGTGGTAGATCTTTTGATATTTTTTAATGTAAATCTCTTCAGACTGCTTTTTCTTTTCCTTTTGTAGAAATAAAATAAAAATTTTAAAAATAGCTAGAAGGTAATATATTACCATATTTTAAATTTGTACAAGTTCATCTGATTTCTTTCATAAATGCCATTAAAGCCAAAAGGGAGTTCTGCACTTATACTCTGAAGCATCAACATGATAGTGTGATTCACACTAAAAGTCAATCTGAATAGCAATGTTTCAATGTGGTATAAGGGAAAACAAAGCTGCCCCAAGGTTTCTGCTTATCCTGTACAGGGAAAGAATTATCTCTATAGGAAACTTGAAAGAGCTGTATTATGCACATGCACTTATGTGCCTGCATAGGTAGTTAATATAAAACACCTCATGCTTTTGTAGATGGTATATGACACTATAATACACCCGAATTCAGGTGGGAGATGTTTCTGGTGTGGGCGGGATGACCGAGTCTGTCCCGGTGTGCAGGGGTGATCCCTGTGCGCACACACCCTGCCCTGCACACCCGCACTGCCACCCGTGAGGGCACACACAGAGGCTGCTGTGGCCCCTTCTGCTCTGCACAGGGACAGGGACCCCTGTGCAGCCTCTTGCCAGATGGCACCGAGATGCCTGTTCAGTGTCCAAGGAACAGAAGCAGCCCAGGCACTGTTCTGGTGTACACGTTGTCTGGGAGAGAGCTTGCCCCTCAGTAAGTGGCCCAGTTCACCTCTAACTGGACGTGGTTTACATCCAGCACTACACGTGGGTTGCCGTGTGGGTGCACAAGTATACACAGGTCACATTCAGGAACAGTTTTCTGATTTCCCCTGGTGTTGTTGCCAGCGAGGCAATGTGATTCACAGGGGAAATTACCAGAAGTGTGACTCTCACAAAAATCACAGCTGCTGCATTGTGGAAAAGACTGGTTCCACTCCCAGTTCCTTGTAGCCCCTATCCATCTTCTTCCTTTGCAATTCAAAGTTACAGATATGCTTGCATCCCCCCAGAGTGGAAAGGAGACAACTTAGCTGTAATTACAAAGAAGACTTTTGAGATCAAAAGGTGTCAACAGTTTCTTGCAACTGTGTTTAGAGTTCAAACTAAGTCAGCCAGCTGAATGCTAAACCATGTCCTGCTGAGATGCAAATAACTTGAAAGGTGAAGAGCAGAGGTCAGAGCACTGCCTAGGGAGTTCTGGCCCAAATACAGTGAGCCATATCTCTCCTTCCTTTTCCCTGGTGAGATGGGAATGAGAATCAGAAGAAGATAAAATCCATTAGTGGAAATAAGAGCAGTTTAATAATTGAAGTAAAATATAATAACAATAATTCCAATAAGAATAGTGATAAAAAAGCGATAAGAAAAAGAGAATAATAAAAGCCAAGAGAAACAAGTGATGCACAGTCCAATTGCTCACCACCGTTGACTGATGTCCAGCCCATTCCTGTACAGTGATTAGCCTTCCCAGCCAATTCCTCTCCATTTACATACTGATCTTGATGTTCTGTGGTGTGGAATAACCCTTTAGTCCAGGTCATCCATCCTGGCCATGCTCCCTCACAGTTTCATGTGCACCTGCTTGTTGGCAGAGCATGGAAAGCTGAAAAGTCCTTGACTTAAGTAAGCACTACCTAGCAACAAAATGTGTTATCAACATTATTCTCAGACTACATCCAAAACACAGCACTGTGCTAGCTACTAGAAAAAAAATTAACTCTATCCCAGGCAAAACCAAGACAGCAGGGCAAAGCAGCTGCTGTTTCCCATTCTAGAAGCCTGAGCTGTAGACCCATTCCTGCAGGGCACGCTGAAGGCTCTCCCATGTGTGAGAACGCCAGCCCCCTCTGCCGAGTTTTTAAAGAGCATTGTTAACTCCATATGTGTCTTTTGGCTCTCTGCTTTTTATTTCTCTGTTTTATCTACTGGCATCCTTAGAGTGTTAAAAGTTGCATTTAACCTTGTCAAAGGAGTACTGTTTCTATTCTAAACTGAAGCATTTTTCTACACAAATCATATTTTGCTTGCAACATTTCCTTATGGTTAAATATTTATGTTGGAATTCCTAAATTATAGTACAAAAACAGTCAAATGAGCTGAGGAAGAGCAACTTCTGTTCCAAAAGGGAGTATAATGATATCTTCAATATCTTGTAAATGAAACTACTTTATATCCAAGGCAATAGAAGGAATAGCAGATACATATTTTGTCACAGATAAAGCCTTTCTCTTTTTTTTCCCCAAAAAATTTTATGAGCATATAATGATTTTCTCAAATCCGTTTAGTGAAATGTCTTGGATTGTTTTATTTTGCAAATTGCCTTCTCCTATATGTTGACTGACAAGAGTTCTCAGGTTGAAACTTTATTTTCTCTCACATGTAGCTGCCATTGCTGGGGCAAGTCACAGTTCCTAGTCCTTTCTTGGACAAGTGTGTATTTAACCTGCTTGGGTTTATTTAAAACTTAATTTTCCTTGAATGTGCCAATGTGTGGCTTTAAGATTCACTTTCTTTTGGACCCAATTAGGCACTTTCCCAGAAAAACAGGGTTTTAACCATTAATCCTGCAAAATGACAAAACCTCATCAAAAATTATTAAATTTAGAGACTTGCACTACAGAAGGAAATAAATTCGGTTTGCTTGGCTTTGCTTAATCTGAACTACAACCTCAGTGCTTCAAATCCTTGGAATAAATTTCCTCGTTACCATGCCCCAGGGCATTCCTTCTCCAGAGTCCTATAGCAAATCCTGATTGTTACATGACTGCACATTCAGCAAACATTTCTGCATTTCTCAACCAAAATTTTTTGTGTTTTAGTCCCATAAAAATTGGTCCCAATCTGATTTAGTACAAATATGAAAATATCTGAAACACCCCATAGTGCAAATGTTGTTTTTTAAGCTCTCCTTCCTGCAAATATCTATAGAATGGAACTGTAAATAAAATTAGTGGAAAGAGAAATAGCAGCAGGACAACCATGACTTAGCCAATTGAAGGAAACACCAATGTCTATTTACAATGGTTTTTTAAAATTTTTCCTAAATCCATTTTAATTTCTGTTGGGAAATGCTGTATTTATACAAAAGGACTATAAAAATGGCCTTTATGAATGATCTTTATCTTCAACTGAATTGAATATAGCCTGGTAAAATCTGACCATCACCTTTCAGTGATTATTTGGAAATAAAGTACATTTTATTGAAGGGCTTAGACTTCTTTTTGGTCACCAGGGTATGTTAGTAAATGTTACTTTCAAATGTACATTTCACACCAAAATAGATACTTTTCCAATGTTAACTATAAAAACTACTAGAAACTATTGCCTCTCCCTAAAAAAAGTGGTAACAAAGGAAACTAGAAATATCTTTGATGCAAACTCATTTTTATCCCTTTGAAATAAATAACAACATCTACCTTTTGAATAGAATACTGAATACATCCTCATTTTCTGTTCTTTCAATATATATTCCAAAAGGGAAAAAATATGATGGGTAATTAAAATACATGAGAGACAAATATTATTGCGTGGTTGCAATCCAGTACACTGAGGTCCTTACTTCCACTGTGACTTGATAATGGAGATACAATACATGATAAGGAACACTGCTTCTTCCTTAATATCTCCATGAAAATATACTTTATATTGACACAGAGATAGCAGCAGAGCTGCATTATTTTGTTTCTTCAGAGAAACTCTAGGTAAACAGCAGCCTTTAATAAACCAGACAATTTTCTCCAATACTGAAAAAGATATTATGAGACCAAGATTGTTCAGCTGATGAACATGCTTCTGTAATCTGTTTTGGATAACAGCATTATAACAGCACAGAGAGTGTGCCTATGTGAAAGATATTAATGATTTCTTCTGAAGCAAAATAAAAAGTAAAAAACCAGTTGTCTGAAATAGTGTAGTTAAAGACTTAATTCAAATTTATTGTAATTCTGATTGCTATGTAGATTTGTACATGGTATCATAATCCATGACGATATCCAAACTATTAGAAACTCTGAGACTGAGAATTAGAACAATGAACCAGCTAATGGCTGTCTGGATCACACTAACAGCACATCATGCCGTGCTTATAATTTTTATCACCCTAGTAACACTAAAATAATGATAATTGTGGGATCAAAATGGTGAAGCCACTGGTGAAGACATGAAGATTCTTTCAAACTCAACTCTATGTCACAACAAATGAGCGACTTTTGGAGTGTGCCATTTAACCAGCTTGTCTCTCTTTCCAGGTTTTAGTGAATTTCTAAACAGCTTAGCAAAAGTTTTTGGATTGAACCTCCCCAAAAATCATGAATCTAAGATGCAAGTCTTGCAGGTAAAGCGTATGAAAAGACCAAAATTAAGATAACTGAACTTTCTCTGCTACCTCAGTTATTAGTTTTTCTCAGTTGTGTCTCCAAACAGCATCTTGGCTGGAAATCCAAGTTCCAAAGATGACTGTTTAGGATGGCTGAAGAATATTCCTGGTTTTAGTGTGGCACTGGGATCAAGCCCTGCTCTCATAGCTTGGGTGAGATGTGAGCTGGAGGTTACACAGTTCTGCTGCTGCTGCTGCCTGACAAGACATGTCAGGCTATGTCTTGCTGAAAGGACCAAGCACCAGATGTTGAGCTGATCCTACCAGATGCTCACAAGCAGGAATCTGCTGAACCCAGCACATGCAACAAAACTGGCAGAGTTCTCCACACCATTCTGTTGATTCTCTGGAGATTTGTAAAGCTTCATGAAATTTGTTGTGTTTTCTCATTGGCTATGTGTTATGAGCTCGTAAGATTGTTCATGCTGGTGAGCAGTAGGTCAGATGCAGAGTAGAATTTCTGAGCCTGCCCATTCAGAGGTGGGAGTAATCACTACATAGAGATAAGAAGCAGAGGTTCCTCTCAGATCACATCCAGACATTCATTGCAGGCAAGGAAATACAGACTACATGCTGGTGGCTCTTCCAGCTATCACTCTAGACCTTGCTCAAGTGTTATATGAAATGTTTGAGTGGGAAGTAGTGGCCACAGCCTCTCCCAGCTCACTGCATGTGGGCTTTTCAGGAGACATGACCCAGGCACTTCCATCCACTGGCTAACCAGCACTGCCAGAGCTCTGAGCTGCCATGGTGGCTGAGGTTGCCTCACACGTACACCACTTTGAAGCCTGTAATTGTGCTTCTAGTCCAGGATGCCAGATGTGATCTGGCTCAGGATGAGGACAGGACTATGGCCTAAGGACTAGCAGCCTGCCTTGCAAGAGTGAAAAGGGACAGGGTCCTGATTGGTGGAAGCATAGCTAAAGAGTGAATGAAAAAACACAGACTTTAGGTGGGGGCACTCAGGTGCAAGAGATTGGGAAGAGTGGGTGAAGTAGATAGAGATGTGGGGTTGAGTCCTGACAAGACCAAATAAAATGCCATATAAGTAGTCAGGGAACCTGACATTGACAAATTTAGTTTGGGAAGCTTTTGTAGGCGCTTGCAATGGAAGGATGCCTTGTAGGGTGATGAGCATACTTGGAAGAAATGTTGCAGAAAACTCAGGCTACTTAACTGTCCAGTCAGTGATGTATTTGAACAAAAATACATGCATATGGCAGCATAAGGGAGTTGGAAATTTTGGTCATTCCTTTAAAATCAGGTGATAACCACAGGTCAAGTTTCTCTGGCAATAGAAAGATTGTCATGAACAGAGTAAAACTTACTGCTAAAAAAGTACATGTAAAGAAGGCAGAGAAGAGGGAAAGGGAAAGAACCTGGTCTTCTGCTGGCCCAAAGAACACCTCAGATGTGACAGGCTGTTAAGGATCAGTGTGACACTTTCAAGAAAATACCTGAGCTCTAGAAATAGGGATGCCTACTTCCAAACCAGGATGATCTGCTCTAACACCATGGGCTTGACAAGCAAAAGGCTGTCCAGTAGGGCTTTCCAGTCTCCTCAGGCCTTGCAGACATAACATGACCTTCATACCCCAGTACAGTTTATTTTTTGCAGAAAGGAGAGCTAAGAGAAGGGACTGTCTGTTTATTCCTACTGTCTCTGACATCCTGAATCACTGGTCTCTTGTTGCTATCTTAGCACAAATAACGAGTACAGCTTCAGGTGATGATACTTCCAATTAACCTGGAGTTATTTTGGAACACCTACTGGATACTTACATCCAAGCACTATTAGAAATGTGTCTGCTGCATTTGGAATAAACCTAAATATTGCTGCACCTCATTCTTTCAATGCCTTAAGGCCTCAAACCTGCTTGAGGCATGATGCTAAATGCCTCTCCAGGAGCCTGCACGTACTGGGGAGCCATGGGTGGAGATGAGGCTCCCAGAGGCAATATGGGGAAAAGTATATATATGTGCCTTGGCATTCTCAGTGACATCTGTTGGACAACTCTGTTGGATTGGTTCCCAGCATTAATTTGCAATAATCACAATAATTTACATTCAAATCCTAATTAATGAAGTTCTGGTGTTTATGGGATGGGGGATCTTGAAAGGATAGGGTGTACTTTCTGTTCTATTTCTGCCATTTTTCATTCCAGTGAAACTCTACTCATGACTCACTGCTCATTACCATCTCCTGGCAATGTATGAAGAGAGAGATGCACAGCAGAACAAAATGTTTCTTACCCTGATTATTTGCTTGCTTTCAACAGGCCAATACCTCCTTTACAACAAACTGGTAAATGGCTTCCTTATAAATTCAAATCCACAAAAAGATTTATGTGAGGAAACCCTTGAACATATGACCATCTCAAGGTTATTTGTATTTATCATCTCTGTGCTAAATGGTTGGGGTGAGCGGAGAGTGGAAAATCCCTTTCAGTGAGATGTGCAGACAGGAAGCATTTAGGCTTGGAGCCCCCAGCAGCAGCACTGGACTGTCTCTGGGCCATGGAGACACTGACTATCTGCTGATGACAGGTGCTGAGGGAAGCTACTAACATAAAGAATGCTATGAGCTAAAGATGATTTCTTTATATAGATAGCCAGAGAATCATGGAATCACAGAATGGTTTGGGTTGTAAGAGACATCCTCCATCTAGTTTCACCCTGCTGCCCTGGGCAGGAACACCTTCCACTGGACCATGTTGTTCAAAGCCCCATCTAACCCCATCCAAACAGTTCCAGGCATGGGACATCCACAACTTCTCTGGGCAATCTGTGCCAGTGTCTCAGCATCCTCACAGTCAAGAATTCCTTCCTTATGTCTAATCTAAACCTACTGTTATGCAGTTTGAAGCCACTGCCCCTTGTCCTATTACTACAGGTCCTTGTAGTAAGTCCCTTTCCAGCCATCTTGCAGGGCCCCTTTAGGTGCTGGAAGGCTGCTATAATGTCTGCCTGCAGCCTTCTCTTCTCCAGCCTGAAAACACCAACTCCCTCAGCCTTCATTCAGATAATCAGTAAGGTAGTTCTTAATTTCAGGTAATAGTAAGTTAATTAATTTATTAACCAGTACCCACGTTAAAGCACTGCTGGGTCTGTGGTACTTTCTTCAGTGCCCAAGCTGGTTGCTGGAGCTCTTTGAATCTCTGACTTGGTAACTTCTAAAGTACACCTTTATCTCTCCCTTCTTTCTTATATGACTGCTGCTTGCAGATGAAGGACAGGTACATTGGGTTTGTCCCTCTTGCTGCACGGGGTGATCCTCAGTAACCTGCTGAGGTGCACACATGGACAACATCTGGCCAGTATAGTGGCATCCTGCATCGGTGTGCACCATCCCTTTAGGCCCAGTGGTTGCTTTTGGAAAGAAATCTGGTTGCACAAACATGGAGACAGCCATGATATGTGGCAGCAGATCCTCTGGTCCACATAGTGCAGACATGGCTACTAGGAATTAAGATCACCAAGATGTGACTTAAATTTCCATTCATCTGGATGCATAACACTTGCAAGCTCTCTTCCCTTGGAAGAATCAATCATTTCTCTTGCAACCATGCAAAACTTTATAAAATTATTAACTACTGACATTTGATGGGAAAAAAGCCAGGGATCTTTCTTGGCTTTTCTGCATTTGATGCTGTTCTGGTGAACACTTTAGGTGGAATCTTATTACTCAAGGGTAAAGTCCACTACAAAAATGATTTTGTATGCTTTGGGAATGAAAAGTAGCTGTCAATTTACTTTATTTAAAGATTTGGAAGCAGAACCAGAGTTCTAAGAACTTCTCCTAACTCTGTTTTGTGAGCTTGTCAAACAGCACAGAGCACTGATGACTTCTCAGCAAAACAGGCGCAGTGGAGGAATAATGATCTGAGCGTGGGCCAGGACATTTCCCAGGGGAGAAGGATTGTCAAGCCTAAGGATAAACTTCACATGGAAGGTGAACCGGATTAGGGGGAACAGCCTTTGGGAGATGTGTTTGCTGACACAGAGGAGACGTAAGGAATGGGGGTGGCAGCCACCTCAACACCTCTCTGCCCCATCCACCCCTCTCTGAGCAGCAGCAGCCAGATGAGCTTTACAGAGATGTAGCTTCACAAGGCAGTGAAGAGAGGACAAGGCTCTTTGGCCAGCCCTAACACTCTGATCCCCTCTGCAAATACCTGCTTTTCTGATGCATAAAGCCAGTGCAGGGACAATAGCTAGGTAAGTCTGGAATCTGGAATCTAAATCTGAATTATAGAAATGATGTAGAAATCTGAAAAATAGAAACACACTGAAATTGTCCCAGGGCATATTCGGTTACTCATTTACAGGTTGTACACATTTCGTATCTGACAGTAGGACAAAGCACTGTAAAAATACCCTTAAGAATGTGAAGCTCTGCTCTGATTTATATTTAAAAGCCAACATCTGATTAGTGTCTGTGTTTTATTAACAACAACAAAAAAAAAAAAAAAAAAAAAAAAGGATGAAAGCTTCTCAGATATTACCTGTATTTCACCGGGTATTTTTTATAGTATATTGTGGAAGAAAATGCCACATTTCATTAAAGTCTATCATTCATACACAAGAAAGGATTTGGCAGCAGTTTATATACCTGCAATTTTTGTGGCAATTTTAAACTTTGCCCATTTTTCAGTCTCTGAAGGTTCTTTAAAAAAATGCCTTTGATGACCTCTGAATCAACTGGTGTTCACTGGTCTGTGCGGGGGTGTGTGCTGTTGTACACCAGCTGTGGGGCTGCCTTTGGTATAAGCAGCTCAGTTGTTGTGTCAGCAGTTTTCACACTGTTTAATTTTCATAGACTTGGTTACACAACACATTCTCAGACCTTCCAGCTGTGCCTAATGAAAATTCATACTGACACACATTCAGGTCTCAGCATCCCTCTTGCTCTGGTGTTACCTTATTATTTTTTTATTATTCTACTTAGAAAGAACTGCAGCACTCCCAGTATAGGAAATGTGATATATGTTGAGGATAATCTCCTGTCACTGCAAGGTTTCTTCTCTGTTAGTTCTCTCTGTGTGCTTCATTTCATCTGTTTGCCACCCATTAGAAAGGGTAGTGAAACATTTGGTTCTTAAAGGGTTGACTGCTTCATTTTATGTAATGTAACTGCATCAGCAGAGCAGTAATTTATGATGAATAACTTGTTTGGCAGTCTTAGGCTTTTTTCATGGATTGTCTTTGAACAGACTGTAATTTTCTTGAATTTATTAATTATTCAAAATGTTAATGATTCTGGGAGAATGATTATGAGCAATTTCATGTGAGCATTTGGTATGCAGTACTTCACTTGTATGGCCATTACTTTCTTGTGTAGGTAGATGAAGGCACATCATATTTTCTCTATTTTGTTGTCAGAAGATGGTAAAAATTATCAATGCAGTTTTGCTCAGATTATAAGAGTTTAGTGAGACAGACAAAAAAAATCAGAACATTTTCCTTTAAAGTCCTGACTAGATAAAAGAGTCTTTCTAAGACTAACTTAAGAAATAAAGAGGATATTTGTCAGATTCCTTTTATTTACTTATCAAATTTTAATTTCTTATAGTAACTTGGACAAAAAGGTAATAGGGTATGTACTCATAATCTTGGTGGGGGTGTCCAACAGCTTAGGTTGTGATTGCCTTGTGCTTTGGTTAAAGGTCTATTTCTCTGTATAAAATATTCTGAAAATACAGTTATCATCAGCTTGAAAATTTCTCTCAAGGTTATTGTGAAGGTGAAAGTGACTGCAGGCAGTTTCCAGTCCAGAATAATGGAGTCAGAAGCTTGTGAGGTTTGCTGGTCTCCTAACACTTGCTTTCTGTTTCTGTTGAAGCATGAAAAGTTTCAATTCACCTTAAATTAGCATTTTGTGGGATAAAACCCTGAGTTCTTGAACAGCAAGTGGCTTAAAATTGGTGTTAACTTTTAAAGTAATTTGAATACTTGAGTACTTGAACAGGAAATATTTTGTCTACTTTTGCTTTAAGAGGAAGAGAACAGAGGAAAGTTGCTGTGAGGAAGAGGTAAATATTCCTAGGGTCAAATTATGAGTACGACAAAGGTGAAAATGCACATTTTAGTTACAATACTCTTGTGATTTTGACAAACATGAGAAATGTTCTGTGACTGGCTGCTGCTGGCTGAAGCCTTCTGCTGTGTATCTGAATTGAACCGCTGTGGTTTCTGTACCTCCACAATGTACTTTGTTCATGGCTTTGAAGAGGAGGTCTATTTATGGAGTTATTAAAAAAACTAACTGCTTCCCAGACTTTAGAGTAACATGCTGCATGCTGAGTCCCCCTCTAGCTGTTCAGGTGAATAAAGAGCACTTTCCTCCTACAGCTCTGCACATGTTAAGCTGTAAGTAATGAACGTTGCAGACACTGCACAGGATTGTCAGCTCAGGACAGGAATGGATTGAACTGCAGCCTGCACAAGCTTGTGAGAGCTCCTGTCTGTAGTTCTGCAGTCACTTTCATCATTGTTTTCCACTAAAGGTCCAGCTTTTGCTTTACTTCTTTTCCCATAACTTTCCACCACTTGGCTTGTGTTTAAAAGACAGATAGTTCTATAAACTGGATTGCAACAATGCAGGCTGCAACTAGCTTCTGCTCTCCAGGAACTGGTAGCATATTATGTTTCAGCTTTAAGACAAAGATAAGGGTTTGTTGGGTAGAAAAGGAAGCAAAAGCTGTACATCTTAAGGTTTCCACAAGCAATGGAAATGAATATATTTTAAACTGCTTATATCAGTTATGCTTTTTGGGGCGGGGATTTGTCTCTAAGTCACTGTAAAATATCATGTCATATCCATTCTACTCTATAAAATGAGTAAAAAACATTATCCACAAAGCTCAGCAGTCATGCCAGAAATTCGTGTGGCACCTACATCTGGTTTGCATTGAAACCTCAGTATCTAGCTCTGAACAGTAGGCACTGAAATGAAAACTCATCATCAGTTAACAGTCCTTTTGCACTTCCCTGGCCACAATTGAGGTAGATTTAGGTAAGGTCTGTTCCAAGAAAACACGGAATTCATCTAATTTTCTTCAAAATTCCAAATGTAAGCATCTGAATGTGAGCTAAAGGCATGATACAGTCGCTTGACTACGTGTTTCTGGAGCAACCAGAGCTGCTCATCTGCTGAGCTGTGGTTATGTGAACCACCTGCCCATGCAGGCTGGGCAACTGTGGCCAGTGGGAGCCTCATGTCCCCCTGGAGCAGCAGGGCAAGCTAGGTGGGATCAGCTAGTGCATCTTACATGAGCTGCACAGCATGCCTCTGTTTATCAACTGCATCAATCTGGGGAAATGTAAATTCCCATTCCATTCAGTGGATGCGGGAACCTTCTTTCAGCCTGTAAGGCCATTGACTAGCAGCCTTAATCTCCTCCTGAAAGGCAGCAGCCAGGAGATCTCTCTGGTTAGGGTGAGCGGATTGGCTCCTCCCAAGATCTTTTGTTCCCTCATCATTATGTATGCACCTTTCACTACTGCTATTGGTTTTGTATCTCTCCTCCCCTTTTCTTCCCTGTATGCCTCCCCTCCCAGGTTGTTCTCCCTTCCCCGCTCTCCCACTGCTCCCCGTTCCTGGCCGCTCCTTCGGGTTTCCCTGTTGGCCCCGGTACCCCAACCCCGCCCATGCACCGCCCCTGTGCCCTGAGACCATTGGCCCTCCTGCTCTCTCCGCCCTCCTCGTCCCCATACAAAACCCCATGCCCCTGCTGTGTCTTTGTCTTCGCCTCTGGGAAACTTCACGCCATGCGAATTAAAGTTCTTCTGTGGAGCCCCATGCGGAGACCCTCCCTCGCCTCCTTTATCACCACCGGGCTGCGGGGCCGTGCTCTCTGGGGAGGTTGTGGATTGCTAGGCCGTGCCACGCTTAAAAATGCACCACGACAAGTGGATATTTACTAGTGCAGAAGAGAGAGCGCACAGAGCAATTCAGTCACCCTAAACTGGACACCTATGTGCTTGAATCATGTTTTCTCATTTCACTCTTAGACTCTTTAAAAGCTGTCTAGAACCTCTCCCTCAAATGTCAGAGCTAGGCTGCATCTGGCCAGAGGGTAAGAAGTCAGTGTGGAAGGTGCAGAACCCATGTCCCAGCTCCCTGAAGTCTTCTAGATTCACCGAGACTGCCTGACTCACAGCTTTGCAGCCACATGCCACAGAGTGGTTCCTACACCACATACTTTATCCCTTCACACATTGCTATTGCAGTGCACAGCTCTTGTGTTCATTGTGTGCATTGTTCTCATTCCACACAAAGAATAAGGTAAGTGAGCAAGAAGTTGAAGTATACAAATACAAGCACATAAATGTGGTTGTGCCATACAAAGACTGTTGTCAATAAAGTGGTCTAATAATTTCCATTTCTTTTCTACAAATGCCACTAGAACGGAAGTTTATATGAGTTAAGTCTTCGTTTGCTAATTCTGAAACAGGGTCTCAATTGATTTGACTTCCTGCACTGTGAAACCCTGCTTCTTCTATGCACATAATGCCTGGGTCTACTAGAGTTCAACAGGTATTTACTAAGAAAGAAGTAGATGGATTTTCTTCCCTTGAAATACATGGAAGAGTTATCACTCTGAACCTTACAGAAAAGTAGAATGATAGAGAAGCAATGGGGAGAATAGACCTGTAAGTTTAAAGCTAAAATTCAAGAACAGTGTCTGATTTTGATGTGGAGAAAACACAACTTGCCAACAGGGTGAGTTTATGGAATGCACTGAAGTATCAGCAGAGGCTTATTCTTTGTTGACCACTTTTGACTTGACAAGATCCTCAAATGTATTTTTATAGTTTCCTTCCTGGTATGCTCCCAGAGATAAGTACTTGAAGTAAATGTCAGACCAGAACTAGCTAGAATAAAGCTTCTACTTACATTGTGTGAAAGAAGCCACTGAATTTGTTCCCAATTCATTTGTTGAGCTACCACAGCTCATAAAAAGAAAAAGGATAACATATTTTTAACTTATTCGCTCCTGGTTATTCTAAAAACAGTATGAAGAAATGTAAAAGCTGATGCACACAGTAATACTCAGTCCTGCACTTTATCAGGGACTTCAGTAAAAAGAGAAGGGTTATAAACTCTGAAAGAATTCTTCTTTGTTTCATATAGGAAAATATTTCTTGTTTCACTCATTATATTGGGTTTTCCAGCATGACTATTCCCTGTACAAGTCTGCTCTGTTCCTGAGTTCTCATTCATATGCACATCATTAAAAATACTGACTCTTTTGTCTGTCCCAACACTTCTCATACGTTTAAAAATTTAGTCTTGCAACAGGAATACTCAGTGTAAGTACTTTTTAAAGTGGTTTGCCATTTTATTTATATTTGGGAATGGGGACTAATACCTAACAAGTAGCATTTGAGAAATAGCAGAAAAGAGTAGATCCTGTACCTCTGCAGCTGCATTTGATGCTCATACACCTTTGGGTGCAGTTCTGCTTCCCGTTCCACTAAACACACACCATACAGTGTGTGAATGACATCAAAGATCAATAGCAAACTCTGTGGTTTTGGTGGGGCAAATGTACCTCAGGAAAGTTAAGTCCTGCTGGAGCTGAAGAGGGAGCAGTGGCAAGGGACTGCTCGTGTTGCAAAGCTGACAGACTCCAGCAGCCCGATGGGATGCTTCTGCACCACCCCGGGCTCTCTAAGCCTTTGATGCTGTAACAAGCAAATAATAGGCATGTCATGCTGATACAAACTCAATTATTTCACAGCCTTTTAAGTACTAAATGACCGAGTCACTAGCCGAGAGGGAGAAAGACCACTGACATCGATGGGAAGAGTCACTGACTTTAACATTTTGGATAATGCTCCAAGAGATGTGGCATTACTTATAATTAAGGGAAGGTAAGACAGAAAATGCTCTAAAGGTAACCTTGTTTTGTAGCTTACATCTCTACTAGCTACATCTTTACTGAAGAAAGTTATCTAAAGCATCATCAGCTGGAAGTTAACATGAAGACCATTTCCTATGGAGTTATACAGGAATGTTTGCTTAGGAAAATAAGAAATAGGCTGGAAAAAATACCCCACCTGGAATTAGAGGAAGGTAATTGGAGTGAATCCCTGCAAACAAGAAAGTTTAGAATGTTTTGGTTACAGTGAGAGCAAACACCACACAGCTTCCCACTTCTCAGGAGAGGCACTACATACGTCTTGGGAAACATCCTGTAGCACAATCTACCTCATTAGAAACAACTGAACTGAATCAATACAGAACCATTTTACCTTTCCCGGTGTCACCTTCAATGTCCCCTAATACAGCATAATTAAGTGCAAATGAAATCGTTGTTAGAGAGAGCAACCTGTTGTTTCTGGTAATGATCAGTTAGAAGCTGTGCTTGCATGGAGAAGCCAGAAGATTATTAATTACATCTCTGTATGAATGAAATGCACCTTCTAGGAGTAAAGGGAGCCCAAAGATGAGCAGATTCCTGCTGTTTGCCTTGTCAAGACTGCAGCTGTGGAATATATGATTAGGGAGAAAGTAATCGGAAACCAATTTGAAAAAGTGCTAACAAGGTATTAAGAACCTTCTGAAATCTGTAGAAATGCCTTAAAAAAAGAAAGAAAAGAAAGAGAAAAGCTTCTATAGAAGATGTTGAACAGTTTCAGCACAGGAAGTGAATATCTTTATGTATAAGGACACGTAAGGTCTTGGAGTTTAGGAACTGAGAGGAACTGACTTCTATTCTTAGACTTTCTTTGTATTTTGCAATGACCTTAAAATTTAGTGTGTTGATCCTAAATTAGCCAGTGAAAGTCAAAAGGCCAGATCAAACAAGCAAGAGTGGAAATTAAGCAGTCTCTGCATCTACACCCTTGCACAAAATTAATTTTGCCCTGAAGCCTGTAAAGAACTTTGCTGTTGCCAGGCAGAAATCACTGTTTACCAGCCAGGGGAGCCCATTCATTACATGGGTTGAGCTATAATTTTAACTATCATCCCCCCCTCCAAAAAAGGCCATGAGGTTTGTTATAGTGCATGTGGCACAGTGATGAAAATGAAGCATTTGGAAAAGCTCTGGATTGAGGGAGATCCCAGCCAGCTCCCCCAAAAAGAAGTGCTTACTACAGAAATAACTTTCTGGAAGCTCTGCACATTGTGTTGGATCTGCATGTGGCTGTTTGTTTGGAGACATTAGTGGTCAGGGCAATGAAGAAATCTTTAAGTAGGATCTGAGCCCTCCCATGGTAGGGTTTTGACCACCACACAGATTCTATCAAGCCAAATCTGCCAGAGAGAATCAAGGAGGGCAAATTAGCTGTATCTCGTCTTCTGAGCAAATACGCTTGTTTCAAGTCTGCTAAGCAATACCTTATTTCAGCAACTGCATGGGAAGATCCTCTAAAGCTACCACTTCTGTAGAGGAACATCATTATAGCAGGAAGAGATTAAATCCAGCTCTCCTGACTTCAGCCCTCTAAAAACCAGGCACTGGGTATAAAGGAGGTAGACAAGCATTCTCTGAATTCAAAGCAGAGAGATATAAGCCCTCCCATGACAGAGGGATTCATTGTGACCTAAAGAAGGCATCTGAGACAAATCAAATGAGTTCCCCCTGGGAGAGGCCTCTCTGCTGATAATGGAGGGAACACAGACACCAGGCAAGATACTGAAATCTATGAGTGTAAAGCTAAGTCACAGGAATCCTACCTTTCATGAGCAAAGATTGTGTTTTAGTGGGAATAATCAAGACATAACATAGATATACAGGAAAATTTAAATATAAAATAGAAATGAGGAGAAATAAAGGATCTTCCCCCTGAGAAACAAGCATTAAGGACTAATATACTTAAAAGTATGTTTAGAAAATCTTAAGCATACAACTCATTAAACAAATAAAGAGTAAAGCATGCAAATAAGGAGTAAAGCATACACATACCTACATTACTCATATACAGTTGTTTAGTATGGTAGAAAACCATCTTACTTCCATTGGATTATGCTTTCTTGGTTTGCTTAGTCACTGGCTGAAAGCTGCCCATCCAGGGCATCATTGTGGAGGAGCTGTGATGTTCCTGCTGTGCAGCACCTCTCTGGCCTCCCAGTGCTCACACCTCATAGGAGCATCTCAGCCAGAATCTTATGTCCACTCTGCCACCGCCTCAGCCCACACACTAGTTTACCTGGATTGTTAATTTGTGATATGGCTACTTCTAGCCAGGCTTTGTGGAGGAAAGTTTTTTCATACCTATTGTCTCTGACATTACTTGCCACTTAAAGTTTTCATTTATTCAAGTTCCTGCTAGTATGACTTACGTCAGTGCAGCCAGTTAAGTCACATAACCTTAATGTAACCATCTCTATGGAGACCTATATAGTTCAATCTAGAGGCTATCAGCTATCCACCAAGTAAATAAATGTTTATTATGTTTATATCAACTATGTGTAGCTCTCTTGAATAATTAATTTAAAAGATTGTGTGCAGAATTGCAAATAAACCTACAGGTACTGCATTAGAATTACATTACAATTCCTTTTTTCTCTTGAGTAGGAAAACTCTTTAGAAAAAAGGGATGAGACATTGAAATGTTCATTCAGGGGAAGAATTTCAGATGATACATAGGTTATTAGCTGTTGAATACTTGTTATTTTTAGTGTGAATGGCTGGTTTAATTCCCTTGCTATCACACTACAAAATTACCCATGACATGATCTTCATGATGATGAGCAGTATTGTATAGACTGAATTTCTAATATTCTAATGAATTTTGTTTGGTGAGACAGACCGTGAAACGGAAAAAAGTAAGCACCTCTTTGCCATGCATGATTTTTTCTGTGTTTGCTTCTTGAGGTAATGTCTGGATTGTGATTTCTTTGTTGGTAGTTCAGTACATTAAAAATAAGCTAATGCAGCATTAACTAAGCGCTAATAGGCCATTAAAGACAAACTTTTATACTGGAAAAAAGAAAAACATTTCAAATGTAAATATAAGTCAATTTTATATGCATGAATTTTTGCTATCTGATGCCATTTGTATTAATAATTAATACTTGTGTTTCATCAGGATTTTATCAGGCTTAAAAGATACACAACTTTCTTGGCTGAGTATTACTGCTTTTCTTTGCAAACTGTTCAAGAGGCCAAGATAACACTGTGCATTCCTCTCCTGCTGACTACCTGGCAAGAGGATGGACCCCACCGAGCAATGATGCTGGCAGCACCACAAGTAATCCAACAGCAAACAGTCATTGAAATGTGTCCTGCTGTCCAAAGCCCTTAGGACCTGCGTGACGATCAGCAAATGTTTTCTCCTAGTTAGGGGCATAGACTAATAGTCCCAGGGCATTTATTCGAAGTGCAGATACATGCACAGTCATCCTGGGAAGTTCATCACCTTGTTAAGAGACCCTACACACAAACCTTTAGCAAGTGCAAAGGCAGAGTCTTTTGTGGTTCTGATACAAACTAACTTTCTCGCTCCAGCATTCATCACAAAATGACCAAAATGTATGCTGGAAGGGCCCCGGGTGTCACAGAGTTGCCTTGCCCCCTGGGGCAGGACCCCCCCAGACCAAGGTGATCAGGTCACCCCAGCTTTGCCGAGGGCCATCTGGGACGGAGTGTCTCAGCTCCTCCAGCAGCTGGCCCTGTATTACACATTACACATCCTCCACACCTGAGAAACGCAGCTTATCCTGAGGTTGCTCCTAGCCAAGCACCGAGGTGCGAGTCTGTTTTATAAGGAAATATGCCCTTTTTTGTGTTGAAGAGCTGTTTGATGGAAATAATTTCCCAACCAGAGTTTCAGTAAAAAACAGTGAGTTTCCTCTTAGTGTGTGTGGGGGGTTTCTTGTTAGGCTACTGACATTGTACCTTATAAATAGTGTGCATGGCTATAGCTAGTGATCCTGGCCCTCTACAAGCCTTTGATCATCTCACCACGGAATATACAAGGTAATGAAAGGCTAGCTTGTTGTTTATTATCAGTGATAAATCTTTTGGGAAGAAAAGGCTTTATTCTCCATTCCAGTAAAGATAAGGACCTAACTATACCAGGAGTTGTATTACGCTTATATACCAGACAGTCCACTGAAATCAAAGGTAATACTTGATGTTCCTAAACTTACAAATACACCATGCTTTTATCAGATCTGGGCTCGTGGCAGATATAGTTTAAGAGATAATCTTTGAATTTATCCGTCTACACAGCTGACAAGAGGAAAAGAAAGTGTGAATAGATGGTGAATACAATGGATTTAATTTCCTAAACCAACTCACCAGATAATTTCCTAATGAGGGAATCTGAGTTGTTGCAACTACGTAAGCTATTGCATTTGGCTTTGGTATAGATAATCGGGATAATAATATTTCCCCGTAGCAAAATGCCATAGTAAGGCAGGGGCATGATTTCCATCTGTCTTTCTCAGCTTGGGGTTTTTTTGGTTTTTTTAAAATCCATTCTTTCAGATAGGAGCTGCTCACATAATCATAGTCCAAGACATATTTTCAGCTTTAGTCTATGGATTTGTTGATTCAGTTTCCTGTCTTATCTGTAATAAAGATCAAGGGGATCTTTATTACAGAGAATTATCAAAATGTTTTGTGTTAGCATTTAAGTGCCACGTATGTAACACATAACTGCAAAGGGGCAGAGGGGATGTTTTTCTCACATAGAGAGTAAACAGGACATCAGAACAGATTTCTTCCTCAAGTCAAGTTTTCATGTGAGAATCAAATAAGATTTTGGTCAAAATCAAAGCACAAAACCAACTAGCTCATTGTCGGTACTTGCCCACCTCCATTCCACCTAGTCCTAAATGGGAGACAGGCCTGTCTGAGAGCTTGGAGGCACCACTGTTTTGAGGTGGGTTTGATGCAGCAGGATCGGGATCCCCACTTTTAGATCATTACAGATCTAAAAGCTGCATAAAACAGATGCTTTGATTATAGTATTTTCTAATTATTACCTGTATTTAACTGGAATTATCCCTGATAATCCAATACTTTCAATTCAAAATGATAAATATTTTCTCATCTTTGAAATATCAGTGCAGCAGAAATATTGTTTGTGTCTGAAATGCACCATTTTAACATGTGGCACATTTGGAAATTAAATCTGCTCCTGTGTCCCCTCAAGACTGAAGCAGATGATGTTAAGTGCTCTCATTTTTCAGCTCCTCAAGATATTTTTGTCTGGATGAGTCATTAGGTATTCTGGTCACTCCTGTTACCAATGCAGTTATGAATTTCACAGGGAAAATGTCAATTGTGAAATTTCTCTGTGACAACCATTTTCATTGCAGGGGATGTTTAAGTCATTGTAGAAATAAGGAAAATAGCCCTGGCAGGGTATTTGAGGGGTTATGTAGTCCACCCTATGCCCTAGGGCAGGCTCAGCTCTGCCAAGTTATCCCTGGCAGAGGTCTGTCTAATCTGCCTCTGAGATACTCCCCTGTCCGTGCCTGCTATCCCCACAACTTACAGCTTCCCTGGAAGACAGACAGCCATGGTGTTAGGTTCTTTGAAATCTACTGTTTAACAGAGGCACTCCATGTGGCACTTTTTTGAGACTATTTCTTCTCATCCTGTGATCCATGTCTGCAGAACATTTCTACAAATGCTGAAGCTTTTATCACACTTCTCAGCTTTCTCTTTCTTCAGAGCCCCAGTGTTGCCCATCTTGCCTCCAAGACTGTGGACTCTTGGCCTTTATCTTTCTGCTTCTGCCCATGGTCCCATCTTTCTTAAAGCACAGCTGAGACATTTCCAGTTACAACAAAGGCAGAATGTGTCTTCCATACAACTCCTTTGTGCATCCTGCTGTGAAGCTACATTGTCATGGCAGTGCAACATCATCAACCCAGGTCGTTCACACCCAGAGCCTTTAAAAAGAAGCAGTTGTCTGGTCCACAATTTCCCATCTTATATTTTTGATACCTGAAGTATCTATTTAAGACTACTTCAGTTTTTCAAAGTAATTTAGAATTCCTGTTGCATCCTCCAGCTTCTGTTCTGTACAAGAGAGCTCCATTGTCTAGTGCCCAAGCGGTTAAATATTGAATAATACCAGACCCAGGAGAAATTCTAGCATAGATTTACCCATCCTTTTCTCCAGAAGTATAGTTTTCCAGTCACACGTACAACAATTTCATAGTGTTTTCAGTAAAACTCTTTCCTTAACGTGCTTATGAGACTCCTTTTGGAAGCAAAGACAAAAGCAGTGGTACAGCCAATATACAGAAAGCTACTGCTCTTGCACTCAGCAGTGTACTGTGTTTTTCTTTGTCCTCATGTTCTAGCAAATGTTCTTTCCAAATATTTTTTCTGTTCTTTTTCTTGTTACCTCCTGTGTTAATTCTATTGTATTCTGTGCCTTGGCCTTTCTGATTTTGTCCTTGTAGGTTTGTGCTAGTCTTACATGTATCCTCCTATTAACTTGACCTACTTTCAATGTCAAATAATTTTCAGGTCACTGAAAAACTCCTGAGTTACCAGAAGTGGCTTCTTACTACACTTCTTGTATCTCCTTTGTAGGAAATAATCTGTGCTTGCCTTTTTAAAGGTACCTTTTTAAGAGCTTCCTTTAAACTTCCTTTTTCCCTCCTATGTTTCTTCTCTCTCAAGTCTCAAGTTGACTTACGCTCTATTTCCTCAAATCCCTTATTTTTATTTTACTACTTTTCATTTATTCTCTTGCTCAATGTCAGGAGTACCACTCTTTATGATCCTTGTCACAGGGCTTGCCTTCTCCCTTCACCGTCTGGACCAACCCCTCTTCTCTCAGCAGAAAAAAGATTCAAAGGAGCCTTTCCTTTTCTGAGAAACAGATAATAATCTCCATTGCAGCAGGGCTGTTTCCCCTCCTTTTTTAGGCTCAAAGACTACTGGTGCTCGTAGCAGACAGACACAACCACATATACAGTTTAGAAACATGCCTCTCTCTCTCCACTTACCCAGAATAAATCATAAATGTATCCTGTCCCTTCACTTATCAAATCAGTTAAGAAATAATTCTGATTGTGAATTAAATTTTTCTTCAATTAGTTTTTCATGTTTCTTGTATTAGCATACAGACCTCCAAGGTAGTCATCCCACTCTTTTCTGTCTTGTGTCTTTTCATTCCCAGGGGGGTTTAGTGCTCTGTTTTCAGAACATGCAGTATCTGCCTCTTTACTAGTTGGCTCAGGCTGTGCCTGATAGCGCTCTCACTTCTCTGTGTGAGGTGTACTCTTTTTCTTCAAGTATTACTGCTTCCTCAGCAGGAAGCTGCAGTCTTTGCCAAGTGCTGTCTCCTGGCCACCCCATCCTCTCCAGATGATGATTTCTGCCCTGGCCTTTGCCCTCAGATGGAGGTGCTGGGGAGAGCAAACTTTACCCCTCCTTCCCAATACCCACAGCAAGGGGCTCACTCGCAGCTTTCCCAGGGGCTCGTTTATGGGAGAGGTTTTCTAGCAGGTCTGATCCAGGCTCTCAACATACACTGTCCCTTCTGGGATGTCAGGTTAGATCTGCAAGCAGACATCTCTGATACTTTCATCCTCTTTCCTTGGCAGGCTCCCAGTTTTGCACATCTTAGACCAACAAAGGAGACTCTCCACTCTAGTGGTGATTATTCACTTGGTAGCAAGGCTGAGCCTGGATAACTACGCACATAGTGCTGAAGAATCTTATTAAAATACAATGCAATAACACCATAACTACACTGTACCCTCCCAGCTTTCATCAACACAAGAGTGGTTTCTTGCCAATGGTCATGTCACTTTACTATTTTTATAACAGGGGACACTTCCATGTCCATGATTCAGCAGAATGTCTAAACACAAATTATCCAAAGCCAAAAATTAATGCTGAAATGATGAACTTATGCCTACTTCTTGCCTGAGTCTAGACAAATGGCAATGTGTAGAATTACTTTTACTAAAAAATAGTCTGTGCTACTAAATACCCTGAAAGTCCTAGGTGAGAACGAAACTATTTTTATTATCAAGTCTGAATTTCATTCCAACTTGCAAAGTATTGACCGCTTTTTCTCTTTGACACTGTTTCTGAAAATCTCAAATCATATGAGATTCCAAAATTTTATTAAAAAACAGGCAATTATTTCAGCAACAAAACAGCAAACTGAAAGAGCTTTGATTTGTCTTTTTTTTTTTTTTAATCCTGTTATTTGAAAATTAATTTTGTGACAAAGGATTTTGAACTGTTTGGACTTGTCATTGTGCCAAGTAAGTGTGGCAAATGCTTGCAGGATTAAGGCCATTAGCTCGAGGCTCTGAATAGCTGAATAGCAGTGGGAAATAGGTAAAATCAACTCAGATTTGGAATCTTGGTTCTAAAGATTGTTAAAGTACAACATTTAGAAGCAAGGAATCATTTAATACAGTGACTAGCAAATTCCTACTTGGTTAGAATTTGTTATTTAACCTTCTAAACAGTTCCACTTAGTACACAAAAGCAGCTGGAGAGATTTTCTTACACAGGGGAAGATGCTTCTTCCATATTCTAATGAGAAAATAGAATTCTCACTATGGTATTGCTGTTGCCTCAACATGCCATAGTTAAACTCTCACGCTCAAGGCTACAAGAATTAAGTAATTTCTTTGGTCCACTGAAGTTAAAGCTAAAACAGGGACACCTTTCTCCATCCCCATTTACAGCAACAGCAGGGATATCAGAGTGACCATGGCAGGGAGCAGATGGCAGAACACCACTTGCTGCAGGCACAGCTGATGCAGGTGAGCACCACCTCTAATTCAGCACAGCACAGGCAGAGGTAAAGCTGCTGCTCCAGACACAAACAAGCACAAAAGTCTGTGGGAAAAAATACAAATCCTTTCTAGATCCCAAATCCAGAATTTCTAGATGAAAAGGATTTAGGCCACAGTGTTTTTTCTTCTCTAAGATGTAGCTCTTAACAGATGGGAATGATCAGTTTGAAATTAAACTGTATCCTGCTGAATTTCTAGTTGCCTTTTTACAGCACTGTGCTCTGGGCCACATCCTCACCATTCACACTTTTTGGGAAGTAGTTCTTAGCTGCTCAAATAATTTTTGCTAAAATGTGATTTCTGCTATTGATGCTGTTTTTCCAAGCTGTCAGATGTCAGCATTTCCACAAACTGCCCACTGGCGAGAAGTGAGTGACTAGAGCTCAGAGGTGTCATGCCAGGCTCAAGTTTGTGGTTAGCCTATGGAGAATGAAAATGTGTTTGAAGAGCGGCAAGTCTGTCTAACATTTCATTATCAGAACAGATAAAACACTTGAGAAGTAATTGCAGTGAGTAAAATGCCTACAAGTGGTAAACCATTCCTCAGGCCCATTGTGAGCTTATGTCATGAGATAGGAGGCCAAAACTTGCCTTCCCATGAGTGGTTGTTGTCATCAGAAGGACAGAGATGTCACTTAAAGAGGAATCATTTAGGAGCATCTTCCATTTTCTCCTTGTGTCATGTTATTAGTTTAAGTAAGCAGGCTAATAAGATTCTTCCTTCTGATTGCAAAAATGAGAAATAGTCAGTGCTTAGTTGATCCTTAAATGGCACCTTTCATTCTGATGGCACATTAACTCAGAGATCACGTTCAGGTGTAAGGATGGTTTCACTATACATTTAGGATGATAGACTTTTCTATCCACTCAGTGGTTCCTGATCATTTTCTATGGTATTTTAAGTAGCCATTTTGTCATGGGAATTTGCTGATGGGTGTCAGAGGTGAGTGGTACCATGCAGAGAGAAAGC
Source organism: Daphoenositta chrysoptera (assembly GCA_013397915.1). NCBI lineage: Eukaryota > Metazoa > Chordata > Aves > Passeriformes > Daphoenositta > Daphoenositta chrysoptera. Next base: position 775,301 of record VZRO01003607.1, on the reverse strand, counting down.
TTTCCCTTCATTAAGCTGCAGAGGCAAGTGCTTTTGGAGGGAGAGCATGCACACTCCTGCTTACTATTGTGAGCCATGTGACAACCAGCTTGCACCCTGGGACGCAAGATTTGTTCATTAGATAGCTTTCAAATAGCTCTCATCAGCTATAATGCCCTAAATAGCTCAAGCTCTGGTAGGCACCAGCTATGGGCTGGCTGTGAGGCACAGCCACGTCCACCTAAGCTGCAGCCCCCCCGGGGCCGAGCCTGACCCGCTCCTCACTCCCATCCTTTGAGTGCATCCATGTGCTCGAGGGCGGGCTGCAGCCGGGCTGGGGACATTCTTCATGGGGAGAACAAGTGAGAGTTTGCTACTGCTGAACTGAGCCAGGTCCATCTGGTGCCCTCTGTTCCCTCTGGAGCTGGGAACAGATATTTCCACATCTGGCAGGCAGTGTCACATCAGGTCTGGAGCACGGACATGAGGCTTTGGCCCCAGCCTTCAGCTGTAGCACTGGATGCTGCAACATTCACATAACAAAAACAAAAAAGCCAGTCACATAACAAAGTCTTGCTTTCAAACCTGCCCTGATTTTACTGATAAGTTTTGCTCCTTGACCTGGCCTGTTCCTGGACAGTGCAACTAGGCCCTCACCATGCCTTGGGTGAGATGAAAAGCTCAAAATTCACCTTTAATGCTTTACACTGAAATGAGCTGTGTTTTCAGTTTTGANAAAAAAAAAGAGGAGAAAGGACTCAGGTGTTTCTTCTAGCAAAACCTGCTTGTGGTAAGTGACAGATTTTGTTTAAAAGCCAAAGGAGAAATGATAATGATTCTGTATGTCAAGTGAAGTGGAAAAAATCAGGGAGGTTTGGGCGAGATGGCAATTCTTCTAGGGAAGAAAAGGCAACCAAAAGTATCCAATTTAGGGAAGCAAAGAGAATACAGAAAAGCAAATTCAATCTCTCTCCTTCGTAAGAAAGCCCTGGAGTTAGAGAAGAAATTCCTGTCTGATATATATAACAGGATCTGTGCAGCTCTGTAATTTTCAGGTTCTTTACACAAAATATTTCCCTGTTGTGTCTTTATTTATAACTAGACTCAGGCACATCATATAACATGAAGGATACACTCCCTTTGTTTTTTATTCTTTTCTACATTGCTTGATAATAGTGGTAGATGAATACTGAGGCAGCTTATTGTGGGCCAACAATTAAACAAATGCAAGTTGTATTTTCAAGAGAAAAGAAGATGGGTGAAAAGAGGTGAATCAGATGGAGCACTCCAGAAAAAGAAACCAACCAAGAACCAGAGCAAATGAGTGATAACTCCTCTTAACTGCAGAGAGATACATCAAGAAAAAACAAAAGATCAAAAGAAATACCATTCATAGAAAAATCTGTGTCTTATCAGGATGGATCAGCAGCTTTTAAATGATCGGTTAGCATTTGAAATTTCAGATTATAAAATGTTGACAATTAAAGCTATGTTTTGCCTGCCAGGATGTCAAATGCTGCTCCTCGGAGGCCTGACTCATTAGGCAATTATTTGAGCTACTCCATTTCAGTGAAATTGCAAGCACAAAATAGGCTCAGAGCTCAGCAGAGACATTAGCTATTATTGGGGTCTGACTTTCAGTGTAATTTCTCTGTAACTCAATGAATGCAATAAGAAATTGGTAGCCTCCTTCTTTGCATCTTTTATTATGCTCCCAGTTGGCACCAGGAAGAAAGTGATTATGAATATGCCTTCTGATATCTTGCAACTCCCTTTATTGGTTACAAATATGCCGAGAGCCTGTCTGTGGGCAACCCAAACCGACAGCAAGGAAGTCAAGTGGTGACAGGCTACCACCTCTAACATGCTCTCATTACTAATAGTATTTTCAGGTTATTATCCTTTGGGTGCATGAAATAAAAAATAATCATAGAACCACAGACTCATTCAAGCTGGAAAAGAGCTTTAAGGACATCGACTCCAACCATTAACCCAGCACTGCCAAGTCCAGCACTTAACCATGTCCCCAAGTGTCACATCTACTCATCTTTTAAATACCTGCAGGGATGGTGACTCAACCACTGCCCTGGGCAGCCTGTTCCAACAGTTGATAACCCTTTCAGTGAAGAAATTTTTTATAATACCCAGACTGACCTTCCTCTGGTGCAATTTTAGGCCATTTCCTCTCACCCAATCTCTTGTTACATGGGAGAAGACAGCAATATGCACCTTGCTAATGGAATGTACATATTAAGGGGCTAAAAAAGAGAAAACTTTTTCTATGACAAAAGACGGAAGAGTTGACCGTCTCAACTGTCTTGACAACTCATATTTTGTCAGTGCTGGTTTATTAGTTACCTTCTACACCAGGTCTTGGTGTAGCATTTGTGATGCTGCATGTAGACATTGCAACATCACAGGGGACCTGCATTTTTACAAAGGTGTAGCAACTCTCTAAAAAAATCTCCAACAAATACTCCAAATCTACCAATTCAAAAGATAGAGGCTTCAACACTGGGCATTTCTACTAAACAAGATTCCTTAGTTTCTGAATGATTGTATTTTCTATGTATGTTTAGGGATGGGTGGTGAAGGCTAACCAGAGTAAGGACTTAGCTCAGATATCACCTGACCTTTGAAGCACTGTGCTTGCAAATGCCTAATGGAACACACAACTTCTATTTGGGCAGTTTAGGTACCTGCAAACACAAAAATTGTGGAGATCGAGGCTATAAACTGGTTAGAAGTTTCAGGCTATTTATAGAAATAAGTTGCAAAGGTTTCTCTGTCTCAGCCTTGTAGGTAGCACATGATGCTCTCATAAAACTCTTGGCAAACTCTGCTATATAATGGCTCAGTTCACAGATCACCTCATCCCACTTGGAAGGCATGCTGGCTGCATCAGTCTGTGCTCTTATTTTCTTCTGGATGCACTCAGTGTATGTGGATGAGCTGAATGTGCCACTCTCCCACAGATGAATTACCTCTGAATTGTCTGGACAGCCTGTAATGTTGAGAAAACACAGCAGACACCCTTCCTCTTCTACCCGGCCTCCAGGAATGTACTGCACTGCTCTGAAAACAAGACCCAGCTATGGATGTTTATTCAGCTCCCTCTTCCCTCCCTTCCTGGAAAGCACGCTGAAAGAAGGACATTCAAAAATAAGAGTCAAAGGAAATTTTATAAAGTTAAACTGAATTCAACAGTTCCGTGTAATATTTAAGAAACTGGAAATAGCAAAAAGATAATGGTTAACCACACAGAGACACAGGAACACAGACAAACACATACACACATATATATGTAGATTATTGTAAAATTCAGTAAGGCCCTTCCCCAGTGGTATCCTACATATGTTATTGATGCTTAGAAGCTGAAGAGCAGGCAGATTGTCTTCCTCTCAGTGCCAGTTGCACCAGCTGTGCAAGGGGACTTTCTGTAATCCCACATCAAGATAATGCACTTCTAATCTTTCCCTTTTAATGTGACTCCTGAAAAATGATGCTGCATCCCCTCCCTGTTATTGCATTTTCACAAAGAACCATATTCTTCATTTCATGCTTCAAAATTACTGGGCTGTCTTGAAAGAGCCTTCCATTCAGGTGATCTTAATTTTCTGATAAAAGCTATCATTACTTTACCACAGGAGAGTCAAAGACGCAATTGCTGCTCATGTATAATAGAATTACCTAAACATGAAAATATCCTTCAAAACTAATTAATTATGATTTCTTCTTCCACATGCTTTAAACATCAGCTCTCATAGACTGGTCCTAGGATCATTTTACTCCTGTTAAATTGGAATTTTTCAGAAGAGATTGAGCCCCAAACCTGATGTGCAGTCCTTAATCACAGGATTAGTCACACTGATTTAATGAATTTCTTACCTATGTAATGACAGCAAGATCAAGTTACTAATTTGTTTTCTTATTCTGGATGGATAGCAGCAATATCTTGGATATTCCAAAACCCTGTTTACCTTCCTATTTATGCAACTATCCATACAAGTAACCCTTGAATGTGTGTATTGGAGGTACACACACCCTTGCTGAACTGTACACATGGGCAACACTTACAGGCAAGATCAAGTTGCTGTCATGAGCCTTGGAAGCATTAGTAACCTGTCCCCCTCAATGCCCTGGGTTATGCCTATCCAGCTTGATCCCTGTTGAAAAACAGAGTGCCCTCAACATCTCTGATGGTCTAAGCCTCCAAACAACATGTAAGAGGGAAAGTGGACTGAAGAGCAGGAAATAATCTTTAGCCTCAAAAGCCCTTTGAGACTTGTGAGGCGAGCAGCCGAACAACCTTGTTTCAGTTTTAGAAATGAAAGTGTGGAAAGAGATTTTTACTAAAATTTACAGAAGTCCAGTCAGGCTTGGAAAGGAAAGTTCCTCATCCCACTCTTGTGACAGATTGTATCTAAAACGTTATTTTCCTTTGCCAAAATTTGAAGTTCAGTTAAATTAAGAATAAGTGTGTTATATGAAAACATGATGTATAGAACTCCAGAGATAAATACCAGTCCAACCAAACAGGCTCAGGATTATGTTTCCTTAACATTTTTTACTGTCAAAATAGGCAAACAAGGCAGTTGTTTGAACAGCCTGGGATACTGGGCCCAATATAAGGGCACTATTGCTATGTTCAGCTGTTCTCCCATGCAGGAAACTTCCCAAAGCACCTTTTAAAAGGTAAGGTAATAGTGATTCTATCCACAATGGGAGCCCAGGGTACAAGGGCCATCACCATCAGTGCCAGCAGAAAATGCTATTAAAGCACATAAACTTTCACCTAGAGAGGCTTAAAATTAGTCCCAGCCTTTTTGAGGGCTGGGAACTCTTTACTTAAAACTAAGCATAAAAAGATCCTGTATGCACAAGGTACAGATGTTGCCCAGTGAATATGTATGAATGATTGAAACCCCTGGCCCTGCTGGCACTTTTTCCTGGGCAGCAGAGAGATTTGCCCAGACCAGGGGCAGCACAGGGAGCGCAGCACTCTGATGCAGCCAATTGCTGCTTTGCCAAGGGTCCAGAGAGAAGAAGCTGCAGCTTCTACACTCATAATGCCCGGTTAATTTCCTTGAACCGATTTATTTACACAGCCTCCAGATGGGTACACATAACATTGCCTTTGGAAATGATCCAGCTCCTTGCTTGGAGCTGAAGGAGAAGCACAAGTCTCCTTTTAGAGGCCACTGCCGCCTGTTAATTTGCTGCCAGGTCTGCAGGGAGCAATGGGGACGATGGCCTCATCACAGCCAGGGGCTGCCCTGGAACAGCCTGCCGTGCCAACCCATGCTCAGTGGTGGCTGCTCAGTCCTGAGCGGGAGCAGCAGTGCCTCGAGAGTCCTGCTGAGGAGACCTCGGTGTTTTCTGTGCGGTTTGTGAGTCCACCAGGGCGTGAATGGGCCATTCACCAAGTGCTATTCTTCCCCCCGAACTGGTGAGGAATCATGGAGGCATGCCGGAGAAGACTTAAGAGACTTCCAGCCGGATGTGCAGGAGCCAGAGGCCCCTTCAGGGTAGCAGGGAAATGGCAATTCAGCAATAAAAAGGGTGCGGGAGCCTGCACAAGGAGGTGGGGCTGCCGCCGGGTAGTGATGGACGTGTGCTCACAGACACGCAGGCACACTGCTCCTCCAGTCCCAGGCTTTCCTCAGGGGATCCTTCAATCCAGCCCGAGCAACCAGAACAGGCACTGCCAGTGAGCCCGCGGGCTGGGCTGGGCTGGCCAAAGGCCAACAGCAATAAACAGAAGCCAGTGCGGTCCCCGCTGAGCAGACCTGGGACACTGGGGCTTTTTGCAGGCCCTTCACTGGGGTCATAACTCTAGCCACTGTCTTCCCAGGCCTTGAGTGTATTCAGAAGAACTGGGGAAGCCAAAGGGATTAAAAGTGCTGGCAATGGGAGAGTTTCTTTGCATGTTTGTGGGAGAAAGTGCTAAGGGAGAGAGCAGGAGAGAAGAGGTATATGGGGACTGAAACAGATCAAAGCAGAGACGTATCAACTGAGCAGAGGTCAAACATGATAAAGACAGAAAAGACTGTAAAGGCCTCAAAGAAAGGGGATAATGAGAAATAACAGGGAAGTACAGGGAGCCCTAATTAAAGCAATCTCTGGCTGCTTCCCTGTGTTGTACAGTGCAGTAAGTCCAGGGCCATCTGTGAAGTTTTAAAAGGGGGGCAGCAAAGGACAATGCATTCCTCCTTCATTGCACAGAATTATTCTAGAGTAGGAGGACCACAGAAACTATAGGCCTGTCAGTCTCGCTTCAGTGACAGGTAAAGTCATGGAAAAGACTACTCTGGTAAGTATTGAAAAACACCTGGAGAAAACACAGTCATTGGTCACAACCAGCACAGCTTCACGATGGGAGAATCCTGCTTGTTGAACCTGATTTCCTAGTTCATGTAAGAAAGCCAGTAGATGTAATCTTTTTGGATTTCAGCAAAGCTTTTACTGCTGTCTCTCACAGTATCCTTTCTGGACAAGATGTCCAGCATACAGCTAAATAACCATGTTATGCCATGGGTGAGCAACTGGCTCACAGGTTGGGCACAAAGTGTCAAAATGAATGGGGTGACATCAGGCTGGCGACCTGTGACTAGTGGGGTTCTGCAGGGCTCCATCCTCGGCCCAGTGCTCTTCCACATCTTCGGTAATGACTTAGACGCAGGGATACTAAGTAAGTTTGGAAGGGATACTAAGTAAGTTTGCTGATGACACGGAATTGGGAGGAGCTGTTGACTCCCGCAGGAGCAGAGAGGCCCTGCAGAAAGCCCATGACAAGTCAAAGGGCTGGGCAACCACGAGCCATACAAAGTTTAACAAGTGCAAGAGATGGATTCTACACCTGGGACAGGGCAACCGTGGTTGTATGCATAGACTGGGAAATGAGAAGCTGGAGAGCAGCACTGCGGAAAGGGACCTGGAGGTCCTGGTCAGTGGCAAGTGGGATATGGGTCAGCAGTGTCCTGGCAGCCAGGAGGGCCAGCTGTGTCCTGGGGGACATCACGAACAGCATTGCCAGCCAGGCAAGGGAGGGGATTGTCCCACTCTCCTCCACACCAGTGTGGCCTCACCTTGAATGCTGTGAGCAGTTTTGGGAGCCACAATATAAAAAAGACATTAAGCTATTGGAGAGTGTCCAAAGGAGGGCCATGAGCATGGTGAAGGGTCTGGAGGAGAAGCTGTATGAGAAGGAGCTGAGGTTACTTAGTTTGTTTAGCCTGGAGAAGAAAAGACTGAGGGGAGATCTCACTGTGGTCTTCAACATCCACACGAGGGAAAGCAGAGGGGCAAGTACTGATCTCTTCACCCTTGTGACCAGTGATAGGACTCAAGGAAATGGCATGAAGCTGAGTCAGGGGACATTTAGGTTAGATGTCAGGGAAAAGTTTTCACGCAGAGGGTGGTTGAGTACTGGAACAGGCTCCCCAGAGAAGCGGTCATGGCAACAAGCCTGACAGATTTCAAGAAGTGTTTGGACAGTGCTCTGAGGCACATGTGGGATTCTTGGGAAGTTCTGCACAGGGCCAGGAGTTGAACTTGGGGATCCTGATGGGTCCCTTCCAACTTCTCATATTCTATGATTCTATTCTATGATTCTATGAGGTCAAAAAGGAAAAATAAAATGTGAGAAAAGCTGTATCAACAGCTGTGATAAACAGATGTGATAAAGGCTGGTATTTTGAATGTTGCTTGAAATTGTTTGCAAGTCTTTCATGATAGAAAAATTGTGGGAGTGAAAAAGGGAAGGATCTAAATAAATGGGGGGAGAACGTGACACAAAGGCAAGTATTTTAAAGTTGAGATATTATATTACTTATGTATATAAGCAAGGGCCATTCCCAAATCTCACTGTATTTCCGAGTCAGAATGGGACAGAGCAGCTGTAGACCTGGAGAAGCAGGAACACTTGTGAGTCAGCTGTAACACTTACATGTCAGGAGAAAATGCGTCATTTTTTCCATCCCAGTATGAATCTCAGTGGAAGAATAGGAGAGAAGTAAATGTCTTAATGTCTCTTAAAATAAGATAAATCAAGGGATTAAATGGATGATGAGGACTTGCAATATGTGGGCCAGAAGTTAGATATGAGAGCCTCATAAATAAGTATGATGAGCACCAGGGCTCAGAAACTTTGGCTTTCTCAGCCAGCCATACCAGGGAACTTCTTTAGGCCTCCTGGATGGGATTTTCAACATCCTAAATGCAAAAACATAAGGAAATGGCTGTTGACAGCTGTTCCTTCAGAAAGAAAAAGCATGATCTGTGAGTGAGGCTTTCTGCAGCCCTGCATGTGTGAGCTTCCCGCTGCCAGGAAGGGTCAGGTCCATTGCAGCAGCTTCTCCTCACCACACAGACTGGGCACAGACTGTCACTTCCATGAAAGGACAGTGAGTCTGGTCTAACAGTTGCCTCCTAGGGGACCTGGGGGGCCAGTGGCATATGACAGTGACTGCAAAATCTCTATCACAGCAGAAAAAATTGCACTGCATTGGTAGAATTTACGAAGTGATCACACAGTATACTGTGGCTACAGTGGTGGTCAAGTGGTCAAGAGTCTTTCCAGTGCTAGGAGGGACAACATTTGGGTTTGTGAGGTTGGACAGCCTCTTGGCTGCAGGCAATTCTTCCAGAGAGTGGAGTTAGAGAGCACAGATCACTGTTATAGAACTTCTTCTGATAAGAGAATGTTGTTCCAGTGAAATTAGTTCAGACTTCTAAATTTCCGTTCTGGGAAAACAAATCTAAATCTACAATTGAAGGGTGTAGAATCTTTATTTATGGAGATTTTTATGAACAGATGAGACATATGTCTGTCAGCACTTACCTAACCGACCTGATTTTCTTTGGGTAGGTCTCCCTAGAAGACCACTCAAGGTCCCTTCCTAAATGAAAAGATCATATTGCCTACTTCATTTTCACTTCACTAATACTAGGAATTGTATTTCTTTTTCCCCCAATATTTCAAACAGAGTACAAGAACTTTATGATTAAAGATTATTTGGTTTTTTATGATCTGCAGTGGTAGGACTGCAATTAGCTGTGAGAATAGCTAGTGTTGTCCTTGCACCAGCCACAAACACCTTATCTCCACTCAATTAATCCTTAGCAAAACCCCGTGCATTTTAATGAAATGAATGTATTATGGGCATCTCAAATGCATTCAAGAATGCAAATAACTCCTAAGTGATTTTGTCATTATTTCTCTGCTATTCTGCTACTGTGAAGGCAAGTTTTTCTGTCCTCTTTTAATGAAAATCAGCATCTCCATTTCAACAGCTGGAAAACAAGGTGCTGGAGAACTACATAACCCTAATCTTTCTGGGTATCACCTAAGACACTGATCCTACAAAATTTTCCATCGTGTTCTTTGAGAACCAGCGTACTCTAAAAACAAATGGCAAAGTTGAAGCATAAACATTCTTCATATTTCAATACTATTTAGATGAAGAACAGTAGCTAGAAAAATTCTGAACACTTTCATTACTGACTGAACATACTCATAGTATTTTAAATGTTAATGGCACCCAATACCCAAAGTATATGAATGAAAAGGAAAACATGGCAACAGGAGAATGACTCTTCATGATTTCAGCATATAGATCTGTACCCCTGAAAGGAGACAGGAAAAAAGCAAATCAGGTCATGCTTTACTCATGCCATCTGCAAGCTCTTGCAGAGGGTTTGTGCTACAGATAGCCACAAATTCTTAAGATTCAGGATAGGTTATTTAATGTATGTGAAGGAAAAGACTGATTTTGGTGATCCACTTGAGGACAAAATACAAACAAAGATAAGATTTACCTATATTTATAGATGTGCTAATGTCTGTAATACGCCTGTTACTAAGGGTTTGTCATCACCACCATTCAAGTCTCTACGGTAATATAACTGACATAACACAAGGGATGCTCAGCAGTTCTATTACCTTTATAGTTTTGAATATCAGAGCATGCCCTGAACTGGGTCCTACCACCGTACCATTACACATAAAGAAGAGTGGAAAGAGTTAATGGCTGACCAAAAGTTGTGTACTAAACCATAAGCTGAATAGAATTTAATTTTCCCTGCGTAATCTTAGTCCGCTGAGTTGTTCAACCCCTCTACAGCTGTAAATATTTAGGACTCATATGCTCGAAATTGCTTCTCAAGACTTTACCTCCTAGGTTAAAGATTCATTTTTGCTTGTAACAAAATGTTTACTGTTGCTCTTTCCACTCTGTAGACTATAAGAGGTGGACAAACTGATAGCCAGTCACAGTCCACATACAGCACAGACAGGTTAAAATGCACCCAGAGCTGAGCAGGATGCAATTTGGGTGTCTGTTTGACAAGGCTCTGTGGTTACAGCCCGTTCTTGGGCTGCCTCTTTAGCCACCCCTCTCTCAGTTTCTCAAAGCTGATGGCATCTCCTCCACCTCTACCTTGAGGCAGTCCTAGTACATGGTGCAGCCCATTCAGCCCAGAAATGGGGAGTCTTCTCAGCTCATTATCCTCTTCTAGCACTCTGGAAAAGGCTAGTTTGTCTTCATGGAACAGCAGCCAAGCTGGACACAGACCTCTCTTACCAGCCCCTCATAAGTCCAAGCTGGATTTATGAAACCATGTCAAGGGCTAGCTAGTAGCAAAGAACCTTGGCAGGGCTATTTACTTCAGGACCATCTAGAAAGCTTGCCAAACGCAGTCACATCCTAAATCTTTCTAAAAGACACCAAGGAATCTATTCCTTGGCTACATACAATAACTCTAAAACAGGAGGGCAGACAAGACTTGGTTAAACTCTCAGGACTGCAAGAACCTCATGAAAATAGACCACAGAACTCACAATACATAGATCTGGGACTGATGGGAGCTTTTAGAAGTCTCTGGCCATGACTTTGTAACCCCTTTCTCAGTTGAGCAGGGCTTACTCAGGCAAATAATTGCTTTCAAATCAATAGGAAGGCTGGTATGAATAGTAGCTTTCAGCTCTTGCTGCTATGTTCTGCTCACATAACTTTACACCATACTGTGGGACTTCTTATGCCCCAGCACAGTGAGAGTTGGACATAAGCAGTGCCCAGGGAATCACATTTGCTGCACACCAGAAGAAAGTTTCTTCCTGCAGGACCCCCAGCTTGCCTGACACCCCAGCACTGGGAGAAGGACTGGGCAGTTTGCAGAGAGATGTCAGAAACGGTTTGCGTTGTGCTCAGACATGCACAGCCTCAGTGCATGGTGCGGGGACCAAATCGTTATTCCGCACCTACAATGTTTCTCTTACATAGGCTCAGATCAATACACATTGTTTCCAATATGACCTTCATGGCGAATACTGCAGCATGGAGAACACATGATAGCTCTTACATCGATAAAAAAATGTTTAAATAGCAGCTTTTAGCTGTAGTCAGCAGTTTATATAATGGGGTTTTTCCTGAGGCTATTTGTGTTGTTATTTCATCCAATCTTCCTTATTAGCATCAAGGCAACTTCCTACTTAGTTTATGAAGTTTCTTAAAATATCTCCTGTAAGTGATGAAAACAGAGCTGATGATGTGTTTATCTTCTAGCCTTTTAATGTGATGTGCTCTCTTCTAAACAGAAACAGATTAAATTTCTGCTTCTGTCTCTGGTTTTTTTTTGTCTTTTTCCCCCCAGTCTCCACTCCTCCTTTTTTTAGCCACAGTTTGACCCATATAGCACATTGTTCAAAAGTGACATCTGACTTGAGTTCTGAGTCTGTATTATTCAAGTAACTTTGCTGCTCCCATTAAGTAAAATTATTTAGTTCCAGAGCTCTTGATTAGAGAAAATAAAAGATTAAATAATTTATCACTGAGTTAGGATGATGATAGGGGCCGTGATACTTAAGGAGAAGAATTATTAAAATGTCACATACACCCAGCTGTTTATTATTTTGACAGTTTTGCAGCATTCTTCTCTATTAACACAGAATGATACATCATTTACAAAAAGACCTATACCAGTGACATTAATGAGAGTTACTGAACACACAGGATGTGCATATATCAGACTGTTCCTGAATCTGGACAGAACAACATGAAGTTTATTTTCTACTTTTGCAGAAGAAAATCGGCTAGTGTGTTGTCTCTGACAGACAGAGATTTTGCAGTGACCCTGTGACATCAACAACCCCATTCTCTAATCTTTGTGAGACCTGCTATTGCAGCATTGTGGAAGCCCCTACCTGCTTTTGGCTTCCCTGGGAGGGATGGCAAAGTGTTTCCTTGTCCCACCACTGCCACAGTCACCAGCGCAGTGCGGTGGCCTTGCCTCTCCTCAGAAGGAAGAACCTGTTGCTGACACACATTTTGTTTTGAAGCAGAAAACTATTTCTGGATGCCACAGGGCTGACTCACCAGCCTGAGTTCAAATCCCCAACCACAGAACTCAGTTCCTTTTGTTTTATTGCTTCAGTTTTATTTCTTCAGAATAAAAGAAGAAGCTTCTGAGCACATGCTGAAACATATTCTCAATGTCTTTCCCTTCTGTGCTGAGCACAGGCTTGGCAGAAACCTTGTTCTATGCCTATCTGCCTTTGGAGTTTAGAGAAAATGTAATTTTTATATTCCTTCATCCCAGGACAACGTTTCAACACAAATACCCAATAGCCATAAATAGGAGGGGTTCTTCACCCATCTAAGCTCAGTGTTCCTTGCTGACCTAAAGCTCACATGACCTACAGGCTGTCACTTCATATTGTCTTGCAGGCAGACCTTGGCAATCACTTGTCAATGAGCAGCTGGAAGCTTTAATTTCATCACTGTGAGGGATTCTCCAGCAGAACTGGACCCTATGGAGCCATTATTTGAGACCTATTTGTAAAGCATTTTTAAATGCGTCTGGCTAGCGAATGAACCTACAGGCCTGCTGGATCACCAATCCAGTCCCCTTCTGTCATGGGCAATCATGTCTTGTCATTTTTTAAATTATTAAAGATCTAAATTTAAATTATTCTTTTGTTGCCCAAGAGAAATAGAGGCATTTGAGAGATCTTTAAATCTTTTCCGGACTTCCAGCCTAAATTTTATGTACAGGCAATTTATACCCATCTGTTTCTGTGTGGAGTATGTTCTTCATCCTGAATAGCTTGTCTCCCTCCTCAACACTCACGCCTCCGTGTATTTATAGTCAACTGTCACAACTATCCCCAGCCTTTATTTTGCACATTTAAGTGTGCTGTTTTAGCTTCTTTGTTTTACTTTTGATCATCGTTGTTGCTCTAAGTCTATTCATCGTTTCAGTGGCCTACCTCACCTGGACATCAGACTGTTGGACACAGGACTGCAGGCAATTCTAGAGAAGTTTCACCTTGGCCCTAATACCATATTAAAAACACTTTTTCAGCAAGAATATTCCATTCAGGTTGGCTTTTGTCTCTTTGACAGGGACATCACATTGGCAGCCTAATCATCTCCCTGTAAGTGATTAAAAGACCCGTGTCTGTCTCCTCTCCTGGCATGTGCCCACAATGAGACTGAATGCACATCAGGGGACAGACTGGTGCTTGCATTCCCTCTCTTTAAAATACTTCAGGCATCAAGGTTCATATCAGGTAACATGGCAATCTGTCATGGCAAGATATATGATCCAGAAGGATGTGCTTGCACAGAGCAGAGAGATGCCTCCAAACTACAGGTTAGCATCTGGGCACTCAGGAACATTAAAATGTGAAGAGTTGCTTACCAAATCTGAGGAATCATCAGAGGTAGCATGCATCAAGTTAGCTTCAGACAGGCTAATAGAAAATCAGATACCAAAAACCCTTTGGAGGGAGAAGGTTCAGGCTAGAAATGAACTCAAGTTTTTCTCTAGTGGGGGATCAGAAAGCAAACTTAGTTTTAGCTGGTCAATAGATACGTTATTTAAGTTGCATTGATTAGGATCAGACATTATTAAATCATGTGCAGTTACTCTATTTAGATTAGGACAGTTTCCTGTTAGTGGCAGTAATATTAGAAGAACAGTATAACTTTCCTGTTGATCAGTGTGTGCAGAAGTCATTATTTCCTTTCACCTTTCTCACTGCAGCTGAGCTGCTGCATAGCAGGAAGGACAATTCCCTGGGCTGAGAGGACAGCAGCATACGAGAAAGTAATTGTGCAGCACAGTGTAGTAGCTGCATGTCCATGTGTGAGAAAAGTGTTCTCTACCGCCAGCCCTCTGATCCCTGGATTGATTTTGCATTGTATATTGGACAGTCGTTTGCTTTAATCTTTGTTGAAGTTACTGAAATAAGGCTTACAAAGAGAACACCACCAAATTCTGAGGGATGGTGGCTATTTTTCATCTGTGCACCTAGTTAGCAGTAAACTACAATTTTACTCCTAAAATTTCTGTTCCAAGACTCTATTTCAACCAGCATTTCTCCCAAGTGTCCAGAGATGCTGTAATTATTCTTACCTTGTTTCTATTTTTTTCCAAAAATTTAGTTTAACAAACCGACGAATAACCTGGGATTTACTGACCTCTAATGGTTAAATTAAGATCTTCCACCTTTGTTTAAATGCTACTGAAATGAGGAAGGATATTCAGAATCTGCAGGTTTTTTGAGCCAAAACTCTCCATCTTCAAAAACATGTCTCCTCCTTTTGATGGTAGGGAATCATTTACTATTTTAACTGGGACAAGTAATTTTTTTTGGCTTATATGAGTACATTATCAGTCGCTTTCCCATTCCATGTCATTAGAACAGTAAGGGGAGCACAAGAAGCCAGGGTGCTTGGTTAGTGGTTTTAAACAGCTCTGCATGCTCTGCTAATGCAAAGGAATCAGTCCCCTCAGCGATTTTAAACTGTTTACCTATGGACAAATGAGGTGTACTTTACTTACATTACCTGGACCATTTGACAAGAACATATGGAAAAACATATGGAAAATCAGGACTGGAAGATATGAGTATTGCATCATGAGCAGGATTTATGAGGACTCTGGTTTATTCTGACCTCTGGTGACCGAAGATGTAAAACTAAACCCCAGGGAGTTCAGTACTGTGCCTTGTCAGACCCTGTGTCCTGACAACCCCTGTCTGCAGACAAAGGAGGAGGCTAGAGGAAGACTGGAGGCATTTAAACCTGCTTGGATTTTAAAAGATTAAAAATAAATCTTGATATCGTTATAGTATCTAGCTAGCTGTGAGTTTTTGAGTGCAAGGTGTCTTTTCCCCATCAAGGAGAAGCAAAGGGCAGTTCTGCTCTTGTATACAGCTTCCATCCTCTGCTAAAAACCAGCCCGATGGGAACACCATTCATTTGCTGTCTAATACCCCTTAGCCCAAAGAACCAGAAGCTATAATTTCTGTTTATGGTCATGGTTTGTAAGATATTATCCTGTTGCCAAGGAAGCAGGCAGAAAAGATAACAAAATAGATGGACAAATATTATTGAAAGTGGCATAACAAACTATGCACCACAGCTGGATGCTGCCTGATGTGCACCATAATTTTTCAAGAAGAGTGTTGTGTTTCCTCTTGAAAGGTTAACTGCGTGGTCAGAATGAGCCAACCAGTCACAGATTTTCCTCAACTGTCAATATGCTTCTACTGCTTTTATGACAAAGTCCTTCAAAATATTAACAATGTTCACTTTTTCTATGTTTTCAATGTAATATATGGGTGCATCCTTTCTATGTGATATACTGAGCATGATACCTTATGATATGGAATATCCCTTAGGTCAGTGTCCACTACCAGCTCCTTGCACAACCCCAGACTCCTCTCTGGTGGGATGGGTTAGAGACAGAGTGGCAAAAACTGTGATAATATGTATCAAAATCCCTGCTTTTATCAAACTATCATTTATTGTATTTCCAAGTTATCAGTTATTTTATTTACGACTGCTCTCTAGAACCAGCAATATTTTATTAACCTTGTAGTTCTGCAGATCTTGTATAAACTAACAGAAAGGGGGGGGAGTGAAACATCACAGATTTTGAATTTTGCCCATGTCTGAGCATCAGATTTTCATAGAAGAGTGATTTCACACAGCTCTGGTTACTCACGTCAGATCCCACAGGTAAACTAATACTTGTTCATTAGCAAGGGCTCTCGAGGCTGTTCATTGGATTATAATTTCCTTGTGGACGTATGGTGATGGTCTTGTAGAAATTGTAGAAATCTTTAGCACAGACTTCTGCAACTAAGCATTTCCTTGGGATTTTTTTGTAGTCAACAAAAGGTGTTTTTAGGATGCAGATTTTTCACTTGTTTGAGATATCTGATTTAGGATGCACAGTCTGCATGAAGTCCTCCTCTGATGAGGGCAGTTCTGCTCTGTAAATGTCTACTTTTAATCTTCAAGATTTGGAGGGCGTGAGGCACCAGCTATGCATGCTCTGAGCACTGAACTTTTGGTACATCCACAATGGTGTGTGATATTGGCAACAGTGAAAGGTCTGTCTCCATGTCCACATGCCATGTGGGGAAAAACTGAATGTCATTTCGTTATTTGTGATGGCTGGGGTAGAGGTAACTTTATTTACAGTAGCTAGTATAGGGCTACGTTTTGGATTTGTGCTGAAAACCAGGATGATAATATGGAAACGTTTTTGTTACTGCTGAGCAGTGCTTGCACAGCATCAAGGCCTTTTACGCTTCTCATACCACCCCACCAGTGAGGACACTGAGAGGGGACAGGAATCTGAGAAGAGACACAGCTGGGCAGCTTACCCCAGCTGACCAAAGGATATTCCATACCATATGGTGTCATGCTTAGCAATAAAACCTGGGGGAAGAGGAAGGAAAGGGGGCATGTTTGGAGTGATGGTGTTTCTTTTCTCAAACAGCTGTCAAACAAGATGGAGCCCTGCCTTCCTGGAGATGGCTGAACACCTGCCTGCCCATGGGAAGTGGTGAACTAATTCCTTGTTTTGCTTTGCTTGCATGTGTGGCATTTGCTTTACCTGTTAAACTGTCTTTATCTCAACCCAAGAGTTTTCTCACTTTTACTCTTCTGCTTCTCTCCCCATTCCAGTGTGGGGGGGTGAGTGAGAAGCTGTCGGTACTTGGTTGTCAGCCAGAGTTTAACCACGACAAGAGTTGCAGTGGATTCTCAAGATCCAGATGGGTCACTGCCTGTTTAAACTGTGCTGAAGCAGTGCCTGCTGCAAAACCGTGCTGCCCCAGGGAGTGGCATCAGCTCAGCCAACAGCCAAGGCCTCTGAAGACCAAGGGGAGAGAGGTTTCCTTGTCTGGCAAGACAGTAGCTGGTTTTCTTGACTTTTCTTACTTGTCATCAGCAGGGTACAAGTTCGTCTATGATTTTTAAAAGTGCTCTTTGAAATGCTGAACAGAAAGAGCTTCTCCTGGGGTTGCCCATTTCAGTGCTTCATGCTTTTAGCATCAACAATTTTCTTTGTATGGTATTGTTACTGGGATACGACCAGAGTCACAGAAATAAAGCTTATGGAGGCATCAGCTGCCACTTATGCTCTATTTCTCTCTTCTTTTAGTTGTGATTCTGGGAATGCAGTCCTGGATGGAGCAAAATGATAAGCTGATCATAAAATGTGCAGCAGCATGAGTTTGCAAGAACAGCAAAACCCCCACTGCACTTCCTCATTCTGCTCTTTTCTCCTCAGTTTGGTCTCAGTCTTCTTCATGAGGAAAAGCAAAAGAAGATCAGAACCTGAAGAACAGCACCAGTACCAAAGTATAGAAACAATGTTTTTGTATAGCTCTTCGTACAGTTTTAGGACTTCTAAAGAGTGACCAACTTTAGTTACCTGTAATCATGGTATCTTCACTAAGCCTCTGCATGTTGGACGCTGCCTATTGCAGGCTATCCACTGATAGTTACTGAATTAAAAGCAGTGTCTGAAGAATTCACCTTGTGTTCCAGTGAGAATTCACTTTCTGCTCCTTGCTTTCAAACAAACATGTACCTGAAGTGATACTGGTTAAAATCAAAGAGTAGATTCATTATATCAGTCAAACAAATAAAAATTCAGGTCAGGTGGTCTCTTCTCCCATAGTTCAATCATGTGTTACTGCCTATATCACCAAGAACAAAATGTTTGGGTTGTTTTGCTTATGATTTTCAGATTTTTGATGCATAGGTCCATTTCTAAAAAGTGCCTTCTTTTACTGCCTACAAAACCACACAGTGCTGAGCTAATTTCCCAAAAAAGAGCAGTAACAATATAAAGAACTCCTTCAGGGTTTGTTGTATGTAGCTGTAATCCTTATTTATAATATTTCTGCTTTGCAGTGTGTCTTAGATGCATCTTCAGTCAAAATACAACAGCTCCTTTTTTCCCAGATCTGTACCATTAGTCCTGCTGTTTTTTCATTGGTTTGCCATCAGATTACACACTGATTTCACAGTTTGCTTCATTCACATTTAACATCCTGAGCCATATGTGCTGAGCAGTCTCCACTAACCTGCTCTTTGGTTATGTTCCTGAGGGCAGTGCATTAACGTCTGAAGCAGCAGGGTGCTGTGTTTGCTTTGCCTCAGTTATTAACTCAGGTCAGTTGGAGAAAGGGGCATGTGGCAACCCTGTGCTGTGAATTAAGTTACAAAATTCACTCCTCAGTCTGTATCTTGGCACTTAAGAGAAAAGTAAAGAAATACTGATTCCCTGAAGAGTAAGCACTGATAATTTTATTTTGTAGTTATTGGTTCAGCACTCTGAGACCAGGGTGATAAGGATATTACACAACGTAAATAGCTGGAGTACCTTCCTTCAAGCATTGTCTGGTCTTACTTAAAATATTTTGAATTGTAAAATTTACACTGCTTTCTTTGGGAGGCTGCATCACAGTCAAATGTATCTCTGCCAGGAGTTTCTGAGGTAGTCAGGCACATTTTCATATTTTCATATGTGAACTTTGCCCCGTGGCTCTAGCAATTTGTCACTCACCTTGAAGTTTATGACCTACAAATACTATACACTTCAGAGATGCAGCAAAGCAAAAANCAAACAAAAAACCCAAAGAAAACCCCCACCAAAACTGATGGGAGGATCACATACAGGTTACAGATTATGCCAAGAGAAGTGGCTTTCCCTGGGTGACTACGGGGTCGAGATGTAGAGAACTTCCACAGAGGATGAAATCATGTCTATGAAGTGCAATGCTTTAAAAATAGTTCTTTGTAAATTAATCCCTGCAGCCCCTTAATCCCTGTTGCTCTTTCCATTACTTTCAGGGTACTTCCATCTTTCTTCTACTTAAGTGGTTAGGACTATAAGCAGCTTTTAAGGGCAATCTCAAGAGGGAAGAGCAGAAGGAGTCTATTCCCTGCTGACTGATGCAATTATTCCAGACCACAAACTTAGATTCTGTTTGCTCTTCTTTAAGCAGCAGAACATTTTTGGCCTGAGGATTGTATGTGTAAAGAAGAAAGGAGAATTTACAAACAAAATCACCAAATAATTTTATTCCAAATATTGGCAAATCAGAGTCATGTAGTTATTAATAAATGGTGGGGAAAGTCTTTTTTTCCTTTTGTCAAGTCAGATATTTAATCATGGGGTCCCTACTATGTCCTTCCAGAATTACAATGTAAGAGCAGTAGTTACTGTTATTGATAATAATTGTTTAATGATCTTTTAAAAACTCAGTGAAAAGAATACATGTAAGCAGAAAAGAACTGCTATTTCAGTTTCTTGTTGGGACCATTCTTGGATTTAGGTATAGCATCTCCAAATCAGCTGTGAACCTTACCTCAGTGTTCATCATGGACAAAAAAAGCAGTTTATAAATTAACAAAGAAATATAATTTAAAACATCATTCCTCTTGCTTTTGTTTATATAATTATTTTATAAACAGACAGAAATAAAAGATTATTACTAATCCATATGAAAGAAATTATGTTTTTAGTTGGAAAGAAGCATTTCAGTAAGTAGTCTGGAGATAGGCAAACTATAACTCTAAGTAAATACCAGTATTTCTTTCTGTTCATCATAGTTTGCACATAATTCTTCTCTGTAGCCCACTCCAAAATGTTTTTAGCACTTTGTTTCAGTAATAATAATTATTTTGATGATTTGGAAGTGGAACAAGAACATGAAGATGAATCAGTACATTTTTCCCTGTAATTCATCACAAGACTCCTTTGGGAGCAGGATTTTGGTGGAACAGCTTTCCATCAATATCACTGTAATGAGCTTTAATATTTAAAACCTGTTACAGGGCCTCTGAACGAACAATTATGAGTTGAGAGCTTTTCCTCATTTTGTTATGCAGCCTTTTCCTCCTTCCCCTTCCTCCTTGTCCTCTTCCTGCTACTGTTTGCGTATTAGGCTGTGCCAGTGTTGCCTGGCAGTGGTAGTGAGCTGAAATGAGCCAGGTGCATTGATGAACATAACCACATTAGCAAGAAACAAAAGGTGTAGACAAGATGTTAAATCATTGTAATGAGACCAAATGAAGAGGCCTGTGAGCTAGAGATCAGTGGAAGCAATGTGGGACCACAGTGGGAAGAGATCAATACATGTTTGCCTGCTCTTCTGCTTATTCTAGTCACCTACCTTTGCTACTGACCAGAACAGGATGCTGGAGTAGATGGGACCTGTACACATCTAACGTCCTGCTCCTATGACACGACTGAGCAAGGGAGTGCTCAAGGGGGCAGCAGGTTTCACTTGGTGTGGTTTAACCCACTTTCTAAACCTACTTATTTCAACATCATTAGATTTTGGTTTTAAAGCAGCCCAGACATTTTCAGTTTCCATGTAAAAAAAAATCTTCAGCTGTTGAAAAAAATCTCTCTGACTCACCCAAATGTGCAAAGACAGCCTCTTACTGTAAGGAATCATTAAGAAAAGAAAAGCAGCACCCTAGGAAATTTCTCCATGTTCTCTTTGAACTTGATCTGTAATTGCTCAAATACCAAGAATTCATTCCTCAGTTTATGCTTCATACCTTGATAAAATAATTAGGTATTTGGCAATGCTCACACATTTATCAGCATACACTGAGATGTCCTTTTGCGTTAGTTGCATTTCCATCTTCCCAGCTGTAAAATGCAGAGATATCTAATTGATTGGTGAATCAGATGTTCCCAGTCTCGGGGCTATTGTTGTACTTACTGCAGTGCATTATTTAAATCAATATTTGGATAATATCAAGAGTAAATGGGAACTACGGGAAATAAGATCTCAGACATATAGAACATATATCCATCAATAAAACATCTATTCCACCAGAAAGCAGTGTTTGACATACCTGCAGGTCCACAGAAAGGCTGGTGCAGCATTTGGCAAGACCAGTCACTAGGAAATGTGTAAAAAACCCCTGTGAATCAGTTAGTTACAATACGTGTTCTGAAACAGTTACCATTTTTCTAAATTCCAAGCAGCCAGCTGGTGTTTAATTGCAATAGATTGATAATTCTTAAGCTTTCAAGAGCTTTCAGTGATCAGTAACTAATTTTGATAAATTTTAGTGAAATAAGAAAATACTTTAATCTTAAAGGATCAGGCTTTGACATTAGGGAGCCTATAATTCTCTCTTGTAAAGATAGTGCCAATAACAGAAATCTAAGGAAGACAAGCCTTAGACAGAAAGACAATTCATAAACAGCTCATGCTGGATAGATTTATTGTTGGGTGGTAGAGGGCAGGATGAAATCAGTATGTCATTTACAGGTGCTATTTGTGAGATACATAAAGACTACAGGGAGGGACAGTTACTGTACAGATATCCAAAGTCATGGTTCCATGCACATCTGAATATGGTAGAGAGTGAGCATGTGCCATGTGAAATAAGCATTAGGGATCATTGTGATTTCAGCTGTGCCTGGAAAATGCTATGGATGAAGAGTAGCTCTCTTAGTTTATTGGGAAGATCTTTTTTTGGAAAGCCAGCCCCCCACAGTGTTTTTGAATAACACCCCTGGAAAACTCGTGGCTCTGGCTTTTGCTCCAGTGTGGGATGGCTGCCACTGCTGCTGCTGAGGCCCATCATAGTGTGAGGCCCCGCTCCCGGGAGAATGCAGGCCCAAGCTCCGCCACCGGGCAGAGAAGGAGCTGCTTTATTTTCCTTGGAGCTTTCTCTCCCCTCAGCGTCCCCCGCCTTCTCGGTCAGCTGTGCGGAAGGTGGCTGATGGCAGGGGTCGCCTGCCTCCTACCCCTCACAGGCTCCATGCCTGAAAAGCCACCAACCCGCTGCCTGTCACAGGCACGTCAGGTGACAACTGGCATTTCTGAAACGCTTGATTATTTTATCCCATAGGATAAATGTGTTTTAAAAAAATATTTTACCCCAGAGCATAAAATATGTTTCAGAAGCACAAGAGCTTTGCAGTAGTAGCACATGTCCACAGTGTGGTGCCAGTGTAATGACGAGCTGGGCCTTCTGGAGGCAAAGGAGGCAGTTTCTGAGGAAACACAGTATCTCGCTTTATTGTGGGATTTGTTTGGTTTGGGTTTGGTTTGGTGGGGTTTTTTTGTGGGGTTTTTGGGTTTTTTTTCCTTTTAAGCAGTGAGGCAAACACAAGTCTTCTTCATAGTGTCCAAATACTGACAGAGATCAAGATGTTCTTTCAGGGCCACTTGCCTTTGTTCTTCCAGCGTTATTTGGACCCAAACCAACCGCCTCAACTGGGTTGCAGTCCTATAGAAGGACTGCATCAGTGCAAAAGCTGAGTCCAAGAAACATCCATGATGATGGATACACGGGCCTTCCCCAGCACCAGCACCGCTTCTCAGGACTCCTGCTCCTACCAGTGACTGCAGGAAACCCAGAGAGAACAGGGTGTGAGTTTTCAGACTCTTCCTGGTGGCAAAATGGGGTTTTAAACACCTTCACCACAAGATTCATCTTGCTGTGTAAAACCACAATTTTGTCCGGAAACAAAGTCTATTAGTTTTCATTTATATAGACGCTGTGGGGTAGACAGGCAGGTAATTTAAACTCAGATAAAACTCAGGTCAGTTCCTAAACTCATGTTTGAGGAACATCCTATGTGTTACCTAAGGATGCTTCAGCCTGAGGTCTAAAAGGGAAAGTAGGTGCCCAGGTGCCTGTGAGCTCCAGAACCTCTTAATTTTTGCTAAAGAAAATTGTCCTCACTGGTACAGAAAATGGTCTGCAGAGCCAAAATCACGACAATTGATTTTGGATGGACTGATACAGCCAGCTGAAGTGTTCTGCAAGAAACAGGCAGCTGTGTTGAGGACTAGAAAAAACTAGAAATGAATTAATTACTGGTATTTCTAGTTCTGTATGTCTTCAAATCTGAGTGAGTGTTTCTGGAGGCTTGTTGGCAGGGAGTTACACAGACAAAACGAGTTAAACCTTTGACAGTGAATTTAACAGACATAGAGGACAGAGTGCCAGCTTGTTTTTCCAGAGCTAATATAACGCTCTGTAGACAGTATCTTAATGATAATAAATGTTATTTGTCTTTAGGAGCTTATTGCCTTTGTAACCAGCAAAGGCTGACTTACACTTCTGTCTCCCAGACATTCACTGTTAATCATTGCCTACAAGAGAGACTGTAACAGTTGTAGCAGGGGTGTTCCTACCCAAGGGTTACGTAGCTTTGGGTCAGCACCAGTATGAACCATAATGGTCTCCACCTCACACAAAAATGTGCACTTGAACGGTTCATTTGTTGTTATTGCAGTTGTCAGTTGCACTATACTCTGTCTACTTGGCCCCAAAATATCTAGTGTATGGCATTTCTCTATTAAATATAATGTAAGAGTCTATAAAATTCTCATGATTTTTAATGTGTGTAACCCAGAAGGCTGATAACCCCTCAGTACAATGCAAAGAATGAATGCTTTGTGACATAGATGGAAGCACATTTCTAAATCAAAGAGCTGTTTATAGAAATTAAAAATTGGAAGGTAATAAGGAATTCATGCAAGCTGCAACATAATAAAGAATGTCCACAGTAATACATCATCACTTGGAAACATCTACTGTATGGCTAATTATATATTTGTTACTGGTGTAGCTGCATGAAGGTTTTCTGTAGGTTTAATAAATGTCTGAGAATTTAAAGTCTGACGGAAATTATTCTATAACATTTGTATCAACTCAACTCTGATAATACATTTTAGATCAAGGCCCTTAAATATGTGAAGAATATAGGTAGAATATTGTAACATTGTGTAAGTTCTTAAGGCACGTGGCAAACACAAGAATGTGCATGCAGCCTTAATAAAATGTGTGGATGGATGTTGAAAAGGAATAATTTACTAATAAAGAAGTGTGCATAACATGAAAGAATTTCAGTGCAGAAAGGACTTTACAGAAGTAAGAACTGAAATGTTTGTAGGAGAACTCTGATAGAAATAAAAATTCTGTTTGGAAATAAAAGCTGAAAGCTGTAAGCATATGAGAAACAGAGGACTCAAATTAATGGTTGTGACAATTTAAAGATATCTCATCAATAGCCAATCTAAGCTGTCATTTTTCTTCATCTGAAAATGCTTTGAATCCTCTTCCAGGGCTGATGGGAAAGTGTCTTGTACTGTATGGAAACCAAGCTTAGGGGTATTTTTTAGTTTGTCTTCTGCTTATTGGAAATGTAAAGCCAGTTCTCAGAGCCACTGCATGTTAGGATGCTTATGTGAGCTTTGTGGTGTGGTTCCAAAGCACACAGGAATCCCCTCAGGTAACTAGCAGGGGTGATTAGGAAACACCTGCAGTACTGCCAGCTGCACCACTTTACCACTACGTTTTTAACATGGAGTGTGTTGTTGCCATCAATGGCTGATTTTCTTTGCCAGATGTTCAGGACACCTGTGATTTCAAGCACCTCATTTTTCCTTTCTTAAATAAAGATTCAAGCTCTTATGATGACAGTGAAAATCTTGTCTCACAACTGAATATCTCATACAGCTGAATAGAAAATTATTTCCAAAAACTGTATTTTCATGTTTTCTGTTAGAAAGTGTAGAAAAGGTAACATATGGTTTGAAAGGAAAAGGAAAAAAATTCAGTTGACTCCCAGTGTAAGAGTGTTTTTGGAGGAAGGTTCATTACATTATCATATTGCAAAATGGTTCTTTTTCAAGTTGCATATGGTGGAAGGGATAATGTGATCTATAAAGTTAAAGTTTAATTTCATTTCAGTGAAGAAAACCCATAAAATATCCTAATTAAACTCTTTTTATTTTTATCTAAACAGCCTTTGGCTTCCTGGACTGGGCAGCAATTACAAACATGAGGTAAATATAGATTATTTTATACTTGTGAATTAGCATATCCACATTTTTCAGTTTTGGCCATATGCCTTTTAATAACTAGGGTTTATGTCTTGCTTATAGCATTGTCTGCATAATGGTGAAAGCCAGTAACCTTTTGTAAATCATGCAGGACAGATAAATTTCTGCATAATAGACTTCATAGGAAACACCACTTCACTATTATGTTTTAAACTATCAAGCATTTTCACGCTACTTGAAAAATTACAATAAATTGAACTGATATGGGTAATATTTGATCCGTTTATTAACTGATGATGCATTTTGTTCGAAGGTTTTACATTCTCATTTTTGTTGAAGACTGGGTGATGAATAATATGAAGAGCTGAGAACATTTGCTTTACAGTTGGAAGGTTTGTAATATTCGGTTTGATATGTTTTGTTATTTGTGGGCCACTTCTACGAAGTGTGATAATCACTGCAGTTCTGGCAACACTGGGGTCCATTGAGCTTTACTGTATTGATATGCTTCACATGTCTCTGTATACACACCTACATCCTGCACTCACACCACACGCATACACATGCCCAAGAACATACCAGAGAGTGAAAGCCACTGCTACATCTTTCAATTCTGCTGCTGAGCAACATCTGGAAGTTCTGCTGTAAACATTCAGAGATACTCCAGTCCACAGTCACACCAAGAGGCAAGGGGGTCAGGAAGACAGCAGTCAGCTAAGAGAGCATCCACAGCTTGATTTCAGAGGCCATGAACAAAATCAGTCATGATGACTCATAAGCTGTAGGAAAGGACATTAGGTGCTGCATGCTAGAAGGTGCAGAGATGCCATGCTCTTACTTTTGCAAAGCATGAAAACTGTCATCCAGAGCTGCCAAATGCTGTCCTAAATGTGTCAGCACTTCTGGACTCCACAAGAAACTTTTTACACTGGTCAAAAGAAATGCACATGAAATTGGAAAATGTTTTTCTTCTCCAGCAGGGAAAAAAATCTGAAGTAGACTTGCTTACTTGACAGGTGTGATATGTAAATAATTCGGGGTTTGAGAGAAAAGAACTTTTGCAAAGAAAATGAGAAGTTTTCTGAGAACTCCAAGTAAAAACTGTTGACTGAGAGTCTTGAAGAACAAATTATTTGTAGGTTAAAAAGACAAAAGTACAGAATTGGCTACTGGAGGTAACGACTACTGTGTGATGTGAGAATATCGCCCAGCTCCCATGTGTGCGTACTCAACCTGGCTGTGCCCCAATGGCTTCCTGGGGAAATGAGCATCACCTTTTCTCACTCACTCACATTTCTCTTAGAAACTGATGAAGAAGAAAATCTTGTTGCATAAGAAATTGGGATGATCAGACCAAGAGAAGATGCTGTGGGTTTGTTGTACCATTATTTACAGGTAGATTTGAAAACATCATATATCCCAAACTTTTTAAATACTCTGCACAGTGAACAGCATCATGTAGTTCTGTATCAAAAAGAAATGTTCCTTGGAGAGACAACTTTAAATTTATCCAGACATGATAGGGCAGTAATCTGTTTACAAATTCAAGTCCTATTTCTGTTTAAATGCCAGATGGACTAACATGAACAGCTGCAGGAATGTCCTACTCATAGACCATATCGTTGATCCACAGGTATGTAAGTGCAGCTCAGACAACTGATGAATGAGTTGAACTTGAGTTAAAAAAACCTTTGCACAGTAAAAAGTACAAAATGTGAAAGAAACTGCTACAAATAGTGTTAGGCTTTTCTTGGTGTACCACCACCCTTATTTTATGTTCCAAATTAAAGATCCTAAAGCATTCAGTTACAATATTTACCATTAAGTGAAGCAATAAGAACAACATGGCCATCTTATTTATTTGTTTTGCTATGAGGCTTAAACACAACAAAATAATAATAAGAAAAAATCCTGGTAATTTCAGGGGAAAGAATATCTGTTCAGTTTTGTTAAGACATCTAGGAACAGAGTTCTGGAGTATAATTCCCATGATTCTCTGTGATTCTGTGATTCCCACAGTGTACAATTTTAGATACTATTGGCTATTTTAAGTTGACTGCCTCTTGATGGAAAAAGAAGAATTCGATATTTGTTAAGAAGATAAAAACCATAAAAGTGATGATTTCTTTTCATCTTTGCAGTGCTTCTTTGAATAGTGCCAATCTGCCTCGTATTAAAAACTTTAACCTGGTGAAGAAACTTGTTTTTGTGACATTACACAACCATACGTTTTGTAAACAAAACCAAGAAATACAGCATTAGACCAAGAAATTTGCATGCCTCCCAGTTAACTTTGGAGTTTCTGAGCAAAGCCACGCTTCTGATGGGACCCTTTTTTCCCCCATGTAATTGGCATTTTGAATGGAAACCTATTTTCCCACTTCACCACAGTGTGGGAAAACACGACAGAAGAAGATGTGTAACTATACAATCATAGAAAAGCAGTCTAGGAATTTGCATCAACAAATGGTTTATGGTTGTTGATTGTTTAAAATCTACAACCAATGGCATTTTTAAGAGAAAACATAAAAATACACTTTCCATAGAACAAGATTTTCCATCTCTACCAGCTGGATGCAGCTTGAAGATCCATATTTCCCAAAGAAAAAGGAAATGTAGGACCTTCTGCCAGGAAGAAAGTGATTTCCACGGCTGTGAGAGCAGGGTAAATTGACAAAGTGTTGAATTTCTAAGACATTTTCAGATACTTTGAGAGGTAAGTTAGAATAAAGTACAAGCTTTATTAATATGAGAATGGAGAAGAACATACAGCAACTCTTCAAAGACTCAATATCCAAGGACAAAAGGGCTGGGAAAGACATGCCGAGGAGATCACAGCACTACACAGACATTTCACACTTTTTTGGTGTGGGCCACCCATTGTGCTGGGGACATCAGCCTCACATTCTAGGGTTCGTTCATTTTATGGTTAGGGCTCCTTGGACCACAAAGCCTACAGCTCCAGGGACACTAAGGTTGGAAAAGTCGTGCTGAGGAAAGCATGTACCAACATTGCTCCTTTCACACTTTTTAAACCTGGGCCATTCATGATCCTGGGGACCACATCCTCAGTCCCTGCTGTTTGGCTTAGGGTGAGTGTTCAGAGAACCACAAAGCCGACAGCTCCAGGGACTCTGGGCTTGCAAAAGTCATGCCAATGTGTGCATGGCCCTGCAGCCACCTTTCTGATCTGGGCCATTGTGTTGGTGACCTCTGCCTCACCTCCTCGCAGCCATTAGGGTTAAGATAATGATTTGGGTTCAGAGAACTTCAAAGTCTACAGCTTCAGGGACACTGGTTAAAATTTGGATTTGACTGGCCTGTCACTAGCTCCTATCAATGTATGTTCCATACTATAGACCAAAAGTTTTCTCCATGCAAGGGATATTTTATCCACAGCTGACTGTACAGCTCATAACTCATGGCTCAAAATTTTCAGCACATCTCCAGATGCCCCGAATCACCTCATCTACTCCTCTCTGTCTCAGTGTCCAGACCCACCTCTTTAAGTTGATCATCTGAATCTGCAGACTGGCTCATATCTATGGGTGTCTATGATTTACTTCTATTATCTCCAGTGGCTGGGCAAAAGCCGTGTTCCACAACATTTCCCTACAGCAGTATATTTGCTTGCAACGTATCCTAGAACGTGAATCAAACACCCAGGATCTTGGCAGGGTAGTGCAGATATCTGCTCCCCCCTGTTCCTGTTATGCACTTGCAGAAACATACATCACGAGCTTGGCACTTTCCGGAGTAGTGAGCCATCATTAAGCCGTTTTCTGGGCGAAGTCTGTTCACAATCAAATTAAAGGTCTCACCCCATCACTTCCTGGGAAGATCTAGAGTTCTGCAATCACTGCTTTGTACTGGGAGGTCTGACTCTGGGTGTAA
Source organism: Daphoenositta chrysoptera (assembly GCA_013397915.1). Lineage (NCBI taxonomy): Eukaryota > Metazoa > Chordata > Aves > Passeriformes > Daphoenositta > Daphoenositta chrysoptera. The sequence continues at coordinate 746,287 of VZRO01003607.1, read as the reverse complement.
TGCTCCTCATGGGTGAGAAACAGTGCTGGGTGTGGGGTCCACCACAGCCTTTAAGGTACTGGGTTAAACCTCTTGGGTTACCATAGAGATAATAACGAGTATGTGGTGAGTCACAGTTTTCCATGCAGTATTTTTTCTACATTTAGCTAATATTTGCCAAAAGAGCATTAGAAAAATATGGGAAAAGTTGTTTTTTTTTTTTTTTTACATAGCCTTTTCTATGAATTAAACTTATTTAGTATTATGGTTCTCTGTCAGTAGTACAACATAGCAATAGGCCTAAAACATAAAATCAGAAAAGTTCTCTGTATGAGAAAATCAACTCACCTAGTTCAGCAGACTCAATCTTATATCAAATATTGCGTCAGTAATATAACGGTCTGATCGTATTATGTTCAGAGGAATATATATGGTCATGAAAATCACTGTAGTTAGTGAGGGGAGTGGAAACAGTTCTGAGAATGTGCACCTTACATCCAGTACCTCTGAACCTTCCTAGAAACTGTGGGGTGCCTGCAGCCTTGAGAGCCAAACCGCTGGTGGAGTGCCAGGAATGGCCTGAAGGGGACTGTCTGACATACCTCACCTACAAGGGGCTGCACTGCATCACGTTTTGTAGTACTTGGGTAGGTGGCAGAATGTGAGGATGAATTCCAGATCAATTTCAGATCAAAATAGAATTCACAAGTCCTTGTAGTTAGTGAGGACTTCAGGACAGGAGACTGGTTACTGTAGTAAATGATAAAATAATTATTCTACTGCCAGTCATTCAGTGGGACTAAATAATAGATTTTATTTATGTGAGAAGTACTACTCATGCACTTTTTCTTGCACCTTTCTAACATTTCCACTGACTAGAATAGATACAAATGCAGTCCTAAGCTGTAACTCTCCTGGAGTCTCAAACAGCAAATTTAACTCTTTCATTCTCCTTCGTGGGAAAGAGGAAAGGTGCAAGGCATTTCCTTGAAACAGCTGATGATTTGCAGAGGTGTCTTCATGACAGCAGAAAAGAAACCAACCCATATGCCAAATGTTGTCTGTTTGCTTCTGCTTAGGATTGGAACATTGATTTAATAGACTGTAAATTTATTTGGTTTTTTTTCCCAAGGGAATAGAAATCACTTTGTTTATAGAACAGATTAGCTGTCTGCTGAGAACCATGCTTATAGGTCAGAGATGAACTGTCCCTAGGGTGAAGAGTAGAGGGAGAGCTAATGGTAAGAGTTTGCAAAGTTCATGTTTGTGCTGCAGTCTTCTTCTTATTACCAGTCATGACCCAAGAAATCAGGGAGAGTCAGTTAATCTAATATTTATCATAAAAGACAAATTCAGCTAAAAAAACCCCAACCAAAAGCAATAAACACAGTAGTGAGCTAAAAAGAACAGGGCTTTTAGGTTTGCTTAGATCTTCAGCTTCAAAAGCAGATTAATTCCTCTTGAAGTCTCATACTGATTTGGATGGTTTCCCTCAAGGCCCTTCACTCACGTAAGGACCCTGAAAACAGTATTATCTTACAGCCCAAAGGCTGCTTCTGTTAACCAGGGGCCATGTAAGCTTCACTTACCTCTGCAGTGAGCCACCAGCCACACGACCTGCTCTTGCAAAGCACTGGCATGTGGGATTCTTCCCCTCTTTCACACCTGTGCAGATCTCCAGCCCTTAACCACTTGATTCACTCACAGTTGGTGTGCCAATACTCAACAGAGCAGGTAATTCTTAGATCTTCACTGCTTCCCAGTGACTTGCTTCATGACACCTATATCCTGAGTCATTTGCTGGTGAGTGCCATCCCTGTTTTGCACAAAAGACCCAGTTTTACTGAGGAAAAAAACAAAGAGGACATAACCATCTTGCTCCCACTAGCCCCTGCCTCAAATGTTTTGGTCCTGCACCAGGACCCAGCATCACAGTTAGCAGTAGAAGGCAGAAGATGGTCTCAGACTGGAACTGGGACTGGCAGCTGCATCCCCGGACTGTGAGGTCCTGCAGAGGCAGCAGATCAGCCCCCACCAATTCAGCTGCACAGCACTGCCCACCAGGGAGTCCTCAGCTCAGTGCTATACAGCACCAAGAAATTGCACTGATTTCTGTGACACGACCTTAAAGCACACATAACAGACTACTCATATCCATTCACCCCAATATTTGGCACACCTGGCACAGGGGAAATCAGTGCCCTTTTCAGGCTGCATCCTTCTACTGCTGCTCTTCCCTCTGCCTGTACTGCTGTGGCAACAAGAGTCCCTCCTTCCCTTCCTTCTGCTTTCCATTTCCATGTCATTAATTGCAGAAGACAGGAGATAACCTGTCCACTGAGCTTTTCTTTCCTCCTGTGTTACCTTTCTTACAGAAGGGAATGGATGTCTGAATCAAGCATTTAGCTATTAAATATTTAAATCTTTGTAAGTCTCAAGGTTGTATGTACACTAAGTATTGCAGTTTTCCCATGTACACAAATGTCTATCTCTGAGCCTTCCCAGGGGTCTGAGACTTGTCAGATGGTGCCAGACCGATGGGTCCCTGGTTTGCTTTGCCACTCTACACTGCAAACAACACAAGGAGTATCTATTTATTCTTGTAAACAAAAGCAGCACGAGAGCATAGAGGTCTCCAAATTCAAGGTTTTACTGTGGTTTTCTACCAGCAGTGAAGTGACTTGCAGCCTGTTTCCCACTTACATCCCTCCCAGGCAGATATCTGTAGGCTGTAAATTTCTACCGTACCCCATGACTGATATATTTTAACTAAGAGATATTAATTCTTAATAGAAAAACTCCCTAAAAGTTCACACACATTCTTTTTCCAGTTTTTGACACATGCCATAAAAGCGCTTGCCTCATTCTTTATTTTGTCTTACCTTGGTCAAGTCATAAAGTAGACAGAGTGTTCTTTTAAAAAATGGGAAATCATTTGGGGTCATCTAAAAATTTCTACTGACTTTCAACTCTTAAGCACTTGTTTATCATTTGCCATTTATATCTTCTTTTTGTGCATGCATTTTTTATTTCTAGCTATAAATATCCTTACAGCAGGGAGTAGAGGGGAGTTCTGTAGTGGATTATGACTTGCTTTCAAGGCATTTGTAATTTGTCAAACAGTGCTGGTTCAACTGGGACTACCAAATTGCTATTTCAAAAAGAAACTCACTTTTGAAAAATATGAGGTAGGAAAATCTACCCTTAGATTTATGCATACGAAAACTGAATAAATTCAGCAATTTCTACTCCAGTTTTTACATTTTAAGAGAAAAACGAAAGGGAAGAGACCACTGACTTTAATGATATTGCAAAGACATAGTATAAATGGCAGTCATAATTTGGCCTAGAGACAGAAGGACTGAGAGATTTTAGGAAAACTATATTAAAATACTCTTTTCTCTCTAATTGATCCACACTGAAAATGTTATAAAGGAGCCCAATCTAAAAGGTAACAGCCCCTATGCCTCGCACTGGTAGATCCTTATAACACTCTCTGAGATTAGGAGAACACACAGGAACTGGAAAACTCCTGACACTGTGGGGCATGATGTTTATTGTATTGTTTGGTAAGAATGAAAAATCGCATACTACATTGCCTGGAAGGTACATAAGCCCCTTCTATATTCCTTGAGGAGGAAAACATGTTATTTGAATCTCTCTTGTTTTGAAATGTGCAGGATCAGGCTTTCAAAGCTCTGTCTCTTCGCCTAAGGCATACTGCAGTGAACTACATGCAGTGAGCTGTGCTAAGGCTGCTATCAAAGTTATGCAGCACTCCATCTCTTTTGTCAGTTTAAAAGAAATACCTGGGAATAAGGATTTGACTGTAATCCAGAAGATTTTTAACAGAAGAATTGCCTTTAGTGTACTCATGAAAGGGAATTTTCGCAGCAACCAAGAAAATTTAGGAAGGAGAAATCTCCAAATACACAGTCCCAGGTTTTCCCAGGAGTCCAAACACTAAAGGTCATCAATTTGAAAAGAGAAGCTCTAAATATTTTACTGTAGTATAATAATAGTAAAACTAATACTACAACTAATAACAACTGTTATCATTGTTGTTGTTGTTGTTATAATGCACAGAAATACTACAATGGCAAAAAAATCCATTCAAAAGTCATACCATATGCATTAGCAAGCACTTGATAATTTCTCGAACTTGGTCCATGCACAGAGGTTATTGAGAAAAAGGAGGATGCAGGACTGCATTCACAGAAGAGTTACTGCAGCTTTGGTAAGATAATACTGTTACTTCTCACTTTCTCAGACATCAGCAGCATCCTCAGGGCAACCTAGTGCTAAAAGAAAATGGGAATAGCCTGTCAGAGTCCAATACTCCCTGACTGGGTTCTTTCAGATATTCCACACATGGAAGGTGAAATGTTTAATGTCAAATGTACTTATTTAAAGATAGTTGATGTTATGGGTGATTTCTGATTTAGCAGAGTAATAGAAAATATATTGAATTCACAACACTGTTGTAAGTTAGACTTAGCAAAATATACATAGCAATTTCAATAAACAGTTTAATTGTGTGACTCCCATAATCCATCTCTATAATATACTCATTGTCCTGATGCTGGGCATCCCCCGTTGTTGGAAAGGAACTTATGGGCTGAAGGCAGCTCAAGCCTGTTCTCTTCTAAACACTTTTGTTAATTGTCTAGTTTTTATACTCCGTGTCAGGCTGAACCACATAATCACTCCCCCATGCTCTTTTGGCTGACTCAGGGAGACATTTACACACTTTTAATGAATTCAGTGAGAAACATTTACACTACCAGTTGAGCTATTCAACTGTTCTTAGCTGTTTATGTAAAACAAAGGTCACACTCCTTTGTCAAGGAGTCCTGTTGCAAAGAAGTTTTCTTTGCAACAGCTGTGGTCAGTCACATCCTACATTATTCCTTGAGCTTCATGATTACATCACCCTTGACTGTTTCCTCTGAGGATTCTTCCCTTTAAGGGCTTTACTGGTCAGTCACATGGCCCAAAATTTTCCTGCCCTATCTCTTCCTCATCCCCAGATTCTTCCCTTTTCAGTAATTTTAATTCTGCAGTTGATGTAATTTAAAAGGCTGCTTGCTAACATTTCCAGTTTGAGTGTACAAAAAAGGAAGACTAAAATTTGGAGCTATGGGACCAAAATGGTTTCAGCTTTCAGCAAAATTAGAACATATATAACCAAAATCAAAATTTGGCTTGTGTCTCGGCTGAATTGAAATAGATTTGACACAGAACACCTGCAGGTTACTGGAAAGGCTGATGACAATGTCTTCTTTATTTTTGAAGTCTGAAACAGTTTTAATCTTATTTTTGCATAAAATTGGATATGGTGCATCTGTTGCTGTTTTGTCATTAGTTATACTTTCATTACCCTTAATATTCAGTGGGCCAGCACAAAATTCATGTACTGTTAAAAAGTCTTTTACACTTTATTTCAAATATTTCAGATTCCAGGTATCAAACTCAGTGGGATACAATGTCCAGCCCCTTGAGGTGACACCTGTCAACTTGCTACACCTTCACATGACCTATGCCCAGAGAGAGATTCCCTGAAAGTAGAATTGCTGCATCATTGAGTGCTCTGTTGTGCTTTTTCCTCCTGCTTCTCCACAAGGCCAATTTGTAGTAAATTACTGTAATGCTAATTGACTGCAAGGTCTTATGGAAGGGAAAGGTGATTTTAATTCACAAAATCTCTACCCAGATTTCTGCTCATTCACATGTTCACACACGTGCTCAGCAGCACTAAGATGTATGTCAGGGCTTGCAGTGAAGAGTTGATGCCAGTTTGCTTTCGTGCCCTTTGGAAGGGGGTGTTGTTTGATATCTTTCACCTCAGTATGTCAACTGAGCCATCATAATCCTTGCTTTACTTATCTGGTTATTTTATGGCTCCAACCCTGTTCTTCATCTTCTTGTCACCTTATCTTTAGGTCAGTCTGTTCCTCCTCTTGCTTTGAATGAAATCACATACATAGATTATTAATCTGACCTGTCCTTCTAAACTTTGTTCTGCTGTTTCATCTGCAACTTACACAGAAATATTTCAACCCATGATTAACTCATATAAATCTTAATATTTCTGTTACAAATCTCTACAAATTGCTCAAATGCTGCTGTGTCCTGTGGCGAGCTGCCAGTTGCAATGTGTCACCCCATCACCTGGTAGATCCTGGCTGGTAGAGGGACCATGCAATACAGCTCTGCATGGCCATAAATTTCACTCCAAAAGAGACATCCTCAGCAAACTGCCAGACACTCATCAGTAGGAAGCAAGGAGAATTTCCATGATCCTTGAATATCTCCTATAATCTCTTTTCTTTAATCTTCAATTGATTTAATACAGAAGACTGTGTGAGACTGGTTTAGTTAGGGAATTGAACCCCCCACTAAGCATAAGGTAAACAAAACGTCATAACAGGATCCCACCTGGATTCAGATGGATGAGAAAAGCACTGATTTCAGTGATTCATTCCCAGCTGCAGCTGAGCAAAGGCTCATAAAAATGAATCATGTTGAAGCCAGTAAGTGAAGTGTTGCATTTGGACATACACATGAACTCATTCAGCTCTTAGGCCAGGCCTGGCTAAAAGAATAAATACAATAAAGAGTGACATAGCAAATAGCATTCTTTAGAAGATTCTTTAAAGCATCTTTAAAAGATTGCCCTGAGGAAATCAAATTGGAAATGGAGACGTCCCTAAAGGGAAGACTGCTCTTTGTACCAATGCCATGGTTTTATCATGAGTGTCAGGGTTCAGTGGGTAAGAATTAATTTTCCTGCTGTCGTCCCTGTAGCTACACAAGAGACTGACCTACTGGTTATATATTTACCCACTACATCGCTTCAGATGACACTCATTCAAGCCCAGATCCAAGAACAACTGAAAATTGCACAAATATGACATCCCTATAATTCTTTGTCAGGCTGTCAAAACTGAAGTTTTACTTTTGCCTGAGAGTGCACACCACAGAGGAAAGATAATTTTGTCCTTGAAGCGCCAGAATTCTATGAAAAATAAACTTACCAACCTCTAGGGAAAAACGTTTTGAACATAGAGAAGCCAGGAACACTAGGGCTGCCTCCTCAGATACAGCCTGCTGTGGGGAGAAACTGTGTGCTGGTCTTCCCTTGTCCTTGGGGTCATACAGAAGTGTCAGAGCTGGTGTTACTTCTGTCTCACACATTTCTTCTCCCACTATTAAAGTGACAGAATTGCAGCCATTTCCTTTTGTGACAGTGTGTGATTTCTGATCCCATTGCTGCTGTTGCCTCACTACACATGGACTGCCTATCTTTTGAGCAAGCGTCCTTCTTTGTACAAATGCTTTCACTGAAAAGTGCTGAAATTAAGAAATTAGTCCTTTCTGATGGCAAACATAGTTATACAAAAGATCAAAGGTAAATTAATTGAAGGCGTGTTTGCATGGCTTAATTCTTAGAATCAATACCTCCAATATGCATAGTATTCTGTAATTTACAGGTCAGATAAGCATAATAATCATTGTATTATGCTTGGACAATCTTTCTGTAGTATGGAAGTATTCTGTTATGCTTTGTACATGATTGCAAGACAGAAAAGAACTTCAAGTTAAGAAGATTAATAAAAAGACTAAGAATGAACAGTTTCAAATGCTCTTCATTTCAAATTAATTCAATTTTGAAAACTGAGTACCCTCTTTCTGTCATGTAATACCTATAAATGAGAGTCTCACAAAAGTGCATTTAAAAATATTTATGCTTTATAACTGATTAATCCAAATGTTTGGCATATGTTATGAGTGTTTCTGCTAATTAGCAATATGTTGGCTTGCTCTGGCTTTTTCACTGAAATGAAAGCTTGAGGATTTGGATCTTTATTTCCCAACTCCTGCTAGCAAACTCACAGAGAAGAATCTCAGCTACCACATGTGCTCCTCACTTCTCAAACAAACAAACAAAAAACCAAACAAAACAGAAAAAAACCCAGAAAAAAACTCCTATTTAGATCTCATCTCATCTACAAGACATTTTTATAGCCCTATCTCTCCATGATCTGGCTTTTCATTGTTGAAGAAGTTCAGCCCCTATATTTGGAAATGTTCCCATCCCAGCTAGCAGCATGTGGAAAAGGATTTTAACCACTTGTCTCCTAAAAGAGACCCCGTTTATTTCCAGGCTCCCACAGAGTCAAGGGCAAATGAGTACCCACATTGCTGGTCTGGAAGACCTCACTGAGGATACTCCAATGTACTCCAGGGGCGGGAGCATGCTGTTTCCCACTTTGCTGAGCCTGTTTGGTTCGTCAGAGCTTGCTAACGCGGGGCAGGAGTTCCAGGAGTGTGAGCTCTCTGCCCTGCTGCCAGCCCAGCAGCAGTGCAGGTAACCCCGCCTGTGCCCTCCTCCTGGGTTCATGAGGAAGGACACAGGTGCGAGTGTCCCAGTGAGTTTCTCCACTCCCTTCTGTCCTTGCCTTCCACAGGATTTAAAAACTGCAATGGAAATACACACACAGGAACTCAGTCATGTTAGTACATGCAGAGTTACTCTTCCCAAACCAGAGTGTCTTCCCAGTGGGGGCTGGAGTGTGCTGAGGTGGCTTCTGGGGTGTCTGGTTCATGCTCCTTGTTTTCCCTACACTCAAGGAAAACCTTGCCTCCCCACCAGGCCAAAAGGTACAGGACTTCGAGGCACATAGAGTTAGTTTCTCTTTTTTTTTGCACGAACCTGACATCTCTGGTGGAAAAAGGACCTTTTTCGTCAAAGAGGTCAAATCTGGGATTTTTCCACTAAACCATTACATTGCTTTAACTTTCCATTTAAGCACTTGAGAAAGAAATATGACCAGAAACATAGAGTTATTTTTGTTCTCATGCTGAAAACAGTCATTGATGACATCCAGTGCAAATCATTTTACAGTGATTATATTCTCAAAGTTCTTATAATTGAGTAGTTTCTTAGGGAAAACAGGACTTCGTATGCAGTATGTGGCAGACATACCTATCACGCCACTTTCCTTTTCCTTATTATTCCTTTTTACTCCACACAATATTACCAAGAATTTTAGATATTATCCTGACTTTTTTTCTTCCCTCATCCTAACTCTATGTGTAACAAGATATATCTTTTTATGTTGTAAATTGACCTTAGGATTGTATTATCTGAGTATCTTGAGAGTTGTGCCTAATTAGAGATTTTCTCACAAATCTACCTTTAAGGACAAAGGAGATGGAAAGGTTCAGCATGCACAGATGGGACACACAGAGAGATTAGATGCAGAGATTTTTCCCTCTTTGTAAGGCCAGAGATATCATCCAGGTGTGAGGAGGTAAATTGATCTCTAAACTCATTTTGGTTTTGGTCTTTCTTGTGACACAAAGGCACCCAGCTGGCAGAACCTTAGCAATATGAGTCCCCCTGGTTAACAATAGGATCATCGACTCCATCCAAATCAATATGATGCTATTAGATGGTAATATTTTGTAGTTGCTCTTAAAGAAAGCAAAATCCTGAACTAGCAACATGGAGGTGTCTACTGAGATCTTTCAGTAAAACCTACAGTACGTGTAGACAGCTGTCAGCAGCACATGTGTACCAATTTGAGCTAGCTGTCTACCTGCCATTAAAAACAATGACTAAATCATATTCTGGTTCATATATCAACGGAGATAAGGGCAGTGTTCTTGATATCCTCTATATGATGGCTCCCTGGTCTCCAGAAACTACTTTTGTATTGGCTACAAAAATAATCACTCTTGCTCAGATGGACACACAAGCACTCTAGGTACATTCATGCAGATGAATTCCACCTTTGTGTCCTCCAGCTTAACATGCCTTTATTGAGGCTCTTGGGTCATAAATTTGGAAATAGATGAGATTTTGTTGTTTAATTACACTATGCCTTACACTGTAACCTGTGAACAGAAGAGCAAGTGCTAATCTATCTTAGGCTGAAAGAGAGAGTCTAGATGGGATTATTCATGGTGCTTTGGATCATCTCATCTCAGTACGGCTTAGTTAAATTATAGCTTTTCAGGGGAATTGTCATAATAGATGGAACAAAACCAACCCCCAAAACAAACAACAAAACAAAGCAAAAATAGAACTCTCCCCTCATTTTCCATATTCTGTTAAATTTAGTAACATGTTAGTAACTCATAAGCCCCAAACCCATCCCTTTAAAAAAGAACATTTGTAACCGTGTATCACAGTTGAGGGTTCTTGATCATCAGCTTCATGGTGAACTAGATTATCAGAGATACGTAACTAAATCCCTGCTCTTTTCTGTTGAAAAAGACAAGTGCAATTTGGTTTGAGAAATGAAATTATATATAGTCAGACAAATGTATCTTTTGCTTTTGTTTATTATTTACTGCATATAATTCCTTGTTGCCCTGACTGCCCTCACAATGTCTGGAGTATTGGAGATAATGGGACCACATAATTAATGAAACCCACATGAATGCTGAAGTGTCTTACTGAACTCAATCCTCAGCTTTGTGTCTCTACATGTAACACTTGGAAGCTGCTCCTTTGCTCCCATGGAAACCCCGAAATATCTCACATTTAGAAAATATAATTGTGGCTATTTAATAATGTTTGCTTCTTCTCTGGAAGATGATTATTCAGATTAATTGTGTAGCAAATTAGTCTAATTATTTGATTTCGGTTTTTTTCAGATCTCAGCCAACAATAAAGTGAACGGTTATCTCTGGTTTCCTCTGAGGTGACTGACACCTACAGTATTTCAGAAGGTGCATTTGTCTGTGCCTCCTCGAGTCTGCAGATTTCTTACTCTGCATAGCTCTGCCTGCTTTACAGTGAGCCAGGACAGAGCATTTCCTATCCTATTTTTTGGTTTTGCTACACTATTTTGTGCAGTTATTACTGTTATTTAGAAAAACATTTGAGCAGCACCTAAACAAGTTTCTCCTTTTGCTAATAATGCTACAAACTTACATGCCTCCTAATCCTCTGGATTCTTCATCTACTGCTTCTCACTTCTACATAATCTTCAACCAAGAGCTTTCTAAAATACTAGGAAGATTGTTGCCTTTTAGCTTGAAGATTTATTCATCTATTATGATATTTACCCTGACTATCACCTCTTTCCAAAAAGGGGAATGATATTTTTGCTGCTTCATTTCTCTTCCCTGAAAACTCTGTGTTCATATTTCCCACAGGACACATTTGTTTTGGGGTGACCAAGGCCCTACAAGTCACATGTTGAATGCTTAACTTGGAGAGATCATTGTCCTTTTTTTAGACATAGCCTTGTAGCCATCTCAGCAGAGATACTTATTAGATTTGTAAGGAACTTCATGTAGTTACAGTGCCAGGAGATAAGGGGCTCCTTTTCTAAATACATAAAACACATCTTAAAATTGCAAAATGGAAAGCATTTTGATACTTTCAAATAACCTTTGAGATCAGATGTTTTATTTGCTCTCTGAGTCACCAGTTCATCTCTCTCCCAATATTCACTGTGGGTTTTTTTATTTGATAAGATCCACATTCCTCCCTTCAAAAGAAATTTTAAATTAATGTGCTTTAATGACAACCCTGTCTGCTGCTGCTGCCCCTGCGATGCCTGTCCCCATTCTTGCTGCCATCATTACCAGGGTCAGGAGAGACTATGGCAGGGGCAATCACAGCAGTAACAGTGGAAGAGGCTGGGGCAGTCACTGCCCGTCTCTGGTTACCTGTTCCACATCTTCCAGAATGGGCTTTATGCCCTGGAGAACCAATGCCAATTTTGTCATGTTTTGCTACAAAGGTGTAAAAGCTGATGGGACACCCACAGACTGCATTGCCAGTGCTTTGCTTGAAAAGGAATACTGAACTTAGCCATGTGTCATATAAGAATTTATGGAGAAAGATAAGCATCATTACCCTGAACTGAGGATGGATAACTCGGGCATCTTTTGCTTGCAGAGCACTGAGAAAGTGCTCTATCCCAAAGCCTCCTCTTCCATCCACCCCCCTGGAAAAATGAATGTTGGAAATTAGAAAAATACTGGGATTGTGCAAAAGATTCTTCCCTTATTGGAAGAAAGTTCACCCATATCCAATACCTTGATCCACCTACAACTAGAGAGACTCGCTGCTCTTCTCACCCTAGAGCAGAAGAGAGAGCTCTGCACTCCTTATGATGCCTCACAGCCTCGCTTTTCAGAAATTAAGTAACCCAATGGACTGCATCAAGAATTCAGCTGAAAGTGTCCTTATGGAGACCCAAGGCTAATTTACATGTAAACTGTTACTCTAAGCAAGTTTATACTGAGGCATGGCAAATTACTGGGCAGTTGTACTAAAGCAGTGATACAGAGCTCCTTAACACCGGCCTGGATCCAGGGCTTTCTGCAGGACAGCCCTGGGACAGGCAGACCCGTGCTGGCTGGCTCTAACGAAGCTCAGCAGGGACTAGTTGTGATTGCTGTTTGCTTGCTGTTTGCATAGCTGCACAAACTATTCTGCATGGCTTACATTACTTTTGGCAGTCTCCTGCCTTTTTAAAGACTAGCTGGACCTACTCTTGTGTGAGGGACTGTTACCTGAACCAGTCAGGACTGCTTCTTGTGGAGCAGCTGTGATCTAGTCCTGGACCTTGAAACTTGTCAGTTTATTTATCCTGTAATTCCTTTACCCGAGTAGCAAGTGATACATTTTCCAGTAAAGCCCATTCCTAAAGAAAAACATAGAAAACTAGCTCCGACTAATGTTTAGCATACAAATTCCTCCCTGCCTCCCCAGTCTTTCAAGGGACTGTACAACTGAAACTTGTGTAGACACTTTTTTAGAAGAGGACACTGTATTTAATTAGTCATTTTTGTAGGTGGGGAGCTCAGAACTGGGAGAACTCTGTAAGTTTTTTATGCAACAGATAAGTGTATTTAGCAGTACCCCTAATGTAAGATCTGTGTTCACTTCCCAGAGCTGGGTCACCAGTATCTGCCCTAGGACAACATCCAGCTCTGCTGAGCCTTTCCTTCTTCTGTCCTGGTTTCCATAGGCATGACTTGGAAAGGAGTATGCATGCACTTTAGCAAGGTCCTTCAATCTGGACAATTTGGAACTGGCTATAGGATTTTCTGCAGACAAAACCTTTGTCTTTGAAGTACTGGGCACACATGAATTAGTGTTTTCTTGTAGATTTTGGTCTTGATGTGGTAATATTGGGGGGAAAAAAAACCCCAACCTTTTTTGGTTGTTGTTGTTGTTCTTTTTTTCCTGAGCCAACAATATTTTTGCCTGCAAATTTAAAAAGAAATTAATGAAAATAAGCTTTTTGGCAACTTATGATTCTTACACAAATGAACAAAATCCTTTCCTTCTTCTGTATCATCTCCACTTTTGTCATCTAATTGAATTTAGAATGTTTGCATTCTAGTAGCATCAGTACAAACAACAGGGTACAGGCTCATCCATTCAATCATGTTTTACATTAGAAGATAAATATTTAAAACAAAAATATCAAAATAACCCCTCTAGAACACGAACAAGTGCTAAGTTACATGTTTTAACAATACTAGCAGCATACAGTGGAAAGCTGACTGCACGATCCTTCTTTGCTTGTGTTCTTCATGCATTACATATAATATAAAAACATGTTAGTTTCATTCACTCCCTAAAGCTTTTCACGGAAACAACTAATTAAAATTAATGATTAATTTTGTAAAATATATTTAGTATTGCCAAATACATTTCTGGGCCTCCAAAATCTAGACAAGCAAAAAACACAAAATGCTTCTGATCGAACAAATATGCAGGTTTATTAGAGCATGTTTCCATGTTTAAACTTGCAATGGTTTCACAATTTTTTGTTTCCTTCTGTTTCCATTAGAGCACCCTCATGATAATCCAAAGCAGCTTTTAAGAACGTATCTCCACAGATGCACAATTAGAAATATTGGCTGCATCTTCCAGCATTGCAATTATGTGAAAAATTGTACAAAAAGTGTCTGGAAACCAATTACTGATAAATTGTGTTGTCAGTTTATTTATAGAAACTATAGAAGACTCACAGGGGAAATTTATGCTGACGAGACCCAAGTGTAAGCCTAGATTTTGTAATATATTTGAAAAAACCCTTAAATTTATATTTTGGGTCTGTTTGCTCTAATACACATATTGGTCATTACCCAGCTCATTTTTATTCCCAACATTATTCTACACACATTTTTGCATTATCTTTTCTGTTTGAATGTAAAGTGTAATAGAAAAGCAATTCAATTATGCAAACATGAAAATTCTGTTAGTACAGCTAATTGCTTTTCATGGAAAGATTTCATGTACAAAGAAAGTAGTAGCACAAACAGAAAACTAGGCAAAGTATCGTGTACTTAATTTGAAACACTTGCAATTTCAGTAACTGTGAATTATCTACTTGCAAAATTTACACAGTACATATAATGTGCACAAACACACTACACACCACTGCATGCATTTTTTTGGACTAAAATATAACTTCAGGTTCACAAACCTTCGTCCAGAGCTGGTGAGAGCTGTAATCACATTTGTATATTAAAGGTTGTCAAAAAGATAGTCTGTTAAACATTCCACCATGCTATCCTCTGGGTTCTAGTGCCTTGAACAACAGCAAACACAAGGAAAGATGAGAGAAGAGCAAAGATTTTCTTTAGTGACAAAAACCCCACAATTTAAAAAAAAATATTTTAGACATAATATTCCCTATTCTTTGCCAAAAATAGTCAATGGGGAGCTTCTGGAGTGGTTTAATAGCATCTTATTCTGCATCTAACTCTGTTAATTTCTGCTACCATTATGGGGGCAGGCATGGGCACCATCCTCAGTGAAAGCCACATGCAATCTCCTCAAGTGATTAGAAAAGCAATCTTGTTTGTTAGGTTTTGGTGGGAAAGAAAGAAACCTGCTGCTGAGCTTCCTCCTTGCATGCTCGTTATGCAGCCACGCTCATGTCCCGCTGCTCCAGCAGCCACTTGGGACTGTGGCAGCACTCCTGCAGGGGGCCAGGGAAACACCTGGATTTCAGGAGCTGGCAAGATCAGGAAAACAGAGCAGACAGGGAGCTGTACTTCTCAAAGAGATCCTCAAGACTTAAAAACTCAGCAAAACTTACTCAAGGAGCTTTAAAACCCAACCTCAGAATAAGAGATGGGCTCCAAGGAAAGATGTGATAGGATTATTTACCATATAAATGAACTACAGGCAACTCAGCATGCATTGTGTTGAAAACAAGCACACCTTGAATGCTTTGTAATTAGCAAATATGTTGTGATGACTTTTTATTGCAGTTTGCTGACATTTTTTAAGACTATATTGTCACGAGCTGGCAATAAAAATAATAATAAAAAAAAGATGAACCAACAACATTGACAATTTTTTTATGTTCCCAGAGACTTGTAAGTATGATTCTCAGATCTGTGTCTTGACATATACTGGTTCTGCAGCTTTTACCAAATGATTACACTCTCCTGAACTCATGAGGCTATTTAGTTGACAACCAAGCAATGTGGCTTGATCCTAGATGTCTTGGTGAATTAAAAAAGAAAATATGGCATTCCTGTCCATAAAGCAAGTGGTTCTGGTATTCGCTAAGAGTTTTCTTGGTGTAACAGTGCTCAGCTAGTCATAGCATATCATACTTACTTATCAATGTATTTTTTTAATTAGTTTGAAAAATTGAAGGTAGGTACAACAACACACACACACACAAATATGCTGTATAACTTCCATCAATATGAAGGGAAGGGGAAATGTCACCCTAGAAATGAAACCCCACAATACACATACAGATATTGACAGCACTAAAAGATTTGCCTTCACAAGGGCTGTTAAATTTCTGTGTCTGAGAACTGCTAGACCTTTACAAGATGAAGCAGCATGAGCAACTGAATTCTAACAACTCAGTCTGTCTAACTACGTTCCTTATCTGGACAGCCAAGACTTTTTCCCTACTCCTTTCTTTTTGTGTTTAAGACTAAGCTGTAATCTTGCTCATATTGTCTTCTTTTCCTGTGACTTTATCAGACCATCATGAGAAGTTTTAGGCATTAACACTAGAGAGTGGAGTTACCCCAACACATGACAACTCCGTTATTTTTACTGTTTTTAACAGCAAGCAAACAATGCACTTAGTATTTTAGAAACAGACAAAAAATTAAAATAAATTCTATTTAAAAAAATAATTGCTTTATTGTTGCCACACTTTCCTGATCAGTTGCCCAAGTCCTAACTTTCAGAAAATAATTTACATGCTGCAGCATAGCTTATCAAGCAAGGTGGCACTTTTTGTCTCATGGCCATCTTAGTCATTCCTTGGTACCATGATGCCCTGGACTGGCATAAAGTGCCATGCCATAACCTTCCCAAACCCTGTGATGGGACTGCAAGCCCTGCCTGCCCTGAGGCCTGCCTCATGTGGGAATGGGGATGAAGCTGGTCGCTTTGGAGTGGGACATCTCTCTCCAGGTGTTTAAGCTGTGGGTCGGGCTTCTGTTGTTGGTGAAAGAAGTCTGTCGCCTGCTATTGCTGTTTGAATCTTCTTTACTCAGCGTTTGCTTTATTTGTTGGCAGCAAGGGAAGCTCTGTATGCAGTCTTGGAGGAGGTGCCCACTGAAGAACATGTAGATCCACGGGTTACAGCAGCTGTTCAGGCTGGCCAGCAGAGCTGTAACAGTAGTCGCAGTGTTTTCAGAATCTGAGGAGCGGGGGAGAAAGCTGTTTAATCATCAAAAGAACGTTTGCACCATTCAGTCAATTGCTTCATTAACCATTGGATTTATTTTCCTGAATATTCTAGTTCTAAAAGTTGAGCTGCAGCATTTAAAACGAATAATGAGAACATAATCACTAAAGGTCTTATTTATGTAAGGCTGCCATTGAAGTCAATGGGAATTTCTCTGAACAGACTTCAAAAAGCTGTGACAGAATAAGTTATGGGGTAATCCATTCAAAATAATGATTTAGTCACATTTCCACTGATGTGTATCCATGTGTTGATAAGCTCCTACTTTAAGTACTGAAAAGTTTTTATCCAGACCCTGGGAGACAATGGCAAAATTTCCACTGCTTTCAATAACACTGAATTTTGCTATATAAATTTGCATGCTGAAAAGTATTGAATGCTCAACTAACTACTGGATTGTCCATCAAATCTGGATTTTGGATTTTACTTAAGGGAAAAATGGAAATTAGCTGTATGGCATGAAAAAACAATGGTGTTCTAGCTCCAGTAAATAGTTAATAGCTAGATCAAATACTCTAAATATGTATTTAGTCTAATCAATTATTAGTGACTTTTCTTTGTAAATATTGAACCTTCAAAGAAGTATAATTATTGTCTTATGTAGTTCCACAGATTTAAAGAATCTCTTCAAACAAACCTATCAAATACACATCTGTTCAATTAGATTTAATTTCCCTTGAAGTAAAAAAAAAATAAATCTGTATGTTTACTGCAAGCCTTTCTTTCTCTGTAGAGACCTGCATTATAGGCTTGACTTTAATCCCGTATTAGAGGTAATCAATGCTCTCACTACAGTAAGTGACAATTTGGAGATACTGAAAAAACACAAGAAATTATGGATTCGAACATTTTGATTTGCTCCTCTGTCATTATGAGGAAACAAAATATATGTTACTATGCTTCCTGTCATTACACATGTGATAGCTTTTAAACTCACCTTTTTTTTTCCTGCCATATTTAACAGCAGGACCGATATCTCAAAAATAAACTGCCACTGTTTCATGAAAACCTGTGACTTAACTAAAGCAGCTACTCAGAGGTGGCTGCCGTGCTGAGAGGAATGGTTCAGGGTGTGCTCAACCCTATTATTAGACAGCAGATACAGGAAAGAAGACGTAGTAAGTTCTCTGCTCATGTAACTGCTCCGACACGTATGTGTGTATGCTTCACAACAATACTGAACACTTCTAAAAGTTTTCTTATCGTCAGCTTCAAGCGGACGAAAATATTGCTGGTTCAAATTACGGCAGCAAATATTCCGGTTTCCATCCGCTCGTTTTGCTCGGGATGAGAAGGCTGCGGCTGCTGCTCCCCTCCGGAGGNCCTCGGCTGCTCCCGGGACGGGCCGAGCCGAGCGCCGCGGCCGCCGCCACTCCCGGCACCACCAGCTCCGGGACCGCCGGCGGGGCGGCCCCGAGGGCGGCGGCGGCCCAGGGCTGTCTCTCCTCCCCGCACAAGGGCGCTCACCGCTATTCCCCGGCGGAGAGGGACCCGTCCGGGACCGGGAGGGCGCGCCTTGGTCCCGCTCTCCGCTTCCCCGCCCGTCTCCCCCACGCTCGGCTCAGCGCTGCGCAGCGCCCCGGCACAGCCGGCTGCGCCCCCAAGGCGTGCGGGGACAAGCGGCGGCGTCACCTACCGACCCAGGGGAAGCGCTGGTCCCAGACGGACCACATCTGGATGGTGAAGAAGGGCGCCCAGCAAACGACGTACACCGAGACGATGACGAAGGTCATCTTGACGGTGCGGATCTTGGCGCGGGAGATGGTTTTGACGTTGCTGACACAGGGGGCGAGCAGCAGCCCCCGTCGCGGGCTACCACCACCACCTGCCCGCCGCCCGCCACCCGCTGCTGCCGCCTCCCCCGGCCGCGCCTTGCCCCGGGCGTTGCGCCAGATGTGGTAGCAGATGAAGCCGTAGCAGATGATGAGGATGAGGACAGGCGCGATGAAGATGCCGCCGGTGATCCAAGTGATGTAGGCGCGGGGCCCCCAGGGCATGATGAAATGCGCCCAGCAGTCGTAGACCTGCGAGCCGCGCTCCACTTCGCTGAGGGAGAAGATGAAGTACTGCGGGGTGCTGAGCAGCAGGCTGAGCGCCCAGGCCGCCGCGATCATCCCGTACGAGCGCTTGGTGGGCTGCTGCAGCGTCTTCAGCGGGTGGCAGACGGCGATGTAGCGGTCGGCGGTCATGGCCACCAGCATGTACGCCGAGGCGAACATGCCGAAGACCTGCAGGTGCTTGACGACGCGGCAGAGCCCGTCGGGGCCGTGGAAGCGGTGTGTCACCTCCCAGCAGAGCTGGGGCAGCACCTGGAAGAAGGCCACCACCAGGTCGGCCAGGCTGAGGTGGCGGATGAAGAGGTGCATGCGGGACGCCTTGCGCGGGGTGCGCCGCAGGGCCAGCAGCACGCTGCCGTTCCCCACCACCGCCACCGCGAAGGTGACGGCCAGCACCGCGATCTCCAGCTTCGCCAGCTCCTCGTCCCGCCCGAAGGGGTCCCAGCCGCCCAGGCTGCCGTTCGGCGACCCCGACCACGCCTCGGGGCTGGGGCTGCTGCCGCCGCCGGGCTCCGCCGCCCGCCACCGGCTGCCGTTCCCGGGCGAGGGCA
>VZRO01003607.1:643206-726873 GCA_013397915.1 Daphoenositta chrysoptera | reverse complement strand
GCCGCTCCGCCCAGACCGCGCCGCGCCCGCGGGGAGCGGGCGCCGACAGCCCTGCCGGCACCGCCGAGCCCCGCGGCGTGCGGCAGCGGGAAGCGCCGCTCGGGCCGGAACCGTGCTCCCGGAGAGCTCCCGCACGGGCAGGTAAAGCAGCACTTGCAACTGAGAATAAAATTGCCGTAGTCACGCAGAGCAAATGGAAGTCTATCAGCATCAGCCTGCACACCCCGATCTGGCTTCTAGCCAAGGCAAAGTCACTCGTCGGTAAGAGGTGCTGGTTTGGTCCTGAGAGAACCCGTCTGGGCCTTTGGCATTTCACTGTCGTGCTGGGATCAACCCCAGCGAAGTAAGTTATTAGGAAAAATACTGCAGAGTTCGAAAGCAACTTAATGTTTCTGAAGGTTTCAGGACTTCATTTCGGACAATAAATGTCACCCAGGCCTTAGCATAGGTCTAAATGACACGTTTCTGCAAGTACAAGCAAAATCCCCACATTTACTGGACAGTTTTTGGCAGTGTGCCATTAAAATTCTGGTTTTAAACATGATTTAGCTGAAGAGTTTTCCTGCTTTTGGTAGAGTGAATGGACGTGGTGAAAATTTTAGTCCCATTGTCATGAGTGTGGATGATATCCTGATTTCACTGGAACCTGAATTTGACTCTTCATTTAGAAGCTCCTTCCTTCAGACATACAAAAGTACGTAAGATCACAACAAAGAAATACTGTGTTAGATACCAGCCTTACTTTATTTTCAGTAAAACTCCCTAGGTCTTCTCATAGGTGATTACAGTTAAATTCAGTTACAAAAAATATGTGGTTTTACAGGGAGAAGAAAAAATGGAGAAGAATGAAAGATTAAACTTACTTCTTTGATTAAAAAGATATTTCCAAAAAAATTTGGCTCCAGAAGAGCTTTAATGTTTAAAATACAAGATGATAGGCTTCTGAATATGTTGGCATTGTGCAAGGCTTTATCACAGGCTTTTTGCCACTTTCTGGGCTTGTTGGCCTCTGAGACAGTGTGTGTACCCACCCGTCTGTCACTGCTCTTCCTTTGCTTGGGGGTCGGTGGCAGGAGTTTAGGAGGACACCTGATCCTATAGTGGAAACTGTTGTCATGAGCTTTCCAATTAAAAGCTGCAAACCCTCCCAAAACCAGACAAAATACAGACAATAAACGTGGCTATCCTAAGTTTCTAGCAAACTTAGTGCATTATCTACAGCTTAGTGCCTATTTATTGTATTAGACCTGGGAAACTGGTGAGTGTGACTACAGGCTTCAGGTCAAATGGAGAGGGGAAATTAAAGCTGCATATCACAAATCTCACAACACCGCACCACTGCCAAGGCTTCTTTCACATTCCTTGCCTGTCTCTCTGACACACTTTACAGGAGTTGAACATTACATAAATGGACAGTGTTACTCGGGACACTCTGCTAACAGAATTTCTGCTGTGCAAACTGAGAGGATCATAAAGCTCTATTCACTGCTGGGTATGTCATCCATTAACAGAAGAGATGATATTTAGGTTTGACAGAGACATAGTTTACATTGTTGAATTCGTTAAGGGTACTGAGAATTTGTCAAGCCCACATCAACTCAGAAATACTCCTTTTCCAACCCATATTTCATTCCTCTGAATGGCATTTATAAGAATATTTCCAGAGCAAAGGGCTGGAGATTTGCCTGAATGTCAGTGCACAAGGCTGTACCTAGTGATTACATGCAGTGTTAAGCATGATACTGATAGTCATTTTTACTGTGTTTTACTCCATCAGACAGAAGTAATCTCGGGCTAGTCTTGATGTATTTTTTTGTTTCATTCCCCGAATTAGTCAATATTGATGTTTTTATAGATAACATACCTAACAAGGCTGTTGCAAATTCCTTTGTTTCAACAAACCTAGGTAAGTAGCAGAGAATTTTATTTGTATCTAGTAGGTAAAAAAATAACCCCCAGACAAATTCAGGACTCCTATCTATACTAGTTTAATCAGCATCTGATCTTGTTTAATCAGTCTGATCTTGTTTGCTTAATTNTCTATACTAGTTTAATCAGCATCTAGTCTGATCTTGTTTGCTTAATACTAACAGTATTGGTGTTCTTCAAATTAATCAATACTTGTAGAATATCCTTCCAAAGAGAAAAATTGCCACTGTGAAGGCTCATAGAGGAAACTAACATTTTTGCCCTGTGATTCACCTGGAGTTCAGCTTGGAGCTCTCCTCTCTAAAGAAAATTGAGATCGCTGTTACAAGAAACCTTTATTTTTTCTCACTAGGCCCACAGCTTTCTATAAAACTAAGAATGGCAAGGGTTTCTAGCATGTTCTCTGCTGCCATAAAGGTTTCTGTGAAAGTGCTTGAAGGTTGACAGATATCTTTCTGAATGTTGAATTCATTGAAGACTGAATGGCTTCTCTAAAGTACTCAAAACCTAACTGGAACATGATCCAGTGTGTTGCCAAATGCAGCTGTTTTCCATTCATTCCTTGCTGTTGTGGTGGTGGCTTTACCTGCAGACTTAGTCTCTTCCTCCACAGCAAAAGAAATGCTCTGGGTAAGTCAAAGTCTGAAGATTTTAATCCTGGGAAATTGATGATGATATGTATTCTGCAAGATAACTTTTAAACAAAAAAATGGCGTCTTTCAGCGTAATCTTCTCCAGGAAAACTGGTGGTTTGGAGTTGTAGCTACTCATAGTCAAACTATGGTTGTCTGCCAGGTTTTGTGAAGAGTTGCTCTAGCCTTTAGAGTTGCAAAAATCTATATAAGCAAAAAAGGTCAAGCTTTTAAAATAAATTCCTCTTGCAGGATAAGGGTTAAAGCACTGCTAAAAAAAGAGGTCTGTTTATTTGTAGAGTATTCAGCTGCCTTGTTAAAAAACACATAAAACATCTACATAGATATGAACAGCTGTCTCCTGCAATCTGTCTCCAAGTTCAAAGTATCTGCAATGTTCCCTTTGACTGACACTATTTAGTAAATAAGGATGAGTTTGATAGGCCTTCCCAGAGAGCCACAAGACTTAGATGCTGCAGATCCCAACGTTTAAATTCACAGCTATGGGAACCAAGCACGGGAAAAAGCCCGTGTGCCGAGTGAGGGACTACTAAAAGCTGGGTCCACCAGGGAGGCAAGCAGACACACCACTCATTTGCCATCCCTGTGAAGGAAATGTCCCCTGAAAGCAGACGGGAGCACACAAAGCCCACAAAGCAGACTTCTGAAAAAACGCCTTGTTGGCCCTCTATTGCTCTAGGTTTTGGGCTACCAGAGCAAAACCAAGAGAATAATTGCCCCAAACTGCCTTCAAAATAGATTACAAGTCTGAATTTAGGATTCTGAATAGGCTGTAAGTACAAGACCAAGAGACAAGTGAGACTAAGGGCAAACTCCTACTCTGGAAAACACAAAATTAAGAAAGCATCCATAAGAGACAGAAATTCAATATTAGCCCTCAATATTCAGTTTGCAAAAGCCCAGTTCACTGTCTGGAAATGCCTGTAAGTGGCCAGGAAACAAAGAGCTTTAAGGTTATGCCCCAAGTTTTCCTTTGCTTGTTAACTGAAAGCATAATTAGATTCTGGTATTTGTATACACAGGAAGTCACGTCTGGCCATCCCTGTCATACTGCATTTCTTTTCGTGATGGCGTGTCATGATTTAACCACAGTCAGCAACTGAGCACCAACAGCTGCTCGCTCAGTCCTCCCCAGTGGGATGAGGGAGAGGATCAGAAGGGTAAAAGTGAGAAAACACATGGGTTGAGATAAATATAATTTAGTAGGTAAAGCAAAAGCTTTGCACACAAGCAAAGCAAAACAAAACATGGAATTCGTTCACCACTTCCCACGGGCAGGCAGGTGTTCAGCCATTTCCAGGAAAGCAGAGCTCTATCACGCACAGTGGTGACTTGGGAAGACAAATGCCATCACTCTGAACACCCTGCCCTTCCTCCTTCTTTCCCCAGCCTTATATGCTGAGCCTGAAATCACATGGTGTGGGATATCCCTGGGCTCAGCTGTCCCGGCTGTATCCCCACCCAGCTCCTTATGCACCCCCAGTTTACTCGCTGGTGGGGTGTCCCGAGAAGCAGAAAAGGCCTCAACTCTGTGTAAGCACTGCTCAGCAGTAACAAAAACATTCCTGTTATCAACAATGTTTCCAGCACAAATCCAAAACATAGCCACATACAAGCTATGTGGAGAAAATTAACTCGCCCCCCCAGCCAAAACCAGCACATGGAGGTTGACTGTGGTATTCAGGTAGTATTGGAAAGAGACCTGTGCAGTTAAATGTCACCAGAAGAAGCAGCATGTTGCCCTTTTCCCTGTGCCTCTTACCTTGCATCCTTTGTTGACCTGGTTGACAGCAGTCAGGGCCTTCAGGATGCAGAGTTCAACCATTCCCCTGAAGAAATGTTATCACAGGAGTTTGTCTGGATTTCAAGGCAGTGAAGGAAACGGGCATTTGAAGGCTTGATTGGCCTTTGTGTGTTTATAACCTTGTGGAAGGAACATAACAAAACAACATGGTGAAAGCTTCTGCCTTTCCCCATTGAGTCACGTTGATCAGACTTTCAACATGTCCAAGGCACAATAAAAATCCATGTGAGACAGTTTAACTAGAGCCTCAGCGAGCAGATCTCTCACTAAATATGAAGGATTTAAGTCACTAGAGCATAAATCCATAGAATCATTCAATATAGTCATTAGCAGAATGAGAAGAACTTAGAACTGACCTTCCTCACATTATACCTACCTGGCGAAATTGTGTAATCTCAGTCTTTTCAGACCTGAAAGAGACTTTATAAGCATTTTGCACTTCTGAAGATATTGCTTCAGTGTTTTTGCTTTAAGCATATAATCAGTAGTTTTACCTCTCTGTTCTCTTATTTCAGAGATGTAAAAGGTTCTTTTTTCCTTGAACCAGCTTCTAAATTACTCCTATCTAGAATTTCATTCCATCTGTAACCTACTGTGGTGGGCTGATGCTGGCTGGATGTCAGGTGTCCACCAAAGCCATTCTATCACTCTCCTCCTCAGCCAGACAACAGACAGAAAAATATAAGGAAAAGTGGTGGGTCAAGATAAGGACAGGGAGAGATCACTCACCTGTTACTGTCACAGCAATACAGACTTGACGTGAGGAAATTTAGTTTAATTTATGGCCAATCAGATTGAAGTAGGATAATGAGAAACAAAACCTAATCTTAAAAACCCCTTCTCGCCACCCTGCCCTTCTTCTCAGGTTTAACTTCACTATAGATTTCTCTACCTCCTCCCCACCAGAGGCACAGGGGGATGGGGAAAGGGGGCAGCAGTCCATCGCACACCTCTGCTGCTCCTTCCTCCTTGGGCGCAAGACTCCTCAGACTCTTCCCCTGCTCCAGTGTGGGGTCACTCCCATGGGAGACAGTTCTCCATAAGCTCCTGCAGTGTGAGGCCTTCCCAGGGGCTGCAGTTCAGGAATTACTCCAGTGCAGGTCCCTTTACATGGTATGCAGTTCCTCAGGAACAGAGTGCTCCAGCATGGGTCCCCCCCGGGGTCACAAGTCCTGCCAGCAAACCTGCTCCAGCATGGGCTTCCCACAGGTTCACCAGCCAGTCACTGCGCTGGAGTGGGGTCTTCCACAGGCTGCAGGTGGATCTCTGCTCCATCATGGACCTCCGTGGGCTGCAGGGGGACAGCCTGTCCCACCACAGCCTTCACGACAGGCTGCAGGGAAACTTCAGCTACAGCACCTGCAGCACTTCCTTCCCTACCGACCTTGGTGTCTGCAGATTTGTTTCTCACATAACTCTCATTCCCATCTCTGGCTGCTCTTCCAGTGGGGTTTTTCCCCACTTCTTTACACATTATCCCAGAGGCAGTACAGTGCACTGCTGGCACTATTGGCTTGGCTGTGGCCAGCAGCAGGTCTGTTTTGGAACCACCTGGCACTGGCTCTGTTGGACACAGGGAACCTTCTGGCAGCTTCTCACACAGGCTGTACTTCTTGTCCCCCCTTACCAAAATTTTGTCCCACAAGCCCAATACACCTGCTGTTTCTATCATTGTGTTAATGCCTATCTTCCTTATGCCTTTTACAAGTTTTGCTTTATCTAAGGACAATTTAATAATGACTCTTGCATTCTCTCCTAGTTAACATACACTATGCTCAGCCAAAGGAAAATAGTTCATAAAGTTTGGTGGCAAAAGTAATCACTATAAACAAACTGAAATGAAGTTTAAGGGTTATTTCTGTGATATTTTCTCAGAAAGTACTTGCCATAGTGAGATGCAACTCTCTTAGAAAATTATAGTACTAATAAAGGTTCTGTTCAGGCATTAAAATAGTAGGAAGGTATTCAGAAAATTTATGCATAACAATTTTTCTGAGGGATTTAACTGCAACTGACAATGGTACTATCAACTGATTCTAGAAAATGGTGAATTTGTGTAAAAGCTAGTCATTGTACAAAATTGCTTTACTTATCCCAGAACTATGCCAAGAACTGAAAGCATATTATGTTCGAGAACACACTGCTGGAGCATTGCTGCTTCATAATTCAAATTGAAAGACAAAGCCACTTAACATTTATGGGATAAAGGTAATTACTTCTGTTTATGACAAAATTTATTTTAGTAGCTCTCATTAGGAAACATGTTCTAAAACAGTTTAAAATTAATTAGTTTTGAAACTGTATGTATGTCATTTTTCTCATGGTGATTATTTTGAAGAGCCTGCAGATATGCAATATTGGTGGTTGATGCAGAATACTGGTGCAGCCATTACGTAAAGAAAACACCTCTCAAAATAATTTGTACTGAAAATATTGTGGCATCTGCATTCTTATCAGCTGGGTAGTTCAGGGTGCTATCATCACAGTTATTTTCCCACTGCATTCCTGAGAAATAGAATCCAGTTTTTATCAGGCTGGAGAAGGTACAAGTGCCAGCAAGTCTTATGGATGCTTATACACATTCTTTTTTCCAGTTTCCACAGAACTATCATCTGTGAGATTGTTCTCTCCATATAGAACCCAATCCTATTTGGAAGAAAACTGGCTAAAAATATTTTAACCAAAATGCTTTTTTATTAGAATGCCAATTTAAGGATATTGAAGGCTGCAGATATCTTGCTCTCTTTTACCTGAGCTATGGCCTGCAACATGTTCAACATGAAGAAATAAAGAGCATACTGCCCACCTATTTCCAGTGTGTCTTCTCTTATCACGTCTCCTGTCCCTATCTGAGCCAGCAACAAGCTGGCAGTGCTGACAGCACAGGCCCTTTTCTGTTCAGTCCTCTCCAGAAGAAAGCAAAATAAAGCGTGGTGTTGAGGAAGGCAGAGAAGAATCAGACATTGACAGTCAGAGAAAAGAAAGCTGAAACAGGTCAGGGAGGGAGGTTGACTTTGGAGCTGTCTGCAGGGTGATGTGTGAGCATGTGAAGGGAGAATCCAGGCAGCGTGAGGAGCAGCAGCTCTGTGTCTGAGGCACGGCCGAGAGATGCCCTGGTGCCCCAGCCTTAGTTTCACACACTGATGAGGCAGATTTGGGGGGTTGAAGAAGACCAATAGAAGAAAGGAGAAAAATGGGGAATGATCAATGATATTTAGACGGTGCACTGAGTATCTTGGCTGCTGATTTCATTGTGGGTTTGTTTGGTTTTTTAACACATGTGGGTACAGACTGATCGTTAGCAGCCCTAGATCAAATACGGCCTGACTTTTGTGTAGGTATCCAAGTTGCTGTTGCATAAATTGTATCATGGCAAGTACTTAGACAGGGAGAACTTAGTGATATTAGTTGCTGCAGCTTCAGGGCCCTTTGAGGTATTCTTGCTTTATACTTTAGTACGGTTTATAATTTTCACTCCAAACAAGTTCTCTACCTGGCAGTTTTAAGCAGACTCTCTTTGCACTTCCCTTACCATTGTATTTAGCAGCTCTATATCATATAACATTTTACTCGCTCCTTTTATGACCAGAGGAAAATTTGTATGCTTCTAAGATAAAGAAGGATAATAAAGCAATAAATTTTAGGGGATAGGAGGTACTAACAAACTGGCTAGCATGACATGAGAGGAGAAGCATTTCCATGAGATATAGCCAAGCTATAAGCCAAAGTATATAATTTTATGTCTAGTGAATAAACATTTTTAATGGTTTCTGGGTAAGTTTTGCCATTACACTGCTTATGCTTGACTTGCCAATAGCAGGATTAGTAAACCATGTGAAATGACTTTTTTGGACTAGAGAAAATAGGTTTTATATTTTAATTTTGTGTCAGCTACACAGGGAAGAACAGAGGTTATTGCAGCAGAGTAGCTAGATCCAGATCACGCTCACAGCAGAGGAGTAAAGAAAATTTGGAAGAGAATTCTACAGCTAGAATCCAATACATAGAGTTTTTCTGAAACTTTCTTAGACTTCTAAGAGCATTTATATATGAACCTTTTCAAAAGGAAAGAAGAAAAAGCTTTTCTTTACATTTCTTCAGAACTAAAAATTAAATCATCACAGAACTGCTTGTTATGGAAGGCTTCTATTAATGTTTGATTCCAGTGGTCTTTCCTGAATGCTTGTATCATTTACTGAAAGTAAATGGCACTATTTCATACTGGTTATGATTTTCTTTGAATCTTTTCTAGCTGGTATGGAAAACACTGTGTTACATATTTCATCTAAGGAAGTCATGGGAATTACCAGGAGAGCATGTACAAGGAAGAATGTAATACATGTACAAATACAACAGAAACATCCAGAACAAGCCTTCATACATTGCACTAGTTAATTTAATGATATTACAACCACAAGAATGGCAGTAAAATACGTGGTCCAAAGCCACATTTGTGCTTAAATTCTTAGGTACTTCGGAGCTTGAAAAAATTGGGTAGCTGTATGAAAGTAGGTTCTTCAACATTATGGACTTTGTGTTTTAATTGGCTGCTATTGCTGTATTTCAGTCCTTGCAGTCCCTTGTCTACAATGTAGCAAGAAAGTCTTAACATACATTTGTAACACCTATGCCCCTACTTGTAATAATCATGATTTTCTCTAAATTCTTTCACTGTCAACAGTATGGGCCATCGTTATCTTACTGTCTCAAGTGAGTTCTAGGAAATGCTTGTCCCTGTTTTGAACAAGGCAACATCCTTCTTCTGTTTCTGTCACTGTCATGGTCACTGTCACCACCACCAGTATGAGAGGAGATCCAGTTAAAGAGAGAAGACCTTATCTTCTCCAGGAGGTTGAGTCTGCAATTTGGGGGGACGAGTGTATCCCTACAGTTGCCACAAGCACACCTATTCATCACTTGCCTATTGCTAGAAAACGAATTAAACTGTCTATTAAAGTAGTATTTTTATTAACATTTCAATGTGTTTCTGGGTAATATTCATGTTGATTTGTACTAATATTATTTATTAGTTCCTTGAATTTATTAAGACAAGTAGATGAGATGAAGTGCCATTT
The DNA here is from genome assembly GCA_013397915.1 of Daphoenositta chrysoptera. Taxonomy (NCBI): domain Eukaryota; kingdom Metazoa; phylum Chordata; class Aves; order Passeriformes; genus Daphoenositta; species Daphoenositta chrysoptera. The sequence continues at coordinate 717,412 of VZRO01003607.1, read as the reverse complement.
TCAGTTCCTGAACAGTGCAATCTCTTCAGCCCTTGTAGGGATACAGTTACTGCCAGAGCCTGATTTAGTGCAGTGCCCTTTTAATAGAGCCTCCTTTTCAGCTACTTCATTATCACCTTGTGCATTACCAACATTTCCAGGTAATGGAACTAGAAAATACCTTACCAACAGGAATCAGAAGATTGTACAGAAGTCTGCTCTGGCCCACTCACTAAAAGAAGGATCAATATAAGATTTCCAATCCCAACATATCATGAGAAGAAAAGTTATAGATACTCCAGAGCTAACAACTTCTCTTTACTCAACAGGTTTCTACAAGGAAGGCAAGAAAAGGAGAGAGAACAACTACAGAGCATCAAGATGAGCCAGACACCTCAGATGGCACTATTTCTTCAGCTCAGAGGAATCAGTTAGACTGCAACATCCCAGATGAGTTTGCCAAAACACAGTACAGCTTCTAGGTTAAAAAACTCCCTTTAATAGCTGCAGTGTGATGTAAAAAATGCCACTTAATAATTTATATATGAGTGGCAATGTCCATTAATAATTTTATATCTTAAAAGCTGACATTAATTAGTCTCAGTAGAAATTCTTAGCAACTATCAGTTTGCTGAAAAATTCATTTTTTAATGTGTCCTTTGGAGTGACTGCTTCACAAAGTTCCATGGATGCTCTGGAGAATACTGGTTATAACTTAAAAAGTGACAGATGTGCCTGAACAGGTATTCAGAGGGGTCATTAAGATTTGGTCTGCTCTTTCTTGCTTTTCTGGATCATTATGATACATGTGCTTGAATAGAATTAGTCTGCACCACATTAAAACATCCTTACCTGCCTGACAACCTTAATAAGGTTCCTATTAAATGCAGTGGGGAAGAATCCTAGATAAATTCAGAGAGTGCAGTAAGGACTAGCTTAGCCTTCATAAATTTTAGCTTCTGTGCTTGTACTGTAGATGTACTGTAGATGTACTGTAGACAGACAGCCAAATTAGTATTGGTTTGTAGATTAATTAAGCAAGACAGGCTTCCACAGCATCATTATGCACTTTTATGTTCACAGCTTTTAGTTCATCAGTATGCAAGAACTTTGATTTTAAAGTGCATGATGCAAAAATGTTGCCTGATTGCTCTGCACGAAGAGGAAAATTCTCTCTCCCATTACCAGGTTCACTTAGTAGCAAAAGCTTTTTTCTGAAAGGACTCAGTTTATCTGCAGAATGAGATATTTCTTCTGTGGTAGGAGGAAACCTAGATAAAAATTATGTTGGACTTTGCGGATCTCTTTAGACTTTCTGGAACTAAATGATAAGACAATCGCCAAGGAGCTGTTCAGCATATTGCACAGTCCTGTGAAACCAGCAGGTACACAGGGCAGTAGGAAGAAACAGAATGAGATTTAATACAAGCTGAAGTCTTCGTGGCTTTGTTTCACTTCCAAGAATGTGAATTGAATTTTTTCCTAAATGCATTGGAATCTGTGGGTACAGAGAGAACCCTGGTGTAACAGGTGATTGCACAAGATACAAAGCTAGGCAGTCTGAGCTGTTCCATGTATGTGCTGTCTAACATCTGCTAAGGAACACTGCAGATTTCTGTGTGACACTGTGATCCTATCCAAATGGTTTTTTGTGACAACTCAAGGAAATGAATTTCCTCAAACAAAATTAATAAATGTTTACAACCCTTAAAAGAAATGCACGCAGCATTTTCCCTTTGCTTTTTTTTTCATAGATTTCTTATCTTTCTGGGGTTGTAACAAAAAACAAACCCAAAAACCCCCCTATACAAGGACTTGGAGCAACGTGTATGCACATTGCAGATGAGGAGAGGCCTCCTGCACTTTGCAGAAGAATATGTAGAATAGACCAAGAGTTCTGAATTGTTATCTCTTGTTTATCATTTGTGGACTGAACCAAGATAGCAGTGGGTCAGGTGTCTCAATGCTCCTCTAGAACAGAGATGCTTTCCCAAGTTTGGAGCTCTGGTACCCAGCCCCTACATAAATGCTGTTTATTTTCTAAACCAACACCATGCAGTAGCTAAGAAGCACTGTAGAGATTAAACATTTTTTTAGAGGTGAAATCGCTTAGAGATGAGAAGTATTTGCTACGACACATGCCTAACATTTTGGGGACTGAGACAAATTTAGAAGTATAACATCCCAATTCTTTTCTTGTGTCTAATACATTAACTCATATGTCATTTATATAAGTAAGTGAAATCTGTCCTGTTTGTACTTTGCATTTTGCAGAATTCAAGCTTTGTTTTAAAAATAAAAAAATGTTTGTAGATATGAGAGTATATCTTAGGCAGACATGGGAGCTACCTTATAAACTAAATCTGGAGATATAACAGTGTAACAGTGGATCTGAGAGAAAAGAGTTTCTCTTTAAAGACTCCAAATCTGGAACTCATTTATGACTTCAAGGAGCAATATACTTGTATATAACTCTTTTACTAAGGGATAGCAAGCTGTTTCTGTTGAAAACCATTTTAGGGAGGGAATGAACTGTGCTGCAGCAGAGGAAATGCAGGGGTGACAGGAGAAGAGACAAGAAACAGGAAAGAGGGAAGCAAAGAGAATAGAAGAAATGAGGAAAGATCAAACTCCGTTAAGACATTACCCATAATGATGAAATATCTGGGGTTTTGGCTGTAATGGTCAAAGGATAGAGGAGAGGTAAGATTCGTAGGTGATATCATTACTAATGATTTGATTCAGTTGCTTTAATGAATCTTTTTACCATTGCCTACCAATATGGCCTCTGGTATTGACAACCACCAAAGTTTTCTGTCAGAAAGTTTGGTTGTCTTGGGTGTTTGCTTATTTGCTTTCATTTGTTGAAAGTATATTAGGGAAATGTTCACTCCTAATTTTTCAGGATTTCATGGAAAATCCTTTAAGCTCCTCAAACTTTTCATTTTCCTGTGAAAATCTTAACATTGCTTGCAGGACAAAACATCACTGAAAATTAACATTCTTTTTTGCTGAGTGATTTTAATATGCATAATTTTCCATTGAAAATTTTGTTTTTCAAGCAAAAATCATTTTGCTTTTCAAGCAAAAAGATTAAAATATGAACTAGTAACTTCACTGAATCAATTGAATTATTTTCTGCCTTAAATAACTGCCCTGGCTCACAACAACTCCTCTTCTTATTGCCTAACTGCTGAACTAATTTGTAATGATTTCCTGCCACTACCTCTGAAAATAAAAATTTATGGAGTAAGGAGAATTACACTAAATGTACCCTGAGTCCTGTGATAGGGATCCCATTTGGTGGGAGCTGCACTGCAGCTTTACAAAGTCTCCTACAGTAACTACAGCAGATGTAGTAACACCTGCTGAAGAGTATATCTGGACTTCGTTGAACTTCTGAAACCCCAGCATACCAGAGAGGGAATGTCTACTTCCATTCATCATCCAAAAGCAAGATGTGGCATCCTCTGGATGATGTGGCAGGTTCATAGTCTAGGGAAGACAAGACTCAGAAGTGGGTTTCCCTGAACAACGCAGCTGAAACTTTTATGCAGAGGCCACACAAAATTGTTGGTTGCTGTGGCAGAGCTTTTGAGGCAGGGCAAGCTGCAGAGGAGGCTGCAATACTGATCAGAGGGTACAAGGAAGCAATGTCAGAGGTGCAGAACTCAAAGGATCCTGGGGTCCATCTGGGCTCAAAGTAACTCAGCAAGCTGACAATAGCCCAAGGAAATCTTGTCTTGCACAGAGGGGACAGGAAATACTTTGTGAATTTGCTTTTGTTATGTAGTTTGGAGAGGCATTGGAGAAAATGTGTGAAGAAAGCAAATAGTAGTGGGGAGGAATTGCTGGAAGCAGGTGTGGACTGAAAAGTGAAGAATCTAATGGAAAAGTAGGGATGGAGGTGGGCAGCAAGAAAATGCTCATCAAAAATTCAGAAATAGGAGACAGCAAGGTAAGGAGAGGTTGAGGTTGCACATGTCAGGATCATGGACAAAGGGAGAGAAAACAGATCTATTTCCTGACTCTTCTTAGGGTAAGGCATGATGATATCACGGCTTCTGTTGCAGTGTTTGCTAGGGCTGTGATGGCAACAGATGGCCTCGTGTTTTTCTTGATGGTGTCTGTTGCTGAGATGAGGGGGGAAAGTGAGGTCAGAGTAGGTGCACAGGGCCTGGAAGACATTAGTGATGCTTCTGCTACGAGGTGCTTCCACAGGCTGTTAGAGCATTAGCAGCAACCACAACATGTCTGTATCCCAGTGTCTACGTCCAGCTGCCCAAAACTCTATTCCACCGAGACCATGAAGGATGCAGGAACAATTTCAATGTGTCAGTGGCCTGGGTTCAGAAGTGTTTAGGGCTCTTGCCAGGGTCACTGTCAAGTTGACATGGTTTGGATGCAGTTACCTCAATTTGGAGGCAGTAATTTTCAGTATACAGACAAGGCTTGCCTTTTGGTCATACGGTCAGAAATTACTGTCAGGCTCCCTCTGGTTACTAATCTGGTTATAGACCTGGTCCTCTTGCAGGCAACTGAGTTTATCTGGGAAAGAATCAACCTCTACTCAACCACCTGGCTGGTTTGATCTCCTCTCTGCAGTTCCCTGCATTGATCACCTTTATATGGGCTGCCACATTCATTCTGCTGGCTCTAGCTGACTTCTGTCATCACGTATGAAAAAGAGTTACCTTGAATTTCTTGTCACCTTTGTCCCTTTAGAATTTGCAAAGGGCTTAAAACAGCTTCGTGACTGTGAGCTCTGCTCTGTAACTCATTGAAATTACTGGTAGAGCCTGGAGAGAAAGTGACAGCAATGTGTGTACATACAGTGTGGAACTACAGCAGCAATGGCAGTGGAAAGCATTGCCTTACTGAAGAGAACCCTTTCAGACCCTATGAAAACACAAGCAAGAAGGGAAAGAAAGAATACTTTGTGAATGGCAGGTGAGGGTCAAGTGCACATGCTGACAACACACACCCACACTTTCTTTCTCGTCTCTTCTGCTTGACATATTGATCATGGAAATGTGTGCAGGACTCAGCTCACAGGGAGAAACTGCCAGACCAGAGGGAAAATACTTATTCCAAGAACACAACATTTCATTTCCTTTCTTAGCTTTTTAAGTAGGATTATGATAGCCTCTCAGCATTAAAATAAACTGAAATACTTCAAGCCAGTGCATTTAAAGTTAATTTTATCCTCCTGTACTGTGGAATAAACAACTATTTGTCGGTAGCCTAGGCAGAGAGGAGCTAAGATGAAATGTGTTCTTTGTGTGTAGAAACCTCTTTCTGCATCAACAAATATAGCAAAGCCAGTACTTGCCATGTCCTAAATTCTTACACAGGTTTCTGCTTTCCGTCAATTTCAACAGATTCACTGACACCCAGAGGCTTTGTTATAAGGGTTGATAACTGCCACAGTAATGGGAGGCATCCGTTATCCAAATAATATTGCAGACAAGCACTAACTAGTATTTTAATTCCCCTGTATTCCTGGTCATCTTCCAGTTCTGCATGAGCACCTCCAACCCAGGTTCCTGGAGCTGGAAATGCACATGCAGTTTCTACACTATTCTAGACTATTAACATTAATGACTTAGAAGATTTTAATTAAAATTTCATATTAATAATACCAAACACATAAGAGTTTGTTACTGAAGATAATTTCACACAAGTGCAGATAGTTTCACACTAAAATTCTTACATTTTCTTACACTAAAATAGTCTTGACTTCTCCTCCACCACCAGAAATGAAGTAACCTTCAGTTTCATGCTATATAATAGAAAATGGAATGTCTCCCTTCTTGTCATTCCTTGGCCTATAGCTCCTGGCTAAATCACCCATTTCCCCCTTCTGCCCTCAGGCAGTATAAACAATTTCCCTGCACTGTTTGCTGGAATCCAAGAAACAAATGATAAACAGAAGCTTAAATCTATCACTAGCATATTTGGAGATAGAATGCACAAGGTCTGGCCCGCATACTTGTCCCAAAGAAAAACAGGGCTTAAGTTGTGACTAGCACCATTGCCAGAAGAAGAAATCTCCCACCTTCAAACATTAGGTATGGAACATCTTTAAATCAAAAAATACAGAGAATTTACAAGAGGTCTCAGTAAACAGCATCTCGCAAAACATCAGGGCTCCTATGCACTTGGAGAAACTTTCATCCAAAAGTCCATCCAAAGGCAGAAAGACTCTGCATTGTGCTGAGGGGGAAGAGCTGGGTGATCCTTCTTCCCATACAGCACCAGGAGATCTATCAGAGAAACTGTCCTTCCATGGGGTGTAAGGACAATGGTAAAAGGAGCAATAAACCCACATGTTTTTTATGTTCCTGAATTGTCTTACAGAAGCACTGGGATGCAATGACACTTCTTTATGTCACCTGGGGTTCTGCCTGTATCCAGCCAAGGATGCAGTAAATGTTACCCATTTGCCATTAGGACTGGCATGCAAGAGATCTTTTCAGCTGATTTGGTTGGAGCTATGGGTTTGGCTCTTCCTGGTGCCTCTTATGCTTACTTCCTTTGGTGAAATTAAGGCTTCACATGCAGAGTGTATCACCTGTAGATCCAGAATCAACCCAGTCCAGTGAACAGGACTGTGTTCTCCCTTTCCCCCTTGCACACCTCTCCATCTTCTTTGGGGGGATCCTGCACTGAAGTTTGTGATCAGAGATGATAGAAACAAATTTCACAATCTTTAAAAGAAACTTTAGAAATGCTGGACCATTCCTGTGCTCCTTTGTCCAGGATTGTGTTAAAATATTCGGTTCACACAGTGTTCAGCATTGGTGCCTGTCAGACCTGAAGGTTCTGCTTGCTTATCCAGATATCAAAAGCAAAAAGTAGAATACCCTGGGCACTTGTACTATACTGCTGCCTTGCAGTATATCTATTTCTCTTTCATTTATGTAGAAAACCTATTTGAATTTGGTGCACCCTTTCCATTTTGTGACACCACAAACAAGCAAAGAGCTCTCATACCCTTCAGTGAACCTGCACCACCCTTTCAAACCCTGCAGTAGACTGCAATTCATTTTCCTGTTTGCATAAGAATATTTGAGAACAGGCTACTTGCAGCTTTTGAGAAATATGTGAGGCACTAAACCCACTGTGCTTCCACATGACCTTCAAACCAAAGGTCAATCCATATTCTCAATACTCTCAGCACAGATGGTAAATCTGATACCACACTTCTGGCATGAAGGACCATTTTTGTGTCTGAAATAAAATTTAGCTAAATGATCTAAATTTTTCCAGTATAGAATGATTCAAGAAAAAAGTGTGTTGTTCCAAGACTGATGGTGTTGACGTGGGAGTTCAGAAAGGTGGCTGAGAAAATTATGAGACCCAGTCATTGGAAGAAATAATTATTATCTTATTTCTGAGAGACTTGCCTGCTTGAATTTGACCTGGCTTTTCATAGAAATGGAGCTTCCTGGCTACCTGCACTGCCTGTACTGATTAGGCAGTGTCAGAAACAAAACCAGCACACCACAGCTGAATTTCTCAAGTCAACACAGAAAACCAAGCAAGTAGGATAAGCATTTTTATCACTACTCAGTTCTGACACAGTCATCACTTGTCTATACGTTATTTTTAAAAGGGAGCGAAAGCAAAACTAAGCATGATTTACTAACTTGAAACTTTAAGGGGGAAAGAAACTTAGAACTGAGAAGATCATATATATTTTATCAATCTCCAGGCAAATGAATGATAGAAGTTAGGAAATCAGGTGGCAAGTTACCAACTGTACACAAAAACTCAGAGCCTTTTCTCCTACTATCTTTTCCCTGTCCTATCTGCTAGCAGAACTGTTACCTGATGACTTACAACAGGAGGACACATGCAAAAGCTAAATATAGCTCAGTCATAAGTGTTTATATTTGAAACATCTATATAACTGGATACAAAACAAATGTACTGCAGCAAAACACATACAAAACACAGAGAAACCCGTGACATGACACCAGGATCTGCAATCTGTGCTCATTCTGAACAAAAGAAAGCACTTTTTGCTGTAAGTGTGATCTAACAGGTTATCCAAAGAGGTTGTGGAGTTGTCATCCTTGAAGAGGTTCAAACTGTGACTGGGCACAGTCTCTGGCAACTTGCTCTAGGTGACCCTGCCTGACCAGGTGAGTTGGATCAGATATCTTCAGCTCTCTCTTTCTGCCTAAGGACTTCTGATTAATTTGTGTGAGTACTCACACATGCAGTTCATTTAGAAGTAGTAGGCTCACATGTCATGTCAAGTTACACACATACCACTTCCACTCTCCTGTGTGAAAGCACAACAGGGATTTATGCAGATCAACAGACTGTGAGTCTCAGGTAACCACCTAAACAGATTATAAGGTATATTATGAAAATAGATTAAAATAGCTTATACTTCTGCCTTGGTCAGCCCATTTGTCTTAGTAATTTTTGCCCCAGTTGCTTTCATTGACTGCAAAAATCCCAGTTATTAAAGACAACATGATATTGTTGTTTCCTTACTGCAAGTAGCTCAGTTGGGGAATGTATGCAGGATAGGAGGGAGCTTTCTTATGTATGCTCTGGGCCCTTTTCACATCACTTCTAATGAAAAATGGCCTAGTATTCACAAAAGACTTTGTCCTTTGCACAAGCGCTTATGAATTGGACACTTCTTATTGTGCTGCCCTGACAGGAGTACTTTTTGTATCTTTTGTATACTCTCATAAAGAGAATGAAGAGTCCAGTTAAAGGTGATATTTTGTGTCAGCTTCCTTTATTTTACTTTTATTTTTAATGTGTCATTATTGTACGGAAAAATGGAATCTATCTTGCCATTTTCTTTCCCAGGTAATCTTTCCTACACTGGAAAAGGACCTCTGGTGATTCCTCACAGAAGCCATTTCTCCAAGCCAGGAGGACAGTTTCCATTTTGGTGGCTTGTACTGCACCCTGATGGACCAGATCCTCTCTGTACTCTTTTCACAAGCCCACATCTGCAAAAAGCTTGTGTCAGGATGGCTCTATTGGTCAGAACAAGGGGCTCTCTGTACCCTTTCACTGCCAGTTGCCAACACCCAAAGAGAAAAATGTGTATCATTGTACATTACAAATATTTTCCCTACAACAGTTTGGAGAATAAGGATTTTACTGACCCAAAGGGGATTAATGTGTTTAATGACTGCCATGGGTTCTTCTGGAAGTTTTGTTCAGCTGCCATTTGAACTCCTTAAAGTTCTAAGGTGGCCACGTCTCTGCCACCTGTGTATGTGGGAAGAACCAGACCAAGGACTCTCTTTTATATTGAGCATACACCAACTAGTTTCTCTCAGTGCCTTTCATTTTCATACTACACAGACACTGAAGGACTGTTTCTTCAATGCTAGTCATAATTTCAGAGATTTTTGTAGTATCTAATCCCTCCTGATAGTTCTTTTCCAGTCGATTTGAACATTCCTTGCATGGAATATATTCCATACTTTCATCACCCTTTTGGTCTGCCTTTATAACTTTTCCATTGGTACCACCCATTCTGAAATGGAAGAAAGGAAACAAGATGGCATTTCAGATAAGAGCAAACCATCAATTTACACAGTGGCATAAGTGCTTTGCTTGTTCCTTTCTAATCCCCTCTAACATACAAGCGGGGCCTTGACTGTTCCTGATTGTTAACCTAGTAGTTTTTTAGAAACATTTATAAGACTAAAACTTGCTTGAGAGACAGGGCATTCTCCTCCCTGGAACTGGGATGACTGGACAGTAGTATCCCCTTAAGTTCCCATCACAGTCCAAATTCCAGTTAGTAGGCATGTTTGGTGAGGGGTGGGCTTCAGTGGTCAAAGATGAGCTCCTGTTTCTTTGCAGTTTGCTGCAGTGGGCAAAAGTCCTTCAATGATTTCAACAATGTTTAAGCCATTAACCATTTTAGTCTCTCACACCTGCCCCTATAATTGTGGATTCCCCTACACCTCTGTTCTGATATAAATTTAAATCAAGGTCCAGCACAAGAAGGGAATTTTAAAGAGAATTCTTGAGCCATGGTGTATCACATGAACTCTTATTCACATGTTCTGGTCAGGGATGGTCAGGATACAGCCTGGCACAGCTCTGTAAAGGATGGAGCTTCGAACTCCCCCTGCATTAGTGCCCCGCAGTGTGAACAGAAAGCTGACCACAGTAGAGTAAACACATCCCCTTCCCAGCACATTTGGTACCTCGTGCACAGGTCAGTTTTCAGAGAGCTGTATCTATTCCTTGAAACAAGGCAGAACCACATCAGATATCCTTGAGGCCTCTGTGGCAAAGTGACAAGCACAGTACATGCATGAGTGTTAAGGACAAAATCGACAAACACTTTCACTTTTAATGATGCCTAATGCCCCAAAACTCTTACTACCTTGTCCATTTATTTTTCCCTTTTATCCATACGCAGTGGCAATGTTCTACTTTGCAACAGTTGTATTGGTGAATGCCACAGCTTCTGAAGAGTCAGTAAATGATTATCATAAAAAATAATTTATATCCAACCACACTACCCAATAAGGCACAAGAAAAAATCAGTCAGTTCTATGGCTCATCTTTAAAAACATTTCCCATGCGTTCCTCAGCCATTCTTGGAATTGCGGTGTCTGTGTGCTGAGTTTTTCCTGTTCTGGCGTTTGACTTTCACCAGTATTCCCTGTAATAGATTTGACATTTCCCTGCACTAGCTTTGACATTATCCTGATTTTGTATTCTGGAATAACTTTCTCTTCAAGGGTAAACATGTACTTTTTCCTCAAAAAGTTTGAAGTAGGTAAAACATCCATAGTAATTCCCCAGTGTTCCGGTAATTCTGTGACTGTGCCTTCACCAAGGTGGTGTTGACTTAAATTCAACTCCAGGCTCAGTCATTTGCCCCAGATCTGAGCTCCAAATAAATGGCTCCAGATGACATCTATCAAATCTGTTAGAGATGCTATTTTATCCTGTAAGAAGACTGAAGGTATTCAGTCAGACTTCTCATCAGTCTGGTTAAAAAGCTCCAGGCTGAAAATGAATCACAAGAAATTTAATCATGCCTTATAAAATATAAACACCTTCCTCCTCAAATCAAGTATTTTGTAATAGCTAATATATAACTAGTCTCTCCTCTTCTGCTTTAGCTGTGGCTCTAGGCATTTTTTTGAGGAAAATAGTGAGAAACCAACACAGTTTGGGGAAAAATGAAGAGTATACAAACCCAATATATGAAACGCATTGACAAGAATAACTTTTATAAGAAAGTTAAAAAAAGGCAATCATGTAAGCCTTCATCTGAAAGACATACAGACAAGTATTAAGTATTTTTGCTGCTTAGTCCAAAAATAGACATTCTCAAGCAAGAAGTTTTGGCTGCACTACTTTGTCATTCAGTTACAGTATCAGAATTTCAAATTCTGATAAGTAGAATACAAATATATATTTTTTAAAAGGACTGTATTTTGCACATAGAATATAACAAGGTCCATATGATCACAATCTCTTCTCATCACATAGCCATAATACCTACCATACGATTTTTTGTGCACAAGATAGAAGTAAAAGCTGTTCTTAGCAGGAGGAAAAGAGAATGGTTGAAGTCTATTAAGTGGCATAACTAGTTCACCTAACTAAACAGGAAGTCCATCAGGTGTGATAAATAACACACAGGTCAAAGAATGCTTGTATCGTACAGAATTTTGATCAGACAAGAACCCTTGAGACACAGACCAGGGCAGAAAACTATAAAGATATTACAAACTAGTATCGTGTCTACTGTAATAAAATGAAATTCTACCTGAAGTCCCAGAAGAAAAAAAATAACAAAGAGTAGTTGTGCACATTATTTTTATGTCTATAGAGCATAGTGTTGAAGAAATCTGGTCATGCTTTGACTGTGAATGCTGGGCTAAACCAGCCCAAAGAAGGTAAGTCTGCTCTTCTCATCTGTATATTTAAGTTTAGAGAAATGATGAAACTGTCTTTGACCTTCCATCAAAAGGGACAGCTTCACCCTCCCCAACCCTTCTAGCCAAGGATCTCCCACTTACAGTAGCAAGAGCATCCTCGAAATAGCCTTCTTAAATGTTTTCCCTATGGACAAATTCAGAAACTTGACAAACTGTATCTAAATCACCTACATAACATAGGAATTAACAAAGCTTGCAACACCAAAGTGTGTCTGAATAGGAAGATAACTGTGGAATGCTGCTTTCCTGTCAAATGTATGACAAATGCATTTTAAAAACAGATGCCATTGCAGAAAAGTCTCGCAATATTAAAAGTTCACACAACCATTGGAGCATTGATCACCTCCTTAAATAATCCAAGAAATATTAGCTTGATTCAAGGGAGAAGGGAGCTTTCTTATAAAGCTGTCGGTATTTGAATCAGGGCATGAAGTTTTACTAAGATATTTCTGAGTTCAATATTGTAATACAGAGTAGAAACTCTCATTTTTGAAGGCTACATACACAGTCCCTTCTTTTAGTGTTCACCATAGTTGACCATCTCCTCACTTGCTATCCAATTACCTGCTTCAACCATCGGAACACCAAACATTAACCAAATACCTTCTCAGAGGTCATCTTTCTCAAATAGTGCCTCCTGCATTCCCAACTATATCTAAGAGTAATGGGCCTACTCAGATTGATGCCTTAGGTTTTAACTCTTATATTTTTCAAATCTTGTGTTGCTGGGTGTGTAACTCTGAAGTGTCTTGTAGCCTGTTGGCTGCTGTTCTCTCATGCTAAGATAGACATACAAAACCTCTCAAGGTTTTGTTCTCCAAGGACACCCAGACTGTTCTAGGCCCAAAAGCCTCTAAAGGGGGGCAAGCTGACTGGAAATTACATCATTAGCTGAAGTTTTAATTGATGAATTTATGCTGATATACATATGAACCAAACCTATAAAGGTGTGGGGAACTCGTGATTCGTCGTCCATCTCGGGGTCCATTTTTGGATGTAGCCTTTGGCTCCCAGGGTGTACCTTTGAAGACCTTTCAAATAAATACCTACCTTTATTGCCTTATTCCTGTCTAGTCTCTGTTTCTAGGTTGCCACTCAAGGCATCAAGATTCTAAGGTGAGCATCTTTCATGCAAGTTTTGCTTGATTGATTAAGAGTCTCCTGACTGTACTACTTCAGTGACATTGGGGACCTCCCTACAGAGGTCTACAAACTGGGCAAGGTTGTGGCGAGTGCCCTGGGGACATGATCAAGAGCAGTAGGGTGTTCTGGGGCTGCCGAGACGTGGCCATGCAACAAACAACAGACACTCTGTGGGCCTCTGGGAAATGCCTCTGTCCATGGACAATATCAAGGGACAGAAGGAAAATGAGAATGGAGTCCACTGGGGGAGAGGTGGGCTCCTGAGAATCAGACTCTCTGAATGGGAAAAAAACCCCCTAAGAAGATACCCAGGGTCACAAAAGCAAACAGGGTGCCATCATGCAAGGGAAGAGGATCACTTTGCAGTTTGCAGTTTTACAGCAGCATCTGCAAGAAGGCAAATGCAGACACAGGCAAAGAACCAGTCATGTTATATTCTGAAAAGAGTTTCATCCAATGAATTGAATCCAGACAGAGCCCGTGTCTTTCACCTCAGCTACTCCTGTGTCCAACCTCAATTACACAGCAAGAGTTACACTGCTGAATTGCAGTCTGAGACAGTGAAGAAATATCTCTGCTGGCTGTCCTCTCTGAGAATTCATCACTTCCCTGGTTTTGATGTGAAGGGAATATCTTTGGTCTGGGTGATGTGCAGCTTTTGTTGACCTCCACTTTCATTAATTGTAATATCCCTTGCTGGTACCATAGGTTATAGGCCCAGAAAAGACAGGGATGAGGGACTGGGAGAGGCCCTAGTGAACAAGTAAAGGAATTGCTGTTGATCTCAGAGGACACAGAATAATAATGCAGAGGACCAGTTTACGGGGTCCATCTCTGGCTGCCAAAGTTAGGGCAGATGAATCTCATTCAGAAACCACTGATAAGTCCTGTGGGTTAGTTATTTTATTTGTCAAGACTCAGGACTTGGGCTGTGCTTGTGTGGCTGGAGTGACAATCCCTCTGACGTCTGTTTCCTAGGAATCACCAAGAAGAAGTTACTCACTGCAAGATGCTGTGGTGGTCTCATCTGTTGGAGCTAGCACAAACTGCCTTGCCTCCACTGAATTTGGGTTTTGGCCATGGAGGCAAGAAGTGCATACTCCTCCGGGGCTGCCACAACTGGCAGAAAAAAGCGTGATGTAAAGGCAATTCAGGCAGCACATGCTGTGTTCAAGTGAAAGAAACCAACAATTTTTGCTTCTGTCATCTTCTTTGTCCAGCAAACTCCCAGCTGACCTTTGATAGATGGGACACAAGCAGAACAGTGAAATCTGAAAGGCTGATGGATGCTCCAAGGAAGTGACATGGACTATTTACCTGCTCCTCCTCATCCTTTTCTCCAAGTCCTACAAGCTGCACCACACCAGTTACCATCCTGTTACCCCATACATTGGGAAGAGCTGGTCCCATGGTCTCTTCTCCTCCTGGTCATGCTCCACTGTGCTAGATGCCTGAGATACCTGAGCCAGCCCAGGCCTCCCTTCCCCTGCTTCAAGACTCCAGAATTATTCAGGCTCCAAGACTTCCTCAGCATTCCCTGAGGCATCTTTCTCTCCTCAGCCCAGACAGAAAGAGCTAGTCACCTAGAAACATAAAAAGTGGAATTTAAAGGTTTTATTAGAAGCAATAAAAAATTATTATATTTATCTTACAAAGAAGCTACCAGATAAGCAAATACAGCTAAGTTATGACAGACTACAATTCGCTTAAATTTAATACAGTATGAACATCAAATTTCAGGCATTATATGGGAGAAAGTTAATCAGATCATAAAAATTTGTCTAGACATTGTCAGATGTCAGACTATGGAGACACAAATATATCTTTGTAGTAGAAACACTGAAGATATTAATATTGAATCAGACTTATGTATTAAACCACAAACCATGTTAAAAGCCAAAATCTTAATTTCGCAGGTAAACTCTGCCTCCCATCTCTATGGGATTGTATGTTACAGACTCCTGAAAGGTTTAAAAAAATATCTTACACACTGCAGATGAGATTGTTACAGTTCCAGTCTGAATATATGCACAGGCATCATCTGCTCTGCGTAACACTGATGTTCTTCCAGATGACATGTTCTTTATTTAAGAAAGCAAAAGGAGCATTCCCTTCCATTCTTTCCCTAAATATTCATGCCAAAAATTCTTTCCATTCCTCATTACAGCAGATTTAGGTTTGGTATCTTTATTATTAAAGACTAAAATAAAAAAACAACAGTAATATGATTGATACTGTTCATTATAATTATCAATATTTATTATAAACTGTTATGGGTAAATGGAAACAAATAACTTTTATAAGTTAGTGAATTCTACAGAAAGTCACACAGCATAAGAAAACCTTTCCTGATTGCAAGCACAGGGAAGAGTTTTTATCTACCATGGCACTAACAGTGAACAATGTCTTTCCATATCATTGCTTGTAACTTTTCAATCTCAGACACTTCAGCCAGACACTCCTTGATGTCTAAAGTCTTGTAAAGCACCAGTTAGTTTGAGATATATAACTAATGGGCAGTGTGTTGCACTTAAGATGTTAAATTTTGTAATTTCCTATTGGTGTTGCTATCCAACTCGTTTTGGATTTCAAATGCATTTCAGCTACCAACTAATAATGTTCCATCCCTATTAAAAATATTTTTGTATATTCAATGATAGACACTCTTTTTCTGTTCCTAGGGAAAAGCTGTGCTAAAATCTGGAGTATTTAATTTGTTTTTATTATGTTAGATTTTATTGTTGTTGGTCATTAAGTGTTTTAGTAATCCATTTGGCAAGATGTATGATGGAAGAACTTAATTTGCTAAACCAGAGTTGACCCACTCTTCTACATTTCAAACAAGAAATGCAACTGTCAATGGACCATCTCACACTCATTTCACACTCTTTTGAGTGAAGAATAGGAAATCTTATATATCATGGCTCATTTAAGGTTTGCAGAGAAAGACTTTGGATCCCTTTCTAGTCAATAAAGCAAAATAAGCCTTTTGTACAGTGTAATTAATCTTATTGAAGATTTAAGAATCAGCTATATAGATCCTTCTTTCATGAATTCTTCTGTTCTTGAGAGGGTCTTAGCTGGAACTTTTCCCTAGAATCCTAAATGAAAACATGTGCATTGAGGACATATCTTTTTCTTAAAGCACTCATTTTGATTTGTTTTTGGCAGGACGGAATTTGGTTTTTTGATTTTTTTGGTTTTGGTGGGGTTTGGGGGTTTTTGTTTTTGTTTTTGTTTTTTTTTGGTTGGTTTGGTTTTTTTTTTTTTTGGCTTTTTGTTTTGTTTTGGTTTTGTTTGTTTGTTTGTGGGGTTTTTTTAGATTGTTTTGTTTTGTTTTGTTCTTGTTTATACATGCTCACTACTAAGATTCACTAGGATTTCCAGATTTTGGGAAGAAAAAACAGGAGATTTGGGTGATGAGAGAGAAGAGAGCCAAGTGAAGAGCTCAGAGAAGCAGCAGTATTGAGATATCATACATGTATGGACAAAACACATGGATGCATCTCACACATCTGTCCCCCTTCTCATCACAAAATTCAGCATTGCCACAATAGAAGTCCACATGTGGCCAGGCATTCCTGTACTTTCTGAATCTCATCTTCTTTTCTCTCTCTTTCATGACCATAGAAGATCCTGGGTTTATTATGACAGTGCTCATCAAACAGTCCCATCTAAACCCCACAGTCTCTCTTGGATGGGATCCTGAGCATCAGGCAGTGAATACAGGACATCTCCAGAAGTCTGGAGCACGCAAGGGCTGTAGTATCACACTGTAGGCATTTTATTTAGAAGCAACTAATTCCAAGACACTGGTGATGAGCAAGAAGACCCCCATGCAAGCACAACTGTATTCCTCTAACAGAGCAATGCAAACCAGCTTCCAGCCAACCAGGGAAATACAGAGACAAGGGGAAGCTGGAGAAGGGGCAGATGGGCAGCCAGAGCACACAATCCCCTAAGCATGGTGCTGCCAAGGGGCAGTGTGGGGCTGGGGAAGGATGGGACAGGGAGAGGAAGAGCAGAATGCTGACTCTTAGGGAGACAGCAATAAATCCACTGAGAAATTGTCAAATTAAAATATGAGGGCCATCTTTAATAGGCTTCCAGGACCTCTATGAAAACTCTCTGGACTGAGCTTTTTGATAACATCTGCTGTGGACCAATCCTATCTAAAAATCTCTTAGAAAAAATAGTTTTCTATATTTTTTCACTACATTAGATTTGCCATTCAAAAATCCATTCTTCCTGTGGTTAACGGCTATATTTCTTAAGTAAATTTTTTATTATCTGGACCAATAATTCCAGTAATTTTCAACTGAAGGAGCTATAATCATAACTTTTAACACAGAAATGCTGTCAGCAAAAGACCTCTAGACTGTGAGGGTTATACTAAGCAGTCTTGCCTGTATAATTTGACCATTTGCAGCTAAGTGATGGACCATACACCACAGGGCTGTTTTTTCATTCCTTTGCAATAATAAATAATAAAGTGATTGAACAAACCATTTTTCTTGAAAAAATTACATGGCTTATTAGAGTAGAGCTGAAATATAAATTTAAGACTAAGAAGTCTTTACATGGTTTGCTACTTGCCTTTACAGTTTGTGAGGTACACCAATTACCTAATTGCTAGTAGAGTCAGCATAAAATATTTCTCTACACTTCTTATCCTACTATTGCAGTAATTGCAGTGTTCTCTAGATCAAGATGAAGTTGTTTCTATGGTTATAGAAGCTTTAGTTTTCAAGTTGCTATTAAATAGTGGCTATTTTTTTAGTGACAGGAATGGGCTGATTTATCATAGTAGCTTCAGAAAAGTTCCTAAACTGTAGCTGTCCATATAGAAGTTTTGGACCCACTGTGAATGATCCCTTGTACATACAATGGTATCAGCTCTCTTGTTCACATCCAAAACTTCCACATGGAGGGACCTGTAATGATAGTGACTACCATCAACACAAAGTCCTTGGACCAGCCAACATTCACCCTTATCCACTGGTCACCTCACTCCTGACAGCCCCTTGGCCCTATGATCTCCATCACCAGAGTGTCCCAGCCCTGGCAGAGGGTGTTTGTTTTGGAGAATTGGCTAGAGCTTCCTCGAGAGTCCCTCTGCCAGGCTGGCCTGCAGGACAGACAGCCTAGTACAGCAAAACGAAAGTGCAGCACATCTCTTTGTCCAAACCAGAGTCTATAGCCAGTTGTAGCTTTGCAGAGAGAAATGTTAGGCCAGAAAAGTACCAGAGCAGGAGCCTGCCAGCTGACATCAACAACCAAAATGCTACTAGACATCTATTTCACAGTACTGTCAAGTGAAGACTCTAGGGAGAAACAGAAAGCAAACAGCACAAAGGGTCATGTTGAATCATTTGCCTTACTCCAAAAACCAGAGATGATTCTCAACATAATTAAACAAAGGCAATTTTTTCCGTCACCAAAAATCAATTCAGCCAGCAGAAAATTGTGAATGTACTAAATATACATATGGAGGAGAGCAAAGTAATTTAACATATGATGTTTCAGTTCACACACAATGTAATTTAAGATTGTTTTAAACTTTGCATATTAAATTTTATGCTTTGCTTCAGTAGAGTACTTCAGCAAAGTAATTTCTATAGAGATGAAAAACAGTGCTACTGGGATTTTGGATTTAGTAGCCTTCTGTACATAACTGCAGGAGGCTTGACACTTTGATGCAGAACTAATATATAAATATATATTGAGTGCATATATTGTGATTGCAATATGTTATTAACGTACTTTGCAAGTTGATGGAGAAACCTTACAAACCTTACATACTAACTGTTGCAAGCAGAAAGTTAAACAAAGTAGAGAAATAAATTGGTGTCACTTTGGTGTACAATCAAGGCATAGGAATATCTCTTGCTTCTTTTACATTGCCTTGTTTCATAATGATAGCCAAAAATATAAAATACTTTGAAAGAACTGTGATCCTCCATTTTTGACCCATTAACTTTTGAAACATGTTGCTTTAGATGTACCCTTTCCTTTATTATTCTGAGAAGGTGCAATTCATCTGTAAAAGCAGAATTTGAACAACCCTTTTAAGAATGTATTTGAAGGCAACCATTATTAATTCCTGTACAGTGGCCAAAACACAGCCTATACATCCTGAGCAGAAATTGACTTAAATTCCAGTAAATCCTATTTTTGGTAGAAGACCATTAACATTATTAAATCAGTAGGCCATTAGGGAAAACAGCAGTAGCACAGTGACTATAGTGACATTATTCCTTTGTTGGTCCCAAAACACAGTCATGATGTCTCTATTCCCTGGTCTCCCATATTGCTTAATGGGGTGCCATCAAGGTCCAGGAATTGATTTTCAAGTAGGAGTAGTTCCCCGGCTCAGCTCTGAGACAAACAACGGCATTTACTGCAGCAACTTGCTTAGGAGAGCAGGATGGGCCCCTGGAAAGTCTTCCTCAATGTCTCTCCTTGATTTGCCAGCTCTACTCCTCTGCACTTGGGAAGATGACTCCTCAAGTAATACCATCTAAAAGCAGACAACTCACCTTGCTAAGGAGTCC
Organism: Daphoenositta chrysoptera; assembly: GCA_013397915.1. Classification (NCBI taxonomy): domain Eukaryota; kingdom Metazoa; phylum Chordata; class Aves; order Passeriformes; genus Daphoenositta; species Daphoenositta chrysoptera. Next base: position 697,779 of record VZRO01003607.1, on the reverse strand, counting down.
AGGGCCGCAGCCAGGTGTCTGCAGAATGAAGTGAAATGCAGTCTGACTGGCCCAAGGAACTGGTGAGCTTTGGAGCTGAGCCAGGGCTCTGCTCCTCAGGGGAGTGAGTGTACCAAGCGTTCCATCACCTGGCAGACAGCAGCCTCCTCCACATTAGAGACAGTCTTGAAATGGTTAAACTGAAATAAAATATTCTTGTCTTGCAAGACCCTTCCACAAAATCTCAAGCAGGAGCAGGTGAGAGGAGAATAAGGTTAGAGGGAGAGACAGGTTCTTGACATATTGAAGTGTATTTATGGGTATTTTGATGAGCAAAATTTTCCTATGTGATACTTCAGAACAAGCCAGACCACCACTTACAGAATGAGTTTCATAAGAAAGAGACATACCGTAACACCTACTTGCCTAATCTTGGGGAAAATCTCTGCTCATACCCCAAACCTACCAACTGATTTAAACAAAAAGCTTGCAGCTAAAACATATGAACTGGCATTTTTAAGAAACCAGAGATCTTGCTCCTGTGTACTTGTTCTTGCAATTTCTGAGAAAGAGACTGTTGCTTCTCCCAAAGAAGAAAAGAAAAAAAATCCTAACTTCTAAGCAGCAGGACAGTTCTTTACCAGCTATATTATCTCCCAGTTTCTATTTCCATCTACACAAGCACTAGGCATTCCCAGCTGATCTCAGCTGTTACTTTCTCCGCAAACATGTTCCAAATTGTTTTGTCTCTCTCTGTGTCCACCAAAATTGAAATGGGAAGTCTCTCCTGAAAGCTCCTGCTTTCTCTGCCTCCTTAGTGAAGCTCTTTATATGGCTTCTCAGACCTAACTCCGGGACAATTCTCTTCCACAAGGAAATCTCACCATAAGTGAAACATCACTAGTCAGGAGCCTTTTACTTCTAATTGTACACTAAGGGCGTTATACCTGTCCAAGAGGGAAGGATTTAGGGTCTGACAAGGAAAATCTCTCAGATAGAGGGTTGTGCATTGAGCTGGATGTGTTAGAATGATGGACTTCTGTTGCACTGCTTATTTTGCAGCTGTGGCAGCAGATTGGGTCAATTCTGGACTCTAGTTAGTGAATTAATCAGTCATCATTCTGCAGCATTTTACAGCAAAAAATTCACTGAGTATTTTTAAATGTGAGGCTTGTGCAATTACATTTTTAAGTTTCATCTCTTCTGTCTTGCTCCAGTGCCTCTGGTCACTATGCCTCTGGTCTGGTATGTCCTGGTCACCATACTCCATGTCTCTGGTGCTTTGCCAAGGGAGGCAAAGGAAGGACAGAGCAATGCTGGTTGGAAAAAGACAAGAAATTCTTATGGCAAAGTCTGCACAAATTAAATAATCCCAAGAGATATTTCCACTAGCTCTTTCAGAGGAGCAAGAGCTCTTCTGAGCTCTGGAAAACATTTCTACAACTGTCCTTGGACAAACATCTTTGTTCTTATCCTACTATTTAATCAATGAGAGGCTCTGCTAGCCACCAGACTAACTTCTATCACTGCTTTTTTTCCCTGTGTCACCCATGCATAGCCCCGCTGTGAAGGCACATTGCTATCCCTGAGAGATTCTTCTTTGCTTTTTGTTTCTATGGAAAAGCCATTTCACTATGTAAATACAAGGCTGCAATTCCCGACACAGCAGCTTTCAAAGTGGGAAAAAATTGGGCATGCCAGGTCAAGCATCTTTCTGCAATTGTACTGCATCTAACTGGAGCCTCCAGTCCCCACTCCACAGCCCTTGTGCCCTGGTGTTGGCATCACACAGACTTGAAGGGAGGCTGCTTTAGAAGTCTGGGTGTTCCAAGTCAGAGAGTACCTACAGCTACTCCCGAGGCCATACCTTGTCACTCTACAACACAAAATAGATGCAATTCATGGCCATTCATAAGCTCTACAGGCAGGTAAGAAAATGCGAAGTTGTCTTGGGATTTTTAAGGTAAATCCAAAACTCCTCACCAAAGCACCCTATGTCAGGTTAAAAGGAATAATTCAAATATTAACATATGTGACTTGCTGTAATGGACTACACCATCCAAGCTAGCTCGTACACTATCAGAAACCTGTTTATATTACCATAAAATCACCTCTGAAATGAGTCCAGGCCTTGGGATTAGGATGAAGGTTAGTTTATTTAGCTATTCTGGTCCTGTGAAGTGATACATTTTCCAGAGGTTCATGCTAAGAATTCTTCCCTTTGTTTCCACACAGCATCAAACTCACCCTCCCATCTTTGTCTTTAGACCTTACCCAGCTTCCCAGTGCTCTGTATATCAAATTCAGAACCCCTGCTTTAAGGCTGGCAGCATGTGTCTGTGTGTGAATTTACCTTCTTTTACAAACCTTATTTTCTATATTACTCTCTTCACCTCCCACTCAGAAGATATGCAGAAGATATATTGCTTTGCAATTCTGCAATGCCCACCCTAAATCTGTCCTAGCTGTAGGGGTCTACAGCTGTTCCCAACCTTTTGCTATTTTCTTAAATTAAGTGATTAGGCTGGTTTCAATGTAATCAAAAGCTTGTAAAGACTTTGCTGTGTATCACCCTCTTCTCTGGTTCTGCAGACACATTTTGACACAAATCAAATCAGAAATCTTTATGGTATAAAATCATCTTTTATACAGTAAAGAGGCCCTTACAGCTGCTCCAAAATTCTTACCTTGCCAGTAAGGTATATAGTGCAAACAGATGTGATTCCTTTAATTATTGAAAAGGTAGTTAAAGCCTTATTTTGCTCTCCCTTGGCTGAAGTGGAAGAAAAAAAAGAAGACTGTATGTAGCCTATTAAAAATAACATTGATAAAGCTAAAGGTGAGACATAGGCAAGGAATGTCAGGTAAGTGAAGCTGAAACAATTAACAAGCCTCAGCGATTTTCCATCTTCTTAATTCGAAACTGAAGACTCTTCTTTTCAATACTCAATTAAAAATTATACAGACATTCCTATTCTGTTTTTCCATAAAACTACAGTTTGAATATCTCATAACAGTGTATACATAAGATACACAAAGAAATGTTTGCAATATGCATATTATTGCCTATAAATAATGCATATAAATAATGTGTATGTGCATAAATAATATGCAATTAATTACACCTAAAACGAAAAAGTATCCACTATGCATTTTGTGAAGATCGAGAGGCCTATGAATCCTGGAAAATTCTGTTTCTTTGACTGGGATACTCTAGTGGCTCAGACCAAGGGTGAGCCTAAACAGGAGCTCCTGGGTTGTTTTGAAATTCTATCTATCTCCACATACAGGATCTCAATTATTTTTGCAGGATCCAGGAGAGGATGCCCTGCTCCACACCAGCTCTCAAACCAGCACGGACATCCCTCCCAATCTGGCTCAATGGATCCTGTGCTGAGGAGGTCCCCTGTGTGACCTGGCAAACAGACATTGCTGGATGTACAGCCAGCCCAGAAACATGGAACTCTCAAAATTCCCTGCAGAGCTGGCAGCCAGGCTTGTGGTCCAGAAGGACTCTGAGGGGAAAAAAGAAGAAAAGTTTCAATGTTACATTGTCTCAGTAATAATAATCAAGTCTGGGATTTTGCTGAGTTTCACAGGATCTTCAGAAACTCCAGAGACAGCCCCAAAGGAATCAGATTTGTGGGAATCAAGGTATCTGAAGGAAAGAGCACAGAATGATGTGCATTTCTCTCCTCACACTAAATCTGGACCTGGTGAAGGTGCATATAACTGAAGATAGAAGCAAAATTATTACAATTTTCTATTTTTTATTGCCCCTTATAATTAATTCCTTTGTTTCCACATTATACTAATTAAGGATACCTAAGCACATCCTTTTTAAAAAATCTATCTTTAACTTGTGCTTCTGGGTTAATAATTCAGGTGACTTGATTTATGTCTCAAAGCAAGGGTTTTGAAAAGTGAATCTATTATGAATATTCAGACAGATTCCCTCAAGGTAACTCAGGCAGGCACTGCAAGAAAAACAGTAAGGAAAGGTGAAGCACAGTAAGGAAGAGAGAAACATTCCTTTACATTCGAGAACTGGGGACCAAATAGTCATATCAATATTTGCAACAGATCAAAAACTGCCTTCTATATTGAATATCTCTTTTCATTTAAAGGGATAAAGGTCATCTTGTTTAAGAATTTAAGTACCAGCACATTCACATGTGCCAGTATTCACCAACATATAACCCTCCTTGCTGACTAACAGTATTGAATTCTACCCAGAGAGCAGAAAACCTGGTAAAAAGCAGTGCAGTGAGTCAGTCAACATACATTTATTTCTATAAACATTAAAGGACTAAGGGACCCTGACAGAGAGAAAGAGGGTTTAAAAATGAAAGCAGTAATAGATAAAAGCAAAGATAAATAGAGCAGTATCCTATTACAATAAACCAATTTACAGACCAGTGGTGAAAAATAGCCAAAGATGACACATGCACGACCCTTACATTTATTCTGAGGACTGTCAGTAAGAAAGGGTGAAATTTTTTATTCTTTTGTCATTTGCCCTTTCTTGTAAAAGATGAGCTGTTAGATACTGATAGCAGGTATATTTGTATCAAAAGTACCCTGAAGAGAACATTAACAATAACCTCCACATGCACCCACATACAAGGATAATCCTTTTCACATTTTTGGGCAGCTATAACAAATGTTGGAAAAAGAAATGGAAGAGAACTTGAATGAAGCCTAGAGGTAGACTTCAATAGCCATCAGATTCTGAACATAAGGACTGTGTTTTCTAGCCTACCTGACTCACATACCAGGATCAATATACCCCATTTCTCCAGCACCTTAGAAAATCAATCAAATGCAACCTCAAAGACTCAAGAGAGGGTCTAAATAATCATGACTATATCCAGAATTATTCAGCTGGGAATTAACCTACACATAGCAACTTCTCCAGTTACTTCGGGTATTTACAGACATCTAAAAGTCCAGGAGAAAACAGTAAAAACACAAGAGATAAGAAAAAGTAATGCATAGTATTAATAATGCAAAGTATTATTACTGAAGATTTTATCTTGGTGAATGAAACAGAAATAACGTTCCTTCAGTTTTGCAATTCAGCATCAAAATACACATATTCCCAAACTTCATGAGAAAATAGTGGAAGATGAGAGAAATGGAATCACCCATGAAATTATGACAACTTAAAGAGGGCAGATAAGAGGTTAGAGAAAAGAAAAAACAAACTAGAGAAAATCTCATAGGATGATGAGCCTGAATGAATGAGGGAGACCTGGTAACTACCACAGATGAGGTAGAGAAAGCAGTTGAAAATATTTATAAAACCTTGTGTATTGTAGAGTAATATTCAAATTAATAATAGAATGGTGAAGAAAATAACTACCTCAAAGACCTACCTTTATTTAAAAACAGAGTACAGATAAATTTGCATTATTGGTACTGCAGAAGAGAAAAGTGAGACTTTTACTAGGTTTTTAATGTGCACATTCATTTATTTATTTAACAAAATCAAACAACGAGGAGTAGCTCAAGTCTTCTTTAATAGCAGCTTGGATGATTCAGATGCCTAAAGAGGAGGGAAACTGGACCAGCTGTTCTCCACAGGAGCTGATTTTATTAATAAATATTGACACAGAGATTCTTGCCAATATGTTTAACAAATAAAGACAAGTGAGTATATCAGTGTCATGCAGCCAGATAAGGATTTGTACTTTGCTGACTTTCTGTGGAGTACAGTAAGAAGACCTTTTTGCAACACACAATTTTCAGGAGAAAAAAAGGCTTTTGGGTTATTTTAGGCTCTGTCTGCATGTCTACAAATCCTGCACTGAGAAGAGGATGATAAGCTGCTTTTTATTCAAACACACATTGTTATACATGTATGTGTAGTAAACACAAATGCATTCTTTCCTAAAACAGAAAAAAGTATCTCTTGACTAAGCAGAATGGGAAATGTAGTATGTGGACTGCAGAAAATAATATCACCAAGGATTTTAATTTCTGCCTTACTTAAGCCTTGCAGAATTTATCTTTTAAACAGTGAAATTATCTTAAATAGATTTAAGTTAATAATAAGTACCTAGCAGAATGCTCTCTGCTCCCATTCAGGGCATGTATCTGAACCATGAACACTCTTACTGAAGTAAAATCTTAGATCTTACCACATGAGGAACAAATGTCGGATCCGACCAAGATCACAGTTTTAGGCAAAGAGTTGCTAGTTTTTGTACAATATCCCTGTTCTTGAAAGCAGTAACATCTGTGTTAGATTTTAGTTCTGATTCAATTCCCATTTTACTGTAGGTCTCCTGGTCACTCATGCTGCCACAGTGGTAGCTCACCCAAATCTGCCTGTAAACCAGGCAGTACCCAAACCCAAAACTTGGTGTTTGAGAATAAATCACATCATGTTTCACTCCTGCCACCTGAGACTGCCCTCCAGCAACACCCCAGGAAGTCCTCTGTCCCACTGAATTCCTAGCTCTTAGCTAGTTAGCATGACACGATTTTTCAGAAGGGAAACAAGAATTGTTACCAGTTCAATTTTGAAATCTACATGACTTACCAATCAAAATATTTATACCACAGAACACCAATAAACTGTTCTTTTTCAAGTCATGTTAGGTAATAATCCAAAGAATGTGAAACCCTTCTATGTCTCCAGATAATTAATGTGGCTGATATTTTGAGAATGAATAATACGATGTTTTGGAAAAAAGTTATTCCAACAATAAATAAGGATGTTCTTTCTTAACTTTCCCATGCATGAGAAACAGGCACAGAAACTATTAATTTGCTTTATTATTCCGGACTAATACCCCATGCCCCTACCAGCAAAACAACAGAAGTACACTACATTACCTTACTAAATTGTTAGCAAAAATTAAGGGTTTGTTTTCTTTTTTAAAGAATTTATTCTGTGACAAAGATGTTAATTAATATAATTTTCTGACAAGTGAGAGTTACAAGGACAAGAGTTGATTTAATGATCTGACCTTTCGCTGTGAATATTCCAGTCATGACAATTTTAGTTAGAGCAAGGAAGTACTTCTGACAAATTCAGTGTATCCACAAACAACTTACTAAATTCTGTTAAAATGACACTTGACATTCGCAAAATGTGTTGCTTTCCTTTTAACAGTTGTGCAGGCCAGGTTCTTTGAAAGCAGAGCTCTGCTACTGCACACCTCTTACTCAAACACCTCTCTGCATGAGCCTGGTGACTCTGCTCTGCGTGCAGTGCACAAAAATCCCCACCAAGCTGAAGGGTAAGGCATGTCTACTGAGTTAGAACAGAGAAGCACGATCTGGTACAATAGGATCACCACGCTGAGATGCCAGAGCTCTGTCCAGGCTTAGTGCTTGTCTGTGGAAGCAGCGCCCTGGTGGTCACAGGAGTGAGACAGCCGAGAAGTGTGACCTAAATGCAGCACTCACGACATCAGGTGAGCAAGAGCCCCTTGCATGCTGTGCAGTGCTGTGATTCACCCAGGTCTACGCTGGAAACAGGGCATGGAGAACAAAGCTGAAGTAGACACCTGTTGAAAAAACTTAACCCAGAAGCCTGTACTTCCTATTTCAAAGGAAAATCCCAGATTTAATGTGTCACAAACTTTTTATCAAGAAAGTTGGCAGGTAGTGCAGGACCTTATAAAGAAGGCATTACTATCTTTCTGGGGCTGGGCTGTCCAGAGTTGCTCTGTGGGTCTTTAATTCAGTGGGAGAACTCAGAAAATGCAGAAGTATGATCAGACCAATGCTGAGAATTTACAGAAATTTCACTGAGTTTTTTAAAGCAAAGCTTTATAGCCCTGAGTTAATTCACAGTCAAGGGTATTTAGAAAAATTAAGGTCTTTGCAAAGTGAAGCCTTTTCTGAAGCTGTCACAGACCAACCCAAGCCTCCTGGACTGAGGTCTTGCTTCCATTTGTGCAAAGATGCTCTGGCTGCTGCACTAGTTCACCACAAGTTTCTATATGCTTCAACCATACTCTCAAGTTGAAGTTTAAAGTCAATTTGAAATGAAAACACAGATTTGACAAACAACTGATTCGGTCACTGTACCAAGTGAAGACAGTTAAGCTTTCTATCAGATATTTTCTAGAAATTCTGGAGCCTGTTTTCTGTTACACACATAAGCACAGAAATTTCACAACTGTGTCTGGAGAACATTTAGTTCTTTTATGAGATTCTGGTCTTCCATTTAGTTTATCCAGCTCCATCTATCCTTTTTTACTGCAGTATTCTGAGGCATTGCAAATGCCTGAGAAGATGGGGCTAGCAAAGGCAGTATTGTCTTTAGCAATAGAATAGCAGATATAAGTTTCTGTAATTTTATCTTTTTCTTTTCAATGAGTAAATGTGTGTGGTTCTTTGCTTTTCAGTGAAGAATTCTTTTGTCTTTCATTTTAGAAATGTTCCCTTACTTTGTTTTAAATTGTGTTCACAGCCCTGAAAGCTTCAGTTAAAAAGCTTCAGCACAAATAGTTGTGCTCATCTGAAGCATTTTCTTTGATCAATGGTGACAATGAAATTACAGAAAACTCTTTATAAATTGGCATTGCTTGTGAAATCACGATTCCTACACTATTAATGCAGAACAGCAGATCCCCCTGCTTCCCTCCCCTGCTCAAAAATGTTGTTCCTAAGGTAGGTGTGAAGCATTTTTTTTACTATTCTTTCCAGTTACATTAAAAGGAGGTTATAAAAAATAAATGGCACTTTCATGATATTGTTTCACATTCCAAGAAAGAAACTTAGAAAATACCTCAGCCAGGGCTATATACGAATAAATAATATACACAAGATATATGAGAAACACCAGAAACAAGCCTGAGCTGCATTCTCTCAGAACATTTTTATTAACGTAACGTACAAACATTGCTCTTTCCCATCATGATCTCACGTCATTCCAGTATTATAAAGCAACACGTAAAAATGACTATCAGAAAGAAACATTGGGGTGAATAAAACCTTTTTGGAATGACATCCTACCTACTCCACCAACCTCCCTCCTCCAGGTTTGGTGTGATATGTGTGGCATGTGAGCAAAGGAATCTCTTTTTTCAGTGCTATTCTGGGAGGGGTGTCAGGAGGTGATAAATCTGCGCAGGGTCAGGGCAGGAGGCCCATCTCTGGTACACATCAAGGCAGGGAGGGGGGGCACAGCTGGTTCTGGGAGTCACCAGCTTCCTCCTGCAGACAGTGTCGTGTCTCTGCACCTACAGCTCCCACTGCTTGGAGTGGGTCAACAAGGAGAGGGAAGACATCATCCATTTTTGTCATGGTGGCTTTTTCATCATCCTGCTGTGCTGGTATGCTTTTCCCCAGGAATGTGCACAGACAGAAGGGATGACTAGCACCACCCAGACACCACCTTAACACATCCCTGTTCTCCACTGAGGAGAGCACCCCTTGGAATAAAACCCACTGCATCTGGAAGGACTCCAGTGTTTGACCATGACAATTACATGTGACATCTGGGTGAAGACTTTCATTACGTGCGCACAAAAGGATCAACAGATACGGACATCACCTCTGTAACTGCTCAAAACAAAGTAATTTCTTGGTCCACTTATTGCTGAGGCTTAGGAGAAAGACTTTTCATGATGCATTTAATCAATTTCATCCACCATCTGCCTTCATAGGCAGATAAAACAAAAGAATTAGTTGACCAAACATCAGAAGGACTCTGTTTTTCCCCAGGAGAAGTAGATAGTCATCACTCATACAAATGTTACATTCAAGTTCGAGCCCAATCCAGGGTTTACAATATTGGTCTGTCTAACTGTGTGTGCACTGGAATTCACTGCTGTTTATTTTAGTTTTAATATCCACAATAAAAAAAAATTATTCCACTGTGTAGGAAATAAAGGAATTACATTTCAAGACATTGCCATTTCTAGGAAGACGCTAAAAAAATAGAAGACCTCTGTACTGTCTTGCACATTTGTCTTTGATATAGCACAGTGACCTGTTCAGATTTTTAAAAAAATCATAGATAGTTTTGTATGGAATGTTCTAAAATGCCAAGAATTATTTATGACCAGTCTTTCGAGAGCAGCTCCAGTAATTTCCACAGTGTAGCTGCTTTAAGCTGGTATTTTGCTGAAAACATGATCTACCCCTGTAATGAATGAGACTATATGTGTATGGAGACTATGATTTGGTTTCAAAAGTGGTCTTGAGCTATGTACAAACTGTTTCAATTACAATTTCCAAACAGCTTTGAGAAAGAAACGGAGCAGATGATAAAGCTAAAGCAAAAACTATGGTACATATAATACAGTATCAAGCTGTGGGACTGCAGAACAAACGTTTATAAAATGTTTTCTGAAATATTTTCATTGGGATGATGTTACACCAAGGATTAAAAAAATCCTTAAGACTTCACCATAGAAAAGTTTATCAAGTCATCTGACTGAAAAGCTGTGCAAGGGTCAATAATGTTCACCAACTGGGAAACAGATGCAGATAATCAAGGAAAATAATTCCTTGAGTTTTATGTTGTCATTCATTAGAAATTAAGTCTACTTAAGATGATTAAACCAGAAAATAATTTTCAGCAGGAGAGCATTTTGTAAATTGTAATGATACAATGACTATACCCTGTTTTTGTGTAGGTCTGAATTTTTTTCCTGGGTAAGAAAATCCCAAACCTTTCAATAGAGAATGTAGAGAAGAGGGCTGTTCAGCAAAATACGGTGAACAAACACTAAGTAAGCTTATTTAAAATGAAAAAGAAGGTGTAACTACTAGGTCAACAAGAAGATAATATAAAGATTACACTGCCTTTATATTGTTTAGCCAGACACTCACCATAAAAGGAATTGATCTAGCAAGTATCTAATACAGCTCGGGTTTTGATTCCAGTTTAGCAAAGCATCAAATTCATTCTTATATTTAAACACATGCTTTAATACTTTGCTGTGCTTTGGCTATTTGGATTCATATTTTGTCCCACCATATCTAGTTTTGCAAATGTGCTGACACCAACTCCACATCTTTTCCAAACTAAGCCAAAGATAGATTTGAAATAACCAGTTTTGGTTTTACGTGTAATAGCCACAGAGGTAATTTTGTAGTCAGGTCCATGTTTGGATATAAGTATCATCAACAGGCAGAAAACAAGTAGATTTTGAGAAACCATAGATGGCATGGAAAAAGGCAAAAATTAGAGTTTCTTGTTCAGAAGAAAATGTAATTAAGTGCTTAGTTTTGTGGGTTTAAGTTGGGCAATACAAGTGTCTTAAATTTAGGCATAGTCTCTAATGTATTTCTGGGTGGAAATTTTCTATATGAAAGTTAAATTTCAGACACTTATATAAAAATATTTTCACCCATAATGTGCTATATACTGGCACTTAATGTTTTCTCTTTCTCTGAAATACAGCTAATGGGTCTCATGTCTAGACACTCTGTGCAGAATCCACCCATTTGATAAGGATCCTGTGCTGCAATTCACATTCCCAGAACCGAGCTCAATGCTGCCATAAAAGTGAACTGTACCTGGTGGAGCCTCTGTGCACAGTTAAAATCCAGATGTTTATTTCAAAATTAAATTTTATAGCGATGACATTTTTGTTCTGATTGATAGCAAAATAGTTGTTTTTAGAATCAAATCAGTATTTCACCAGGTAATACAGATACCTCTGTTTTATCCTACAGTTTTCATTAAATTATTCATTACACTGTTTCAGGAGCTACTCTAAAACTTTTTGAAGCTTCTGCTTATATACGAAAATATCACTTAAGATTATTTTGACTACCCACTCTAAGAATTGTCTTCATGTAAAAGAATATTAGGATCTTAGTATAGTTAACAGTAAGGACTAGAAGACACACTATATTTATCTGAGCCATAGAATCATAGAATAGTTTGAACTGGAAGGGACCTTAAAGATCATCTAATTCCAACCCCCCATGCTATGAGCAGGGACACCTCCCACTAAATCAGGTTGCTCAAAATCCTGTCTAAACTGGCCTTACAATCATTGTAGAAAATCTAATCGACACAAGCAAGTGTAATAAGCAAAAAGTATGATCTCTGCATTCATTTTGACAGGTGACTTTATGAATCATAATATAGCAGACTGATTTGATTAATGGATTATATATTGTGGGAATAGGAAGACAATGCTGTAGCAACTAAGGGTCAGAGTTAAGTTTTTATTTTTCTGTGTTTTTAAAATTGTTTCCAAAGAATAGTAACCAAACAATCTGTCTGGTTTAGGGAATAATCAGCAGCAATAAATTTCACTGGAAATCCCAAAGGATTCATGAAGAGTCAGTGTCTCAACCTGGGCTGCTGTTGACAGGAAATTCTGCAAGTCTAACATCCATCCTGCTCACTCCCGGATGTCTCCCAGGATGGATGAGGACCAGGAGAAAAATGAATGAATGCTGAAAATGTTGCTGGGTGGTAGTTGCCTCTCCCCAGACTCACTCCCTCCCTGGTGTAGGCAGCACATAAGAAAATCACACTACAAACCCAACTCTGCCAGACAGCCTCTGTAGCTGCCCAGAGTCCCAGGCGAGGGTGGCAGCCCTGCTCCCCTGGATGGACCAGCATATGCCCGTGTTCATCGTCCTGCTCCTGCCACAGCTGGAACATAAAAAGGCATGTGACTCTTTTCTGCCACTCAAAAACATTGATACTTTCTTGCCTAAAAGGCTGGCTATCACAGACTTTGAGCATTTTCCACTAAGGTATGTAAAACATACCGCTGAAATTCACAGCTTGCTATCAACAATTATTAATCACCGATTATCTCTTAATAAACCATTTATGACCTTAATAAGCCAAGACCCTACCTCCAAACCCATGCCACCTAAGGAGAAAAATCTGCTTTGTCTGTAATGCACAGGAGAAAAGAAAGCAAAGCCTACAACTTGATAAACTTGCTCATCATCATCATAATCATCATCCTTCTCCTCCTTCTCTTCCTCCTCTTTCTCTTTCTCCTTCTCCTTCATCCTTCTCCTCGTCCTTCTCCTCATCATCATCATCCGACTTATGCTGGCACCAGGCTGGTTTTTTTTAACATTTACGAAGTCAGTATGTTTACAGGCTGTTACCAATTACATGGTGTTGCTACAATGTCACTATCCTATACATATCAAATAGATCTCTTGTTTTAGGAGGAGGCAAAACATACAAAATAGAAAGCGATGACTACTTAGACATACGATAAATCTTTCCATTATAAAAGTTACTTTGGATGACCAGCTCTGTGAGACTTCATAGGTTGTTTTCTTGAACTGTCCTTGCAAGAAGACAGTTATATTTATTATCAATTATGAGTTAAAATGTTTGAAGACCTTGTAAGGGAGGATGAAGATATTTTGCAAAGGAATCATTAAGACACATGACTATTTTTAGAAACAGACATTTATAATGTTAGTCTATTCTCTTTCAGTCAGCCCTGAAGCACAGATAATTCTAAAATTTGCTGTGTCTAAGTATAAATATTTATTATACTCCTCTATACTTCATCAAAAATCATGATAGGAAAAACTTCCAACGCTTGATGTGAATTGTCTCATGTAAAACATCTAGTGAGTTCTGTTTGGAATAAACAAAAATTTCCATCTTCAAATTCAAATAATCCTGGTTTGTTTTGTGTCAGTTGCTTATGCCTTGTATGTACCCCGAGTGGTTGCTGAAAGTAGGAGTAAAACCATAAAACCTTCCATGTCCTCTCCTTAATTTCTGTATCACCTGCCTAGTTTTCACAAAAAGATTTCTGTTATATTACCTTCAATCCAACCACCAAATTAACCTCCTTATGGCTAACTTTAACTTCTTTAACTTTAACCTCTTTGTAAAAGCCTCTTTTACAAAACGGCATGCAGTGCTATTCTTTTGGTTAACAGACATGCACAGTTAAGTCTTCTGAGGCTTTCTGAAACAACTATTTGCATTAAAATACACTAATATGAAAGATAACAAAACTTGGACTAATAACATCATTTGGACCAGTTGTGCTACAGTATGATACCCAAAGGAATCAAGAATTCATCACTTTTAAACAAGTTCTTGAAGTTCAGTTCATCCAGAAGTTATAAAAGAAATGATAGTATTAGAGTACTTGCTGTATATAGAGACTGTTATGACCTTTACTTGACTGCAGAATTCTATGTTGCCTGGCATTCAGTAAATTTATTACTACATTCTGATTGCTTTCGAGTTTGAACAGAATCAAGGGGAAAGGCCTGTTGCCTGTAATGCTCTGAAGAGTTCTTCTGAGGAGGGAAGAAATAACAAATAATTAAGAACTTGGAGATTTCAGCAGCCACAAGCAAAAGTACATATTAAGGGGGTAGTTTTGCCAAAAACAATCTGCCTGGAGTTGCTGCCAGTTTAACAGCTCCATGTCTGAGGCTGACTGAGCATCTCTGCAGCACTGCTGCTGTGTGTGGGGCACTGCATTCAACATCTGGATGTCTGCAGGGTCATCCAGCCTCTGCAGCACAGGGAGCAGAGCCCATTGCCCAACCAAGTATGCCCTGGAGCAAAGCTACTGTCTTCTGCTAAAATCAAGGAACAGTTTTGGTGAAACCCCTTGCAATGTCAGTGAAGGAGACCCAGTGCTCCAGAAAGAGGGTAGCAACCAAACACTGTTAGAGCAGCAACAGTTTGGTCCCCTACTCATCGTGAGGCAGAACTTTCCTCTCCTCTTTCTTCACTTGGTTGGCTTTAGTCTCTCTGCCATCTCAGCTGCCCAGTGATGGCTCAACCATTTAACAGGAGTCATTACCTATGAGTTGCCTTCTTCTTCACATAGGACTACAAAATGGGGCTATGTAAAGCCTGGCAAAGCCTGGGTCCCAACAGGAGTGAAAAAAAATTCAGAAAATATTCTGAAAAATTAAAATCCAATTACTCTCTCAGTATCTGAAGACTTCTTTATTGTAGAGCTCCAGCGTGTGACTCAGCAATACACATAAATAATAGGGATCAATCATTGTTATAACCCAAGTGTTGAGGCAATGTATTTGAAGCACCTTTCTGAGTCACACAAATGAAGACCAATCCTGCTTTATTCTCAAAGTGCCACCATAGGTTGCAGCTCTCTGAAGAGTACAAAGCAAGTTGACTTCAGAGAATCCTGATCACTGAAACTCCTTAAACTCTGTTATTGTCTTGTCAAATCTCTTGCTTTAATAAAAAGTGTATGAACTTTGCATTGGGTGGCTTAAAATTCATCTTGTATACTGAATGCAAGTCAAATTTGTTGACGTGGTCATACTTCTAAAGATCATATCAGAACGTGTGTGTCTTGGAGAAATAAAAACCAGGACACATGTCTCTGGAAGGGGTCCATACCTTAGCCGAAACTGGCATGACACCTCTACAGTTTGGCCAGAAATGATTAAAATTCAAAATCAGTTAAAAGGTAAGTATGCCAACACTCTTTCCAATCCAAATTTTTCCTGATCAAAATATGAAAATAATTTTTAAAGTATGAACCTGAAAGTGTGAATTGCGATCAAATGGGTTTGCATTGGTTACCTTTTTCCCAGCAGATAATTTATTTTATAAATGCCTCTTTTAGAAAACCAGTAAAATCGTTGGGATGTTGTTGATCTCCCAGACTGACAGCTACAATGGAGTCAGACACCACATTAGAAGGAAAACACTTGTGAACTCCTAGCCATGAGTAATTTCCCTGTATTTTCAAGTTCTATTAGATCTATGAAAAGGTTACTCTGTTTAGTCTGGAAATATTACACCCAAAGGATAAGTTTAAGCAGCAAGAACAAAACCACCAGGGTGCAACCTAAACAAAGCTTTCGTAAAAGCAGGTGATATATTATTTTACTGTGAGCAAAATAGTATGCAATAGTAATCTGTCTTTACGAGTAAGTTCATAGGGCAGAAATATCAATCAGACTGTGAGCCATGAAGTAAACACTGAGAAAAATGACTACAGGGACTTCTGCATTAATTTGGATAAAGTAGGAAACTTCTGTTAAGTTACTCTGTAAAAACAGCAGAAAAAGTGATATAAAGTAACTGCTTTTTGTGTTGATCCTGAATCATGTGCAGAGGACCAAAGCAAATAGATTAACGCATCATACGCAAGGCAGTGGTAGAGTCTGTTTGACCCTGCAGAGCAGCTGTCCCCATGGCCAAACACTTTCCTCTCCTGCCAGGCTGTGCAAGAAGGCCAGGTCCAGGGGCTGGCAAAGACACAATGACATATAAAGCAAGATTAGCAGGTGTCTAAAGAAACCTCAGAGAAAATGAAAAAAAAAAAAAAAGAATTATTCTTCCTTCTATGGGAAGAACTTCCCTGCACAGATCAACTGTCAAAATTATTTTGGCAGGCAGCGAACAGGTCATCATATTTGCTTCTCTCCAGGCCATGGGCAGAGATCAGACACCCTCAGGGAGCAAATGAAAAAGCAGTTTTATTCCACAGACTCTCAGTGGCACAGTCATATGAGAGATTTTGTCGGTAAACCAAGTTTCTTCACATTCAGTCATTGAGGCAGTGATGGCCTAAACTCTTCTGAAGTTAGCCACTGAACTGTTACAATATTTTCCTACCTGTATGTTCCTACATCCAATATGATTTTAAGATAAACACTTCTTGTTTTCAATTACTTAGACAGATTTCATTATTGATTTTGATATATTGAATACACTTCAATGTTTCTATAGACCTGCTCATTAATAAGAAAGGGCTTTGAAGACATTCAAAGAAGTTGATCAGAATTAATTTTTAGAATAGTCTGATTAAACTAAACCAAATCCTTTTGGGAGACTGTTGTTTTAATATGAAATAAAGTAAACTGAATTTGGCTTTTGCCTTGGAAATAGAATATAGTAATTTCATTTCTGCATGACATACATACATACATAGTGCAGTCAAACTGATCCACTATAAATTCTCAGTGTTACATAGTACAGGAAAATTTTCCTCATTTGCCACTCAGTGCTAGGCCCAAAGAACCCACTCCCTGTGTCATCAATCACCAAATAGCTGTGCAGTACTGAACAGTCAACACACAGGCAGTATGCTAATATACCACCTCCTCTTTTTAAAAGACAGTAAGCAGTACTAAAAAGTATAAATTTTTCTTTCCACTCACTGATTTGTCTAAAAGAATATGAGAAAGGTCATACTGAGCAGCAAGACCATTGTATGTTGCAGCATTGAGCAATAGAAGGCTTTTTAAAGAGTATATTCTCTCTTCCCTGAAATATACACCCTTTATTCTGACCTTTAATCTGAAATAAATGGCAATGTTTGTTAGAGACTATAACTGACGTCTTTTCAGGGTATCACATGAGTGCTGTCTGCACCCTTATTTGTGATTAGGCTGAGTTTCATTATCCCTCTTTCTTGGTTGTGATGATAAAGGCAGGTGCAGACAGTCACATTCAGAATCCTTACTCCTTTGGTCAGTGAGGTAACTAATTTCTTTTGTAGTGGCTCAGGTGCTTTTCCTGAGCTTTTGATATTGACTGCAACTTGAATCCTTCAGAAATTCCCTTTCTCTAGTAGCTGTAGCTGTAGAGGCTTAGATTTTCAGTGACCACACAAGTCACCAAATACTGGCTGCACACAGTTATTCTGTAAGATAACTCAAAATTTAAGCCTTACTTATTTTGATAAGCATCAACCCATTAATTCCATTCAATCTAACTACTTAGATTACTTAAATTTAAAACCACAACTAATTATTGCTATCTATGTGTCAGCAATTATGGCCGTTTTCTTGTCTAATTGTAGAGAGAAGACCTACCATCTCACACACAGTACTTAGAAGTTGTAATATTAATATTTATGAATACTAAGAGTTGAAAAATTGAAGCAGTATATCCAACTGACTGTTTTGTTAACCTGGACCAAGCTATTTGTAGTAAATATAAATAATGGGGTTGGTGCTTTCCCTTTTCTTATTGATTTATGATACAAGTAGGCGCTTGTAAGAAGATAAGTTATCACCCTTTGAATGTCAGAAATAAATGCAGCAAACAGTCAAATTACAGACTGTCTCTCCTCATCAATACTCTGACTCACCTGCAACCACGTTTGGATCAAATAAAACTGCAATTTGTATCCTAAATTTTGTATCCAGTGGGACTGTGCTTGAAGCACAGCCACTTGACCTTTCCACTGTGAATGTCAGAGCAAACCACATCTCTTAGAGATAAAAACATCCAGGAGCTCTACTGGACCACTGGGCATTCATGGTAGTACACATAAACCTCAGACTGTTTCTGCCTTAAAGACTTTTTAAAAATACCATGGCAGAAACAAACCATTATGGACTTTAGAAGGCTCTTATGAATGTATGGGATCTCAAAGAATTTATTTTTAAATAATTTTCTTTGTTTGGGGGTTATTTGTTTGTTTGTTTTTTAGTATTTAGAGTCTAAGCTTAATTAGAGTCACCCTTCGCTGTAGTAGCGAGACTGAACAAAACCAAAAGATCCTTCCAGTGGTGATGATGCCTTCAGGCAGGGATATCCAGAGCTTCAGCCCTGCCTAGATGTAATAGTGAATATATCTAGTGGAAAGGTGCTCATTCTCTTGGGGCACAATTTAACAAGTTCTTCATATCAAGGGATTCATCCAAACCTCCATCTGCCAGATCCCAGCCTGTGTTCTCTCCAGAACCAAGCACGAAGGGCACTGTGCTCGCTGTGGGGAGCGGGCTGCCAGTGTTCCCTTCATGCTTTTACCTGGAAGCTGCTCTAAGCCCAAGGCACAGCCCAGCTAAAGGGCTTTGGGGTAGTATTTAATTGATTTGATGTATCAATTCATGCGTCCTTTTGAATGTTCAGATGCAATTTACTTCCTTTGTCCTCAATTTTCCAGAGCTGCAGCAAATGTATGGAGCAGGCTGTAAAGTCCCAGTAACAAATGAATGGTAGGTGATTTTGCAGGTCTTGTGGCCTTTCCTGAAATGTCTATGATTCTTGGTAAGCTCAGAAATTATCAGCAAGCTCTTTGCTCAAACCAGAGCTGGCCTTTCTGGTTTTTCCCTTGGCAGTACCTAGCTCTGTGAAGATGGGGGTGTCTGGGAGAGTTGCTGTCAGACTGCACACACAATGCAGAACAATTATTAATGGTGCTGTTGGAGTAATTGTCTACATTTCAGCTCATGGATTCATCTAAATTTCCATCTGACCTATGTAATGTGCTGTGGTACCTAGCAGAAGCCAGGAAGGATTGCTAGCAAATTGCCTGGCTTTTGACTGTCTCTTCTACTCCACTAAAGCAGCTTAGAGCAGCTTGTCCTCATAGCTGCAGCAGAAATGAAAATTACTCTATTTTTATTCTTTATTTTTCTCTCTAAAAACCCTCAAGTCATGCTCTTTTCTTTGATGGGATGGATCAAACTTGCATTACCAACTACTCAAATTTATTTCACTTATGAAAATATGCAAGAACACATATCTAAAATTTAAAAGCTTCCATTTCCTTATATCTTTTTCCCTTTTTCAGGTGAGGAATTACACCTAGATACCTATGAAGAGCCTCTACAATTAGGAGACCAGTCCTCCTCTTAGAAATAGCAAGTCATGAACACAAGGAAGGTGGGTACTTCATCATTTCAAGATATGTTTCAGCTAATGCACTCTGAGAAATCTTGCACAAAATTAGGGCCTAGAGAGGGTCAGAAAGACAAATGGTCTAGAGCATCCCTTACTGACTGTTATTTTACTTATGCCTCGGCAATTTCCAGTATTGGGAGCATTAAGTTTGCAGCAGTCTCTTGCAGGAACTAGGACAACAGCAGAACAATTTAATATCTTGAGAAAATTAAAGACAGAAAATCCCATTCTTCTAAAGCAGTTTCTCAAAATGGAGGTATATATAGCCACAGCTTGATTGCAGCCTCTGCAGATTTCTTCAGCAGATTTTTTCAACCACCAGACTGGTTAGAGAGAGTATATTCTGTCTTCTATTTTGTCCCGTTGTTCTTACTTTACTTTATTTCACTTTTACTTTACTTACATCGAATGGTTTGTATCTCCAGTTCTGAGCTGCTGATCCCTTACTCATGAGGAGAAAGTTAGACTGAACTTTCCCAGAGGTGTCACCACAATTCATAAGCAGGGGAATCCCAGACACAGCAAAGTCTGTGGTGCAGCTGGCAGTAGGAGGATTGAGCTCAACCCAATGCCTTTCTTGTATTCCCTGCCACAGGCTGGATTTTCCAGGGCCTCATGCTCTCCTTCAGCTGACTCCCAAAGGCTGGGTGCCTGCACAGTAAGATGTGGCCACAGCACCTGGCCTCAGGTATGATCTTCCCAAGCCTTTGTTCTTGCTTTATTCCCTCTTAGGGAAATAGAGCTGCCTATCCCAGAGCTGGTTTTACCCTGTTGGGTGGGTATGTGCCCACTAACCCAGTTGGTTCCAGCCTTGCTTACCAAAACTGGTGTCTGCCAGATTTGATGGAGAAGGGAAAGCGGCATAGTCAGGCTGGGAAGCATCTAGAGCACCTAAACATCCAACATGGGATGGAGGTGCAAAGCCTCTTCTCTTTTGCCTTAAGCTTTCATTGGCCTGGCTCTGTCCCTAGAGCTTTTATGGTCTTTGCCAACACAAAGTCCTCATGGAAAAGAAGAAGAGAGGTGTGGGGACAATGTTTTTTTTTTTAAATGTCCCACAGTTTCAGGATTTGGGCTAGCAATAAACAACATATTGGACTAAATAGTAATCTAAATATTATTAATATAGTTTGGCATTTTCCTCAGAAAGCCTGTATAGCAGCAGGGGTAGGTAAAGCTGGTAGCCACAATGGATGCAGGAGGCAACAGCTGGCAAATTCTGTCAACAGCTGACAATGACTGGTAGGTCATTTTCATCTCAAGCTGTAAACAGACTGAAGTACCCTAATTAATAGCCTTGTGGATCTTAGCACAAAGCACAATGATAATCCCTCTCAGGTACTAAAACATTCCTCTTCATTATAACCATCTAAGTGCAAAAATACCTCAAACAATTTTATTTCTATCCTATTTATGTTGAGATTTTTCAAAATCCCTATCAAACTGGTGGGATTATTCTTCTTATGTGATTTTAAGGCCAGGATCTCAACATTCACTCAGTACCTGACAACACCTTGGTGCTTAGATAGCTCCTAGTGTACTCAAGTATTTGCCGTCTTTCAACAATCCTTTACGTGGTAAGTATTACTATAATAAACCCACATGTCAATTAGGTTATACTCCATTCATCTGTAGAGCCAGGAGGATTTGAGGCATTAGAAACACCTAGGTCCTCCTTTTTTTTCCTGTGCCACAGTATTCTGAGTTTCCTGTGACACTTGGTACTAAAGTACAAATATTTGCACATACAGAAGTAGACACAGAGGAAGTAAGGGGTGTAGTAGTTTGTATTTCTCCTTGGAGGTAAGGACAGAGCAGATGTCTGGGATTTCACATGTTTATTGACTAGCAGAAGACACTTGTATTTAGCCACAGAAGTATCAATGTTATGGTCCTCTCTGCTTTCACGTTTCTACTTTATCATCTTACATGTTTGCATCTGATGGTATCTTTGCATCTGTATCCCATTCCAGCTGCTTTATAAGGACCACAGTCTGCAAAGCACAAGTTATGCAAGAGTTTCTGGCACACAGGAAGAGCAGTTCACGTACTCATCAAGGAAAAATAAGGGTCTTTCAGTACTCACGCATGCTGTGTTTTCATCCTCTATAACTAACTCTACTAATCAGATTGGACTAAGAGCCCTCAAAGAGCTACAAAATACTGTCTTAAAATTGCAAAGTACTGTCTCTAGACGTTATGTCTGGGCTGTCAAGAGAACTGCAAATTCATCTGAACAGCAACATTTTGAAGACTTTTTTTCCACCTTTTACTTCTGAATTATTTTTTTATTTCAAAAACAGAACAAGCAAAGAGCAGAAGATGGTGCAGAAGAAGGATGCCAAAATGGAGGCTGAAAAATCTATAACTTTGAAGTTCAATGCCTTTGAAGTAGTACTAAATAGCAGTAGTTCATGCCAGTATCTAAAAAATCACAGTTCTTGAATTCTTTATTCTATTTTTGCTAGCAAAACTAAGAATACAAGTTGCCAAGGAACATTTGTGCAAAACTGTGCTGCTAAATACTGTTTTCTAATTTTTGTCCCATCACAATTCCCCTTAATTTCTCTTTTAAAATTTGAAATTACTCTATTGTTTCATGGCAGTTGTAATCTTTTCATGTGGCATTTTTTTTCTTTTTTTTCCCAAAGGAAGCATATAAATTTCTAGTTTACTTTTTTCCCCTCTTTTGTTCATCAATATTTTGAAGATAATACATTTTTACAGCTGGTATTTTCAAAGTAAGCTTGGACTGATAGATGTGTGAGTTAAGACTAAGTCTTTAAGGACTATTGAATACTCCAACCGAAGTGTCAAATCAGACCAAACGCTGACTATTGGATTTTTATGGCAAAACATATATATATATATCTACATATAATAAAAAATACATCATTTTAAGATGCATTGGACTTTTCATCATCATTAGCACAGGTGAGAATAAAAATTACAATGGATATAGATAGCTACCCCAGAGTTACAAGATTTTATTCCTAGTGCAAAAAAATAAACACAGAATTTACACAAAACCAGATCATAACAAATTATTATTGTGGCTTTTAAAATTATTATTTTGAGGGACTCATTGCTGGAGGTAGCATCTTTACTCTTTCAGCAATATCATATAGTCTTCATAAAGCCTCAGTTTTTGAATAAAGACACTGCCTGATGATCTTAGCTTTCAGAGCATTCAGGAAAGATTACCACTTCTATTTTGTGAACATAATAGTATTTGATTAGGGGAATTTGTAAATATTATGATATTGTATCCTATTGTCTCAGAAACCCAAGCTAACAAAGATAACCCATCATTTTTCTGCTGTTTCAGACTCTTAATTTTTTTTTCCGAAGTATTGATTTAGGTGTTTTATTTATATTTTTTCTTCAATTTCTACAGGAAAAGAAAGTCCTATAAAACATGACTCTACATGTCACTGTTTGGTCCAGCTTTAATGTTCTGTTTTTAAAAAGATAGATGACACTTGTACCAGAACATGGTATCTGTGTCTTTTGAGTTTAGTAATAAACAGTTTTTACCTAATTCTGCACTAAGCAAATTGTACACAGTTCTGATAGCTTCTTAATTTGATTCAAGTATGCCCTTAAGGAAAAGATAGCAGGCTATGCTTGAAAAATATGATTTAAAGTTTATTTGAACATGAAAATGTCTCATTATCTCTGATGTGTTTCTGAGTAATAATGGTTAAATAATAAATCACTGAAGTCATATATTGAGCTGATTCTCAATATACTGCTTAAAAACAACTTGTTTTCCTTCATGAAGAAATTTAGATACATCTCCGCTCTGATTTTGTGCCACCCCACCTGGAGAACTGTTTTGTGGGTCCTCCAACATAACAAGGACATGGACCTGCTGGAGTGGGCCCAGGGTGGGACCATGAAGATGATCAGAGGGCTGGAGCACTTCTATGAAGACAGGCTGAGAGAGCTGGGGTTGTTCAATCCAGAGAGGAGAAGGCTCTGGGAAGACTTTAGAGCCCCTTCCAGTACCTCAGTGGAGCTACAAGAGAGATGGAGAGGAACTTGTTACAGGGGCCTGGAGTGACAGGACAAACAGGAATGACTTCAAACTGAAAGAGAGTAGATTCAGGTTTAGATATTAGAATGAAATTCTTGACGGTGAGGGTTTTGAGGCACTGGAAGCGGTTGCCCAGAGAAGTTGTGGATGCCCCACCCCTGGCAGTGTTCAAGGCCAGGTTGGATGGGGCTCTGAGCAACCTGGTCTAACAGAAGGTGCCCCTGCCCATAGCAGGGAGTTTGAATAGATGATCTTGAAGGTCCTTTTAACACCCAAACATTCTATGATTCAATGATTCTATGATTTTATGAAAACCACTACATTAGAAATTATGCACATCTTCTCAGCAGGGTTTGTAAGATCTGCTTCTTGCTCCACTTAAATCTGTAACTAAATTTCTCATTAACTTTCATGAGCACAAGTCTGGTTTTGCAACATATTATAATGTTTGATTCTTTTCTTGTTAGCATTTTTTATGCATGTGACTGGATTTCTTCCATAAATATATAAAAAGAATGTTCTATGAAACTGAACAGCTTTCTTCTAATGAGAACCACTACTTCATTTCAGCAATATTGCTGCTAGTTGAAGGAAGGATTTGCAGAGTTTTTGTGCAAGCAACAGTTACAACTTTTTCACAAAGGCTGGAAGTCATCAGACTTCATTTGGTTAGCTTGGCACCTGCCCTATTGTGTCCATTTATTTCCCTTGTTTCATTGAAGAGACAATTCAACTGAAGTCCTCATATTTCAGGATACATAATTAAATATTAACAACTATTGCACAAAGGAAAATCACATCTATTCCTTGATTAAGGTTCTCTGAAGCAAGAGAAGTGTTGATAAAGATGTTCCAAAGCTCATTTTCTGTGCTTGACCACAAACTGGCTGCAGCTCAGAGTCCAAAGGAGGTTTATGTCCATCAGCCCAGCTCCCTGGCTGACTGCTGGCAGTGACAGCTCTTGACATTTTGACCTTGGATAAGCTCCTTCTGCCCATTGAAAACCATCTGGAGATGGTTTAGCTGAGCCTATATCTACACTAGACACCTGTCCTCCTCCAGGGCAACTTGTAAGTGTTTCTCAGTGTCAGAAAGCCACAGCAATGTGAACAACAAGCCCAGTAACAGGACAGTGTCTGCAAGCATGCAAGTGTTCAATATTTCTTATAAGCAGAATGGCAAAATACAACAGCTCTGTACAGTTCTGGGCTTGTTTGTTGGGTTGGGGGGTTTAAATGGTATTTTAAAAATATGCCTGGTGCCTTTTTTCAGCTTCTTCACTAAAAATCACTTGGAATTGATGTTGTAGAAATAGTGAAAGTTATTTTTTTGCTGGAAACAGAGAGAAGAGGGAAGAGCCTAACCTTACCAGTCTCTCACTGAGAAACATCTCCAAGATTTATCAGCCAGACCCAGGGGTAGTTGCAAGGAATTGGTCAAAACAGCTAAAGCTGGAAAAATATGTGAGTTGTGACAGATGAAAGTCCTGGGTGTCTGCCCTGGCATTTGCCTGGGTGCAAAAACCCTCCAGCTGCTTCCACTGAGTGGACAGTGCTAGCAATGGGGAAATTTCAAGTCTTGCCCTATTCCTACAAATCCCTCTGACCACAGATGTTCCTCCTTCTTCTATCATGTCTTTCCTATGCAAGCCACATCCACAACTGGGAGCCAAAAAATGACACAGTTTTCTCTCCTCTCCTTTGCCTTCTCAGTGTGGTTTTCCAGTTATCAGGGAGTCTCTCTGGGCTTCAGCAGCAGACTGGATATAAACTCCAGGTTTACAAGAAAACTAAGCAAGTTTAGTAAACAGAGGGGATTATTTATACCATCTGCACTTTAAATGTCATTTTGAGTGCTTCAGGAAAGGTCACCTAAGACTGGTAGTCCAAGACCAAGTCTGTATGTACAAAGGATTTTCGTGCATTTAATCATGGGGTGCATAAAATTTACACCATCCTACTTCACATGTGAAAGATCTTTTTTCATCATCCTTTATTGTGCATGAGCCTCCCAGTATTTTGAGATAAAATTACTTTTATCATTGACCTATAGAATAAGTGCTAACCAGTGGCTTCTTTAAATTGGTGTATGTATTTATCAACATTTTGCCAATATTAGGTTTAAGAAAGTCAGTTTATAATTGACAGGCAAATCCAATTATGCTGTGTATTCTCTTTGGAGAGGTCATTTTCAAAATGGACTTTAAAACTGGACAAAGGGGTACTGGTAAAGTAAAAGTTTAAGCTTTTAAAATATTTCTATGCTATCTTACATAGAAACATAAACACAAAAATTTTCATATATGCTTGGTTTTCAGAATTTGCAAAAATGTTTCCTACTAACTTTTTATAAAAGTTACAGACAAAGCAGAAGGACATGATGTTTCATCATTCAGTTACGTTTTTAGGAGGTAAATAGTATCAAATGTATTTTTTTTTCTGTGTAATATTTTGTGGGCTAATGTTGAAATATGTATATGTAATCCCTTCTCTATACATATAATCTCTAGTTCAGACCCTGTCTAGTCAACCACTAACTGATGACACCTAATGGGAAGCATAGTGGGAACCAACAAAAACTATCTTTTGAATTTTTTTTTGTTTCAATATGTGATCCACGGGGACATTTCTTTATTTTTAGCCTTATTGATCATAATATGATTCAAAGAAGACTCCAGCCACAAGAAGATGAAATAGTACAATCAAATGGAAATGAGAAACAATAATTTTAATTTGTGAAATACACCATTAGCATATTTTATCAAGCAATGGCACGTTCAATTTATTTCAGCCTCAAAATGTTAGGCTTATGTTATTTACTTTCAAAGCACAGCAGAGTTATTCCGACTGTTGCATGTCCTTCCTGTTGCAAATTTTGTTGTCCCTTAACACCTACATTTGATGGATGACAAAATGACCTTCTGGGGCTTTGAAATGCAGGCAAACTCTTTAGTGCCATCCTAATCATCAGTGAGACCATCAGGTCTTACCTTAAAATAATAAAAATATTTCCAGACTACATATATAAGTATATCACTATAAGAAAAAGATCTCAAAAAAATATCCAAGTGGGTTGAAAGGAATTAATTCCAAATATGAAATCTCTAATCTAACACCTATTGAACTCAAAAAAGGGTAGATAAAATAAAACACATATAAAAGGCAATTAACTAAACCATCCTAATCTCTACATGTGTCTTTATAATTTGCCAGTAGATTTGTGAAAATACAACTGGCAGAGTTTGTTATCTGTGTGTTCTCCCAAACTCAGAGAATCAGTATAGCAGGCTGTGACATGCAAAGGAAGTAGAGATTTCTTCCCTTTCCTCTCTTTTAAAAGAAGACATCGCTATATTTCAATCCTAGGCACATATCACTTGACACATTTTTATTCATACTACAGTCAGTGCCTCAGTAATGCTAATCAATCAAATGAAATTAAGAAGGAAATCAACAAAAGTAGAGTTAATAGATCAACAAAATTACTGATAATAATTATACCATGTGTACCACACTGGTTATCGACAAAAAACATTGTTCTGAACCATGTCACCTAAAACACAGTAGATAGATTGGTTTTTATTCTTGTAATTACAAAAAAACCCCATTTTCGCTACCAGAGTTTTCCAAAACAGTACATTATTCCTCAAGGTACACAAGAACTATTTAGCAAGAGCTTGCTAAATATCCCATCCCTTGCACCGTATCAAGCCACCAGATACATGTGGTTTGGGGGTTTTAAGTCTTTACATGAACTGATTAAACAGCCTGAAACATTTGTCATACAAAGGGACAGACCTCCATTTTGGTTGCTCTCTCACAGTCCCTACTACCCAACGGAATAACAAAAAGTGTCCTAGAAATTAAACTTAATGGTGAAGGACTAGTCCCCTGGAACATCTGCTTTCAGAGCTGTCCGTTTTCAGCACAAACATGTCACAGGAGAAATCAGTGAGGCAGCAGCAGCTCCTTCTCAGCTGCAGGGTTGGGCATTCAGCCCCACAAGCTTTGAGGAGGATTTCCATACTCATTGCTTTTCTAAGAGCTACCCAAGGCAACTCATCTAACCCAGTCTCACTGGAACTTCACTCAGCTAAGAGGCTTATCAGCAGGACAAGTTCCTCAGCTGTCCTTGGGATCAGTAGCTTCCTGCCCAGTAGCCACAGCAGCAACAGAAATGAGGTAGGGATATGGGAAAAATTTTTTAGGGACAAAGAAACTGAAAAAAAATTTAAAATTTTTAATTTTTTTTTTACAAATATCTTTGGCCCAAATTTGTGTCAGAAGAAACTTTAGACTGACCTTTGCTGCAAATGGAATAATAAGGAAAGACTTTTTAAAATTAGTAATTACAATCAACCCCGGGCAAACTTTCACCCAGTATCAAACAAATGCACTTGGCCTTCCATAATGGGACCACGTATAGCAACACAGGGCCACATCCATAACTATTCATTCTTCATCTTACCTTTCTTTGCTCTCCTTCCTTCAGCTCCCAGCAGTGTCTTCGCATAAATAATCAATTTTGTTGAGCTGAATTATTGTTGGCTAGAATATGCCTTCCTTTTTCTCTCAGAAAAATCAATGTCAAGTAATAAAAACGAGTCCTGAAGATGAAAATTCTGTCTAATATCAACTCTCACCTTGAACTCAGCTGGAGGCTTGCATCTTCCTTCAGAGTACTCTGAAAAGTCACAGAGCACTATTGTTAGCATCACATACTAGGTACATTAGTTTGCATTTTATTTCCTAGCATGCTCCTTTCAGAAATAGTACATGAAAATATTCATGCTTAGGTTTTATTTTCACTAATGCATGTAAATACAGACATTAGTAATTCAGAAAGATGTATGGAGGAATTTGGCCAAGAAAGTTAGAACCAGTAATATCATTGATAGTCCAGTACAGAAAATGTATATTTTATACACTGAAATGTATCCATTTTAAATATGATCTTCAGTAGAAAATAATTTCAGAGATTTTTGTGGGGCTTTCAAAGAGAGGTGGTAAAGAGCTCTATTCAGTTTGTTCTGAAGATGAAGCAAAATATCTGGTAATTGATGTCCAGAGACCACCTAGCAAGAGGAGGAGAGCTTTGTTCTCAGTACATCAGGGATAATCCAGAACACCTCATGGCATGGCTTATTTACTGCCTGTGTTTGTTTGAAGAGAGTTCATTGTAGCTAAATACATTAAACCCACAACTTTCATCTGAAAGCCATTCACTTCAATGTAATGTGCTCCTGCTGAAAATACAGCAAGGCAGGCAAAGGGAAATTTTTGTTT
Source organism: Daphoenositta chrysoptera (assembly GCA_013397915.1). Taxonomy (NCBI): domain Eukaryota; kingdom Metazoa; phylum Chordata; class Aves; order Passeriformes; genus Daphoenositta; species Daphoenositta chrysoptera. Next base: position 668,918 of record VZRO01003607.1, on the reverse strand, counting down.
GTTCAGAAGTTGTGGAAATTGCAAGACGGGTGTCAGGCCTTTCTTTTTATCCTCCCTGATAACAATCAAGTGAGGCCTAGAGTCACTTTATAAATAGCAACAGAAAAGCATTTGATCATAGTATCAACTAACTAATATGTCATTTTTTTTTCTCTTGGATGATGACAAGATCATCGTTTCAAAGCACAAGTTTTAATTATTCAGTTGCAAAACAGTGAATTTTAGTGAACTTCTGTCATTCTCCAATGAAATCCATATGCTCTGAAGCTGCATTTATGGACCAATTATTTCTAATAAACACCCCACATTTGGCAAGGCAGGTTTAAGTCATCTGACACAAGCCCAACAAATACAGAAAAAAATGAAAAGCATGCAATATGAAAGCATCCTCTCACTTTTAAGATTTCCATGAAATGTGCTCTCAGTGGTGGAAATGGAGGCTAGGTTGTTTGAATTTGTTAGATGCATCTTTCATACAATATATATCTATTTTTAGAAGATAAACTGCTATTTTTTCCTTAGGGACACATCAAAACTTAGGAGCAGCCAAATAAAAAAGGGCTTGTATGCCAAAAGTTCATCTTTTTTACCCAGATGTCTTAGATGACCCAATAAGAGATATTACTTTTCACAACCCAAACCCCACTAAACATATGATAAATGCACTTTTTGAAAGATGCTCACAACCTCTACCTGCAACAAATATTTACTGTTTATACATAAGAGCCTATGTTAGGGCTTTTTGTGAGGGCACTTTTATCCTTCTGGCTGGTGTCTGTAACAAACAAAATAAACAGGGAATAGGAGGACAAGCTCCCCCTGGTTTCTAACAGTCATCTAGGGAGCCCTGCAAACACCTTGTCATTCCTAGATGTCATTCTGGCATATGCAGTCATGAGCCAATTTTTGAGTTAATTATTCTACAGCCAGACAGTACAGGTTGTTATGTGAAGGCTGTTGTCCTGATTGTTTCTAAGCATTGTTTTTTAAGACAATTCCCCACTCCCAAATTCATCTGAAGCATCAATTTCAATATTTAAGGTGTCTTTGACAACGACTCTGCAGAGGAAGTGCCCTTTACAGGCTGTAAATTTAGATAAAATTGTCAAAACCAAACAACAAAATCAAGTCTGATTCTGTGCACAGCTGGTACCATAAATTTCTAAAACATCTTTCATTCAGATAGAGGCAAGAAATCGATATCTTAATTAACAATCATGGATGGATGGCATCCTTGTTCTTTTCCCTGTGCCATGTACCCTCTTCACTGGCTGCAGAAGAGGGTATCAGCGTGTGGAGAAGTGCAGCCACTCGGTGCCATCTGATGCTTTCCATATCTGGCATGGGAACCAGCCGACACAGTGTAACACTTCATTGCCCTTTAAAAGAGTGGTTTTGGGAAGAGTTTCTGCACCACAGATTCTTTTCTCCATACTGTGCCAATGAGCATTGCAGGAGCTGGAAACCCTAGTGCAGTTAGGGCAGTCAAGTCCATTCTTAACATGTTAGAAAAGCTTCAGAACCTGCTCGTTGCCATCAAGCTCACAGGGCTCCAGTTCCGGGTTTTGGAGGCATCACAACTAAAACTCTCATATTTTAATCTACTTCTCACCGTTTTCTGTTTATACCACAGTGGAAGCTGGCATTCAGGAAATCAGGATGACTGAGGAATTGATGAATTATCCAATAGCAGCATAATCTTCAAAGTGTACTTCTAAACTTATGAATCCAAGACTTGACCAAAATAAAAAAAATCTCGAGCTGAAATTTTGCCAGCTGGTTTGGAGTTTGACACTGGGGCTGTCCTTTCCCTCCTTTGCCCTGAAATCATCCCCACAGAATTAGTTGCAGGTCACTGGCATTGGAAATACTGCTCTGTGCCGCTCCAGCAGCCCTGCACTTGTCTGGACTAGCAAGAGAGCCAGCCAGCATCCAGCATATTGTGTTGCCAAAACAAAGCAAAATAACTGCAGTGAATGGTTTTCCCTGCTCTGCATTTTTTGAATATGTTTGTGCTGCAGGGAAGCAAATGGGTTTGCAAGATTCATATTCTTTTGCATGTGTGTATGCAATGAAATGAACAGTTTTCCTGGATTACTTGAGCGTGTGCTTTTATATGTGTATATATGCCATAAACAGTCTCCCCTGCTTGTCCCACCATGTAGGCAGCAGACTCCACTGAGGTGCATCACTTGTGCTGAAATCAAGCAGCGTAGGTGGCAAGTGCAACTTAGACATCTGTATTCCAGGAAGATCGTGGCTAATGTTGCTGAATTAAGTTGCTAAGCACTGTCCTTGTTAATAACTGACTAATAACGTGAAAAGGGAAGTGGCCAGCTTTGGCAGACTTTGACGAGCTGCGTAAATCAAGCACTGAGTACACAGAAGGCTTTTAGGCCCTGCCAGATGCTCACAGGCAGTCCCCCCTCCTCATTGCCCTGTTAATGGATGAAACTGTCACGGCACGGCCCAATATAAATACCCTGTGAACAGCAGAGCCTTCAGTGCAGGTGCCTGGGTTCAGAGCCCCTGAAGCCCTGGGGGTGACAAGGAAGCCTCTCTCCTGGCACTGTGTGATGCCCCCTCAGGCATCCCATGTTGGGATGAACCCTTGGAGTGGCAAGTGCCAAGGGAGCTGAGCCCAGGGCCCCCTGCTGTCCCGACACTGCGGAATTCCTCTACTCCCTTCTCTCATGTAGAAGACAGTTTCATCTCAGCCTCATTAACATTACGGAAGAATTTATTAGCACCATCACTACCCACCTGTATAAAATTGAGCAGACTATTTGCAGTCTTCTGTCTTCCAGCTGCTGGCCCTCTTCTGAAGACAGAAGCCCATCAGACCACTTCCTTACTCAGTAGCCACAAATCTGCTGAGTGATGGCACACATCAAATCTTATCACAAGGAAGCAGAACTGATACATGTTCTCCTCAAACGCAATTTAAAAGTATTTCTTCTGCGTGTAGACTCAGCAATTGGTGACAGGCTTTGGCTGCAGGGCTCCATCTCCTGGTTTTAGGAAGGTATTGTCTGACATAAGAAAACGGCTCATTTTCAAAAATACTTGAGAAGATAGGACATTATTGATCCACTGGGGAGATACTGATATGGGTTAAAGAGCTATGTCATTCTTTATTTCTGAAGTACTACAAATATTACCAAGATTTTATGATAATATATGTTGCTGTGTGTAGCTTCAAACTTGCTTCCTTGAGATTAAATGAAAACCCTCTGACCACTTGGGATACTCCTGCTGTCACTGAAGCAGTGTGCTAAGCTGAAAGGGACTTCATTTCCACCTGAGCTTTTAACTAGTTGCTGTAGCTGAACTTTAGAGATCCCATCTAACCCAAACCATTCCATGATTCTATGAAAACATTGCAAAGAGGCATTTTGCTGTTTTTCTTTTTCTTGGACAAGGTCACTGGGGACATCATCTTAGATGTGGGAACGGGAACAGCTGCTCCTCCGGGATGTACAATTTTCCAGACCCCTGTCATCCTTCTCTATAGAATTCATCTCACCAGCTCTGTCCAGACACACTGGAAATACTACCATTTAACATGGGTATGTCCTCACTAGCAGTCACTCACCAAATAATTTTGAAATGCATTCTTATTGGGGTTTTACCTCAATCAAATGAAAAGAGTAGGAGAATACTTTCACATATTTATCATCCACACGCTACTCAGGGACAGATAAACAGCAATGTGGTCAGTTCATGGACCCAAAGCTGACTAACAGGATAGGGATTGCCACATTTCCCTGCACTGCCTCAATGCAAAGGCTGAGCAAGTAAAATAAAAACAATCACAGCAGAGCAAGTTGGACAAACCACTCTAACAACAATCCTTGTATGAGAAGTGAGACCCAGTTTTACTCCCAAATACTGTTGTTCATGCCAGGTCCAGATATACATAAAACATACCTGGAAGGTAGGATGAAGGTCAAACCTTAAGGTGATCTACAAAGGCAATGTTAGCAGAGGAAATGCAGCACTTGCAGTGAAATGAGTAAGACAATCTGCTATGTAAGAAAGCAGAGATCACCTCACGTAAAAGTCCTGCTTATTATTTTTAATTGTTGAAGAGAAAGGCTTTTGAAATACTGAAATAGTGCATTGAAAATGCAAATAGTGCATTGTAATATTTTTATTTCAAGCTATGTATTTTAATGATGATTTACACTGCAGAACCAGAGAAGGCATTGAGAAAATTCAGCATACATCAGTCATCATTTAAAGTTACTATTTGAACATCAGTCTAAAAGGCAGAGCATATCAAGGAAATATCAGACCACAAACCATGCAGTCTGAGCTTCTCTGTTATCTGTCGCTCAAACAGCCAGAAAAATCCTTTCATTTCTTCCTGTACAATATTAAAAGAGGCCTGTCTTTATCTTCCCAATGTCTCTAAAGTCAATGAAAACCTCCTGCTTTGCAGTGGTGATGCATCTAGTCCCACCTCTTTAAAAAAGCTACTACCAGCAGAAATTATTCCTCTTCAGAGTAGATAATACTCCACATGGATCTGACATTTTCAAAGACTACAAAGGTATTGATGCAGGACATTTGACCCTAGTTTCAATTTGGCCTGTCCTTCTCACAGTCTTCTTGAACGTCACACACTTTTCATACAACTGTGGGCACGAAAAACCCCTACAATTTTCTGTCATGGGGTGTTGTTTTCTCTATTGCTGCATCTCTTTTCTCCAAAGAACAGTTTACCTGTCAATGGATGACATAAATATAACCGATGGTGTGATGTTGAAAGGCAATTTCAATGTAAATGAGCTACATGAGAGCAAGATTTCAAATGTAGCAGCTTTCTTGTGTCTGTAATAAATGACAGGTTACTCTGCTCAGTGATCTCAGTATACATTGAGGAGTGTTGTGGCAGTGTTAGATGTGTCCACATTTCAGGCATTTTGCAATGCAGTAAAGTGACCCTTAACAAATACTTCTACACACCCTTTTGATCAGGTTCTGGAACGTTTGATCTGGCCATGCAGCATTTTCTGCTGCATCATTCCCATAGACACATGATAAAGGCATGGGAATGAGTCACCATATAGTACTTTTTTCTCTTTTCTCTTTTCTTTGGAGGATAGTACTTATGCATTACCAGGTCACAAAATAATTTGGCCAAAACAATTACTTTGTAAAGGTAAATTAGGCATAAGGCCAAATGGAGGTAAGAGCTTGATAATAGCTTGAAATCAGGCAGCCTTAGATTTGCCTGCATTTAAAGTGGCAAATGAGCCACTGGGAACCAAATTCTCCCAATTTTACAAAGGCAAAATTTTATTAACTTCACACCCTACACAACTTCCAGATATTAGCCATGGGAGTATTGTGCATGACTACCATGTTCCTCCAACTTACTCCTTTAATTGTTGCCTAGGGTGGTGGCTGGTGGCTCCTTGCTTCTGTGACTCTGGGAACTGGCAGGGCTGACTTTAGCAAAGCTGTGGCTGAGAACATGGGGTAGAGCACTGCACAGGGGATGGTAATGATAAAGCATTGCCCTACAGGAAAAGCGGGTTGACCTTGGCTGGCCACCAGCTGCCCACCAAGCCACCTGCTCCCTCTCCCCCTTTAACAGGACAGGGAGAGAAAATATAATTAAAAGGTTGTGTGCTGAGACAAGGACAGGAAGATTGCTCACCAATTACCATCATGGGCAAAACAGACTCGACTTGGGGAATATTTATTTAATTTATTGTCAGTGAAAGACAGAGTAGGATACTGAGAAATAAGAATAAATCTAAAAACCCCTTCCCCCACCCCTACCTTCTTCCTGGGCTCAACTTCACTCCCAATTTGTCTACCTCCTTTGCCACAGTGACACAGGGGGACAAGGAATGGGGGTTGCAGTTAGTTTATCACATCCTGCCTCTGCTGCTCCTTCCTCCTCACACCCTTACCCTACTCCAGCACCGGGGGCTTCCCACTAAATACAGTCCTACATGAGCTACTCCTGCATGGGTCTGTCCCTCAGACTGCAGTTCTTCAAGAACCACTCCAGCAGGGATCCCTTTCCAGAGGATCAGTTCTTCAGGAACAGAGTGCTTCAGCATGGGTCCCCTGCCAGAAGCCTTCACTGCATCTCCCTCCATGGCATATCTGCCTCGTCTGGCATGGAGTCCTGCATGGGCTGCATGTGAATCTCTTCTCCACTGTGGACTTCCACAGACTGCAGAGGGGCCTAACCATGGTCTTCATCACAGGCTGTACAGGCATCTCTGCTCCAGTGCCTGGAGCACCTCCTCCACCTTGATGTCTGCAGAGAGTTTTTTCCCATTTTTCTCACTTCTTTCCATCGCAGCTCTTGCTCAGCATTTTTTTACTCTTTCTTAAATATGTTATCACAGAGCTTCTACCAACCTTGCCAATGGGCTTGGCTTTGGCCAGCAGCAGGTCCATCTTGGAGCCTGTTGGCGTGAGGCAGTGCCTGGTGTCTTGTCACAGAAGCCACCTCTGTCTCCCTCCACTACTAAAACCTTGCCGCACAAACTCAAGACAAGAGACAACCACTTCAGTAGTCCACTCTCATCATAAATGTCAATCAAGCCCAGAACTGCCATATTTAAAATCTGCTTATGGGAATGTGGTATCAGCTTTTGGTCAATGTTACTAGTGATACGGAACTGCAGATGTATGAATGTACATCTGATGTTATGAGCAGCACATCGCTAGATGCAGTGGAAAAAACAAGATTCAGCTGAGCAGAGAGCTGGAGACTGAATTCTGAATTTTCAGAGAGCAGTCCATGCTTCAAGACAGTAAAAATCAAATATGCCACAAATTCTCCCACTTCATTCCCTAATTATATTTCCAGCTCATTTAAAGCTGAATTCTGAAAATTATTCTATCAGTATATGATGCTTTATGTAGCCTGTACAAAATACTACACTGCTTATTTTGTGGTTATTGTTTCTTTGTTTACTTTTCCATTTTTTTTCACACATTTTTGTATGCATCATTTCTCTGTACAGCTTTGAAATTTATAATGAGATGCCAAAGAGCAATGAGGTCAGAATGACAGCTTCAATTTTCCTGATTTTATTTACTATTGAATTTTAGAATGCACATTTTCTGTTGCCCTGTGAATAATGTAATTAAACAGAACTATTTTAAAAAGACAGATAAATCAATAAAATATTCTGTTTTGTTCTAAGGAAAGCTGCATCTGGGAATCACTAAATTTCCATTTTGTCCCCAGACTACCCTTACTTGCTTTTCCTCCCTACCACATATTATTCTTTGGTGTCTCGGGTGTACCATAAAGATCAGTATTTGTTTCCTGAAAGCAGGAGAGAACTTTTTAATCCTCAAGTTGAAAGAGGTGGTGTATCGTTCATGCCTGCATTACCTAAAACAGTGTTTCTCAAGCAAGGGGCAGGGGCTGATAGGGATGTGCGTCAGTCCCCAGTGCAGATAACACACAGTAGCTGAAACCCTTGAGAGGGTTTCTGAAGATTTCAAGGCAGACACCAGCCTGTTTTTTCCAAGTATATTCCCCAGTGTGTCAGCTGTGGCACTCTTAAATACAAAGGTATGGAACAAACTCTTTATTTTTGTTCCCCCTTCCCAATTGCTGAATTATTATGGGGACATGTTGCGCAAATTACATCCTGTTGGTATTTGCTACTTGCCAAAGGAGCAGCATTATTGCCTACAAGCAGCTAATTCCATATCTTCCACTCAGAGGGTGAGGGCCCTTTTGCTAACAGAAATGAACCACTGGCCAGGCAGAACACCACCAGATCCCACCTGGCTAGAGCACTCTCCCAGCTACTGTAACAGTAGAAACGGGGGAGCCAATGTGCAGAAAACAAACCCTGTCACAGAGAACTGCTCTCACACAGGTTGCTATCATTTTCCAAGCCTGACTTATGTAAGTAATTTCAAAGGACAGAACTTGTTCTTGTTTGCATTGAAATCCCTAGGTGAATTCCTACTGAATCCCCGGATGGCTTTGTGTTCAGCAGAATCTGGATCTGGTCATGGCAGTACACATGTACTCACTGGTGCCAGCAGCAAGCTCCACACCGTTCTGTTTGCAGTAGTCCTGGAAGGCAGCATCAGGGGGAGAGGCAGCACAGGCTCACAGTTCCCATGTGTGTTTCCCAGCAGTATCTTTAGCACCATGAATGACTATTTAACACTGATGCAGAGAGCCCTCAAATCTGGGTGGATTTAAGGAGAGGAGAGAACCTATATTATTGCAAATCATAATTCAGCACCAAAATGAAATAAAAAATTTAAATAAAAAATACATGTATACTGAAGGGAAATGGTATTGTCAGAACGAAGAAGAGAACAGGAAAATACAGCTGTAGAATGCATTCTGTAACATGGCAGGTAGCAGGTTGCTGCATGCCCAAAACCCCAATCACAATCTTACACAGTACTAGCTTTTTCTGTTCCCCCATCATCCTGTTAATAAGAGGGAGCAAGCAAGGGGAAGTCTGCTCAGAGCCTTTGCTTGTGTAATCTGCAAACAGAGCTACAACACAGTGGTGGCCCAAGTGAGAGCGTGGTCTCATGGCTCAAAGTCAGTTTAAGGGGTCCTCGCTTTACTCATCTGGGCAGCCCACAGGCTTTCAGTGGGTAACCCAAAGAAAGGCTACTGAGTAGGAGCAGTGGTCTTGAAAGGTTTTCCCTTGCTCCAGGGGAGTATTTGTAGATTACTTCATGGCCAAAGGAGCACCAAATGAGTTTCAAAGGAAGAGATGAATGTTTGGGGAACACCTTCTTTCTATAACACTGCAAGTATAGCAAGAATTTTCTACTTTATGGCAGCCGGTGACATTGCAGGATGAGAACCTCATTTATGTTATAAAGAACTTTGGCTGGGTAATACTTTAAAATTAAAAGAATGTTCATAAAATACATTAACTTCTATCCTTGTTACCTTTTAGGGTATTAAAAAGGATATTTCTTTTATTATGGTGGATACCATATAAATTCCTGTTACATTAACATCCAGCACTGCATTTTTCTCAAGAAGTGACTGAGGTCTAATAAAACAGGGGGAAAAAATCTGCAAAACTAAATAAAACTTAAAACACCATTACATAGCAGATATAACTTGCAGAAGCTGGATAAACTAAACAAATAACATACATTTCTTGGCTCAAAATTACTCAACTGCTGCTATAAAAATATTGTTGGTGCCTTCTGTTTCACAAAGAAGACACTGACTTAAAGATATTAAGGCTTTAGGTAAATATATTTCAGACATTTTCTTCTTCACTGCATCATCAGTGGCTAGGCATGCAGTAATTAAAACTTAAGTAATCTTTCCCAACAGTCTGTATCAACTTCCGTTCTTCTTCTGCCCAGTGCATTTCAGCATTGGAATGTTATATATGGTACATGTATGCAGAGCTGCAAAAATTGTTTTGCTAGAAAATGAGTAAACCTCAGAATTAATGAGCAGCTGAGTTTTGTCTGCATTTGAACTTTTCACATGTAGATGTTTGTGTCTGGGGTTTCAGCTCATTCAAAAAGAGGGATTAATTCCAGGCTTGTACCTCCACTGCTGGATGAGATGCAGTGCTTTAACCTCAAGCCAAGTTTAATTTGTCAGTGGCTGCCAGGTCTTTTACACAAGATTGGACTTTAGAAGGTGAGCCTTAGAGGTCACAGGGGTCCTCCTCATTTCAGTGAAGACAGGCTGTCCTTACCATGAGCCAGGCTGCAGAGGTAAAGTTTGGTCACTGGTGAGAGTAATGTGAAATTTAATTTATTTTATTAATTTAAATCTAAAGATGTGTCTATTTTACCTTATTCATGATTAGAGCACTTACTTCTTAAGCCAGTCAAGTGAATTTTCAAATGTCAAACTATCAGGGCATCTTGAGGGCATATGGTACACACCACTGACAGCATCTCAGGATCAGCTGCTAGGACCACTCTAGTATTGGCAAAATAGTAAGAGTTTAAATCAGGCACAAATGATCACACTATGAAGGATTTAAGGTGACTCCCCAGCTTTTCTTGCCTAGACTTGATAATTATTGCTTACTTCCCCTTGTGTTTCTGAAGATGAAAAGTTGTTGAAAGCATATACTCTCATTCCTACTGCTTGCCTTATCTAAACACGAGAATGGTAAAGTCAGACACATGTTCACAGTTTTCCATCATAAACTGTTATCTTCCTCAAATCATTTGTAGACCATGTATGTGACTAGAAGACTATTATTTCTAAGAATGTGTAAGTTAGCAATAGCTGAGATGAAGAAACTTTCACACCCAGATTAAAAGGGTAAAAAAACATCTGTGGAGTTCCAAAATGTTTAGCAAAGTTCTTTTACACTTCATTTTCTCTGGCCAAGTTTAATCCAAATCATAATATATTAAGTGCTATTAGCATTAATTTCCAGGCATGTGATATAGATGAGGCCTAATCAGTTTCCACGCCATGTCATCTAACATTCATATGCAAATGTGCCCAGATCATTTAATCACATGGTGTATTGTCCCTTAATCAAGCTACTGAAAACAGAAACCCTGCTAGAGAAAGGAAGTTATCCCCACAGATGAGACAAAGATAGATATTTTCAATTACAATTTTTTTTAATCTCTCCCTCAAGAATTCTTTTGAGCTATTTTAGGAAAATTAAGAAAGCACATATTCTGTGGCCTTCACATTTTTTCCCTAAACATTTTTTTAACCTGTTCATTCTTTTCTTTGGCCCAAGGTCCCAGATCAAAGTGATCCTGATCTCTCCAGGCACACCTCTGCTTGCTCTGGGCCCCGGGGCTATACAGTGTGCAAGGGAGGTTATCAGTTAATGATGTAGTTAAAATTAATGGCAATTAATTAGCTAATCCAGTTGTTAAATAGCTGCTGGATTAACAAATAAAACGTTTAGTAAAGCAAAACATTCAGAATTCTTTCTTAGTTTCCATAAAATTGAATTTGTTTATAGACTTCATTATCAGAACAGAAAAGCAACAATCATTATGGAATTCAATGGGCTTTGTTTGGTATTCATCTCATCTAACCTTGGCCAGCTCACACCAGCATTTACATCTGAGCTGGTTATACCTTCTCTCTCTCTCTAGTGAGCAGCAAGAAACATGCATTCAGGGAATGCAGTTCATTGCAATTAATTTTATACATTTACACTTATATGTGAGTGAATGAGGGACATCCTAATCAGTAAATATTCATCAATATATGTATCAATATGTATCAAAACTGTCTCTCACTATGCTAGTTTAAAAATAGTATAGTTCTAGGTGGGAACAAGCTGCTCAAAGTTTCTATTGTCCAACACAGGCAATCGCTGAAGGCTTGGACCACGGGCAGGTTACTAGCCCAATTAGAGAAGTTGGTAATGCCTCTGTGATGACATATTTAATGTGAGAAATAGAACTCACTCTGTAATTAAAATTTAAATGATTTAATAAAAGACAAAGTCAACAAAGCAAAAGGTAACAGCACTGGGTGCATAGCCACAGCCAGAGGCACACCGTTAACAATGGCAACCCCCTTATACACCCCTGGGTATTGCATCAGCTGATTACATATTTATAAACAGTTTTTCATATTAAAAACCTTTTTTAACTAGTTAACATAGCTCCTTCCCCGTCCCGCCTTTTTAGAGCATGTGCAGTTGTCTTCGTGGAGGGTAGTTGTTACTTTTCATTACATTCAAGAGGTTCCGATTCCCACATTGGTTAGATGTTATTTAATTACAACAATCCTCCTATCTCAGCACAATGTTCATGTTAAAAATAGCTCTAAGCCCCAGTGACAGTCAACACCCAGTCCCCTTCCCTCATACCAACAAAATCACCCCCACAGAGCCAACATTACGATGCACAACACATCTGCGAAAGCCAACACTATAAAATGTACTTTTCACTTTTAAGAAAGGAAAAACCACGGGAAGTTCTCTTTCTTCTCCCAGGGGGTGGTGAGACGGCCGCAGGGGCCTATCCCAGAGGGGGCTGCCAGGGGCCGCGCATCCAGGGCCCTCCCGAGGCCGGGACCAGGGGGCCGGGGCTGCCCGTGCGGTGCAGGTGGGGACCACATAGCCAGTGACAAAAACATGGCAAACACTTCCCCAACACGGAACACAGATGAGGTCAAGGGCCCTCCCGAGGCCGGGACCAGGGGGCCGGGGCTGCCCGTGCGGTGCAGGTGGGGACCACATAGCCAGTGACAAAAACATGGCAAACACTTCCCCAACACGGAACACAGATGAGGTCAACTTTTTCAACGCAGCGAAGCTCTGTAAGAACTTTTCAATTGATATAACTTGAGAACAATAATACCTATGGACAGCATTTTTCTTCCAAGTCAGAGAAAAGGAAGAAGTGAGGACACGTGAGGAGAACAACATGGTGGCACTGAGGNNAAAGACTAAACCCCATGAACTAAAATGACCCACGCTGGGTGATTATGGGAAAACTCCCACGTTCGTGGGAGGGACTCAGGTTACAGCAGGTTCAGGTGGGACTGCTGCTTGTGAAAGTTAAATCCATGCTGGAAGAGTTCGCAGAGAAATGTCTCCCATGGGAAGGATCCCACAGCACAGCAGAAGAAACAAACTCTTTTCCTTAAGCGTACTAAAAAAAGTGGTTTTTTAAGAAGTGAAATACTGACCAAAACCCCACGTTTTGTCTCCTTGCTCAGTCAGTGGAAAGAGGGAGGGACTGGGAAGGAAAAGTGTTATAAAGGTTTATTTTAGTTCTCATTACCCTTTTTTTTTTTACTTTTAATTCTGTTAATAATAAATTTTCATTATACTGTTTAAGTTTTGAACCTGTTTTGTCTTAAAGTGTTTTTCCTCTAATCCTTATCTCAGCTCATGAAGTTTTTAATTCCCCCGCCTCTGCTCAGCTATAGCAGAGGAAAATAAGTGTATAGATTTTGTGGATGCCTGGCGCTCAGCCAGCGTCAAACCCCAACACACACAGACATAGAAGCCCTTCATATTAGAAAAACTAGGACCTAAAATCCAGCGTAAGTTTAGATATGTGGGCTTTATGATGTGTTGAGTATCTTTAATTCACCTGTCTTTGATGCATATTGATACACTCTTTAATTAGAAAATCACATCTTTTTTTTCCCATCAGATGCTTCCTTCACTTCATGCATGAATAATGACCTCGCATTCCGTGACTGAGCAAGGGAATAGAGGCTATGTGGAAGAGTCAGAACCCTTAGCACTATACATTTTGATAATTAAAGCAAAAGCAATGCAGTACACAGAAATTTAATTTTTAAAAGCTGTTGACAGGTTGCAAAACAGATTTGTAAACAGTGAGGTCTCATTAAGGGCATGTATTCTTAAGGCCGTGCTAGGGTCAGTTCTTGGCCTTTGCATTTTTATTAATGCTCTGGAAGAAATGAGAGAATCCTTACTGATCAAAGTGTGCATGTGACTAATGAAGAGGGTACACTGAAACAAACGAGTTGATAAGATGGTGCAAGAAAATGACATGTGCATCAATACAGATAATTGTAATTCAACAATATTTAGGAATTACAGACATAATGAGACGCTGTGTTGGGAACAGTAACTGAAATGATTGGGACATCGTGTCAGTCAAATGGAGATTAGCTCCTTGTGCAGTATGAAAAGGGTATAACAGCAAAACAAAATGCCAATCATGTGATGAATGAGCAAAATAATACCGAAAAGTTTCTGAAAGGTTATGCAACCTGGGGCTAACAAGTCTCCTGAGATGCTGTTCACAGTCCCAACACCCACACCTGAAAAAGGAATAAATTGGGTCTCTCTGGTTCAGAGGTGAACCAGGAGAAAAATCAAAGGATTTGGGGAAACTGCCATGGTGGAAAACTGAAGTTGAGAATATTTATCTTAACAAAAAGGCTAAAGGGTGCCTTGATCACGGCTTCTAATTACCTGTAGGAGGAATAGGAATTCGATAATTGAGGGCTTTTCAGTCTCAAAAGCACAAACACAAAAACATCAAGTGCCTGGAAGTTGAAAGCAGAGACATTCCGAAATAGAAACTGAATGTATTAGTACTATGAAAATTAATCACTCCAATAATTTAACAAAATGATGATAGCTTGTTCATACTACAAATATTTAAATTGAGATTTTCTAACTTTTTAAAAGAGATGCTTTAGTTAAACTAAACCTAATTCAGGGAAGAACTGACCTGTGCTACACTGGTGGTCAGAGTAAACTACGATGTCTGAATTTAGGATCTATAACACTGTTGCTTCATTTAATTGCTGAATGGGGCCTCTGTGTCTTATTTACAGTACATTATTCAAAACTTCATTTGGCTACAAAATATTCTTTATTCATGGAATTTCTTTTCCTCTATTTTTAGGGTGTGGCACCAGCATTAATCTGTACAGCAGGCCAGTTCAAGATGGAGAAATGGAACTGTGGGTATTTGGGGGAAAGAGTACTAATATGAGATTAAATTTGAAAGCACCTGTTAATTTTGGATGCACAATTTGAAAGGTTTGTACCTGATCTTTGAAAATAACTTGCACTTCTTAGCACTTCACATATTTAAAGCACAGCTTCTACCAGCATCAGTCATGGTTCTGAAATATCAATACTCGCACAAATCAAACCCTAGCAATTCACATGGAAACTCAGAAATTAACATGACACAGTTAGTGACCAGTTGTGGATGAAAACTTATTTCAAATTATTCCAGCAATAGAGAACTGCAGGAACTCTGTGTCCAAACCCAGTTTGAGGCAACATTCAAAGATTTAATTCAGAGATCAGTCTTTCCTATTCTGAAATCCCTTTTTATGATCTGTACAGACCATTTTGCTCCTGTAGTGTAGAAGGCAGGGATAATAAATAGCAGTCCCCTTCACTACAAAATCCTAGTTAATCCTTAGAATATACCCTGACACCACAGTCAGTCTCATAAAGGTCCCATGAGAAAATGATGTATAAAGAGGAAATGAAGGTACAGTATAATGAATATATATCCATTATGCTGTAGAGACTTTTTCTGCAATTCTGGTATTTCCTACTTACCAAGAGTCTGAATTGGCAATCTTGGTGGGTTTTTCTGTTTGTAACAGTTCAGTTTTAAAAGCATTGACTCCTAGGTTCTTCTATTATCTTTTAAGCAGAAAAGGTATCACTGTCATTTTACCAGCTGGTTCCTCAATAGAGCAAAGATTTTTCAGACCCAGCATGCAGAATTGTGCCATACAGCCTAGAGCAGGAATGAGCTCACACTGGGCAGCTGACAGCCTTCTCTACCCCTACATGCTTTCTCACTGAATTTCCTACACAACTGCCAAAGCAGAGTGCTCTGCTACCACAGATCACTCCCTCATCAACTGCAGTAGGTCCATCCTTCACAACTTGTCTCTGGCCCAGACCTTCCCTGGTTTCACCCATGACTTCTTATCCATCCCTGTGTTTGCACGGATTTAAGGATATAACTGTGAGCTCTTGCAGGTGCAGAAAGTAAGGGGAGGATCTTCTTGACATGTGTCTGCATGCAAGACAGGTAGGACAAAAAGGGGAAGTCCAAAGAAAACAGAGAAATCTGGAGAAACAGCTTATCTGGACACCTTATCTGCCGGGATCTGAATCAGAGACAGCCGCCAGACCTTTGTACCACAAAAAATTCCTTTGGCCGTTAAGTCCGTTGGGATGCAGTGGGTGCATGGAGCAGGCTGAAGGCCAGGCAGGGGTGGCAGAGGCCACCGGGTGGCAGCCGCCCCTGCGAGGGTGCTGCAAGCCGGGCTCTGCGCAGCGTTGCGGAGCCGAGCAGCGAATGCTTCCCTGAACAGGCTGGGGCACCAGCACGGCCATGGTGCTGGTGTGCATGGGCAGCACTGCAACGAGGGTGGGAACCCCAGACTGCCCCACCATCCCGGCCTCACTCACCAGACACGCATTCCCAACTTGACTACTTTACATGTTACGTAATTCTTTTAATAGCATAGAGGTGCCGGGGAGAAAGAGACTTTCTCTAATATGCAGGGAGTATATTGTGCCTGACTAATTTATGGGTACTTATTGACAAAAGGCTTTATCTGTGTTTTCTATCCATTTAATTACAAATCTCTGTGAGTTTTGACTCATGGGGACCCATATAATAGTTTGATGAATGATTCTGTGTTTTATGATAAGGCAGTGAAATTTTTTGGTAGGATGTAGTAATTCATTTCTTCATAATTAATGGGTCACAGACAACACATTACAGAAATAACTGATTGTTGATCAACAAATATATAAAGGTGAGCCAAAGCCTAAATAAACTGCCAGTTATGAACTAGACAGTGCCTTTGTAACAATATAAAATCCAACACAATGTGTAAAATAAAATTATAAACTAATTTCCAAGCAGTCTTGGTCCTAGGTATTTATTGCCTGTGGTATCCATCTGAGACACCCTTTCCTCCTTCAGTGCCTTGTGTACACTGTGGTGCCACCCACTGTATGTAACACCTGGCCTCACAGACTGTGGGCCTGGAGTTGCCACAACTGCCTTGTCCTTTGTCATCACCTCACATGCTTGGTGATTTCCAAGACCCTTCAAGTGGACAGTATTGACCAGAAAGTTGGAGGGATGGCTTGGGTCTGCATTGTTTGCAATGGAGAGGCAATCTGTGTCAGGAGGGCAGATGCTTCTCCCCAGAAATATTCCCATTACATTTGCCATCTAATGAATATGCCATTTGGGTCATTACATGTTCAGTGCTTCTAGAAACTTTTATTTCAATTGACACTTAATGACAGTGTGAATATCAGTCATTATCAAAAGCTTTTTATTCTCTACATAGAGGCTCTCAAAAAGATAACGGTTCTTCATCTCATTTGTGGAAATTGTATTAAAGAGGATCCTGCTTGTATTCTGTTTATATTTAATATCTATTTGGAGAAACCAAAAGTACATCCCATGGCTGACAGACTAGATAGGATAACAGCTGTTGATACCTATAAACAAAACAAGCTCTCCATAATTATGCCTTAAAGTATCCAATTGTGCAAATCTATTTTAAAATACTAATGTTGCCTGGTTTCCACCAAGCAGCCTAAGGTAGTGCTTCCACAGTTTATTAAGAACATGTGCAAACGAAAAGAAGCAATTTAGAAGCTTTCTGTTTCTTGCCACTGGAATATCTTCACAGAATCTCCTTATAATCAACATAACTATTTGAAATTTGTACATAGCTTTCATCAGCACTTTGTCTGACTTGTCATATATTAACAGATGCTTTCCATTGCAAGTGTTTGGCCCCTGTGCCCTGGGTCGGCTCCCACCTGTATTCTGAATATAATGAAAGGTGGTGGGTTTAACATTTAAACCAGGCCAGAACTCCCAAAGCTTGGTGGTACCCAAAGGAGATTAAGATCACATGCCTGATGTACAGGACAAGCTGTAAACTCTGCATTGTTGAGTGAGACACAGATAAATTCCACTTACCTGCATTTCTCTGCGATGACACGCTGGGTGCACACCTGCCTGCCTCCTTGCAGGGTGTGTTGGCAGGTGCAGACACCACGGCTGCTGAAGTCACCTGCCTCTGGTACAGCAACAAAGAAGGTGGCACGAGGCCAATTTATGCTGAAAGGTTAATGAGTTTTGCCACCTTGGATCATGAGGCTACAGACATTCTGCTGTGAAGAACAGCCAGCCCCACACGTGACCTCAGAGCCAAATTAACTGCTGCTGTCTATTGTCTGTCACAGGGCACGTCATGACATGGTGTCAACAGAGGGGATTTGAGAACGTGCTCTACAGCACTTCCAGGGTATCCTTACTAGCACCATGTGTGCGCCTGATGCTCTGTGCAGTGGCTACCTGTCCTGGAGGACATGACATCAGATAGTCCAGTGACACACAGTCCTTCCGTGAAAGTCCCTGGCCACTCCTGCTGGAAGGGTTATAAGTTGCAGGCAGTCTGGGCTGAGGCTGAAATTGGGAAGAACCTGTCTGGTTCTGTGCTCAGGAAGCAGTAAATCTGTATACTGCTCATCTTCAGGGTGGTCTGTTGAGGGCTGCAGACAACTTGATAGGGTGTTATCTACTTAAGGGGTCTTACATTGTCTCAGCTGGTGACTGATCACTGGCAAGACACTTAACAAGGTAAATGTTTCATCTGATCCATACACAGGCAGTCTTGCCTTTGAACCTATTGACTTTTACTGCAAGAGAGGCCTTCCCAAAATTTTATATCTATGAACTAAATTTGGAAGTAGAGGTCATATGTTAACATAGATGCCATCAGTGTAAGGGCAGGACATGTGGTATAAGGGAGATGCTGGAAAGTTAAGTTTTAAATCCTGTTCACTACATTAATTACTTTTGCAATCTACTTAGAATAGTATCAAGACATAATAAAGACTAATTCTAAGTAGAATAAATAAATAAGCAGTAAGATAACTATTTTGGGGAGTTCACTGTAAAACTGTTATAAAAGGGAAGTGAATGCCTGTGATGGGGCTTCAGTATCCAATTAAGAAACCTATCAATAGTCATTAGGTCTCTGTCTTTCCTCTGAAGACTAGAAAATAAAACCATTTATTTACTCAGTGGCAGAATTACTTCTTCCCTAATGACATTTAATGTGAGGTCTTTTTGACATTCTCTGATGGTTTTAGAGCACACACTGTGATAACTCTAGGTCTTTTCTCCGTGTATCATAACAACTGATTCAGAGACAATCACTCTGTGTCCCTAGTTAGAGAGAGTCATTCTTTTTTTCAAACCAAAAGCAATAACAGCCCTTATTTGCACTGAAATTCATCTGCCATATTGCTGTGCAGTTATTCAGACGAGGTCTTCTCTACCTTAAATGATAGTGTAATGCATACGACAGCCAAGCTAATCCTTTTACATCTTTGTACAGACATCATGTAAAACATAACAGAACCAAAGATAAGAATTTACAGTCTAACACACACTATGGTCAGTCAAAAGACTAAACATAATGTAACTCTAAGAAAAATATCTCTCTCTCTTTCTCTTTTCTTTTTCTCTTTTTTTTCTGTTTCTCTCTTCTCACCTGGTGGATTTCTTTTTTACACAGCATGTGGCAGAAAAGGATTTTATATTCAAAAACATAATCAAGTTGTACTCAGTATTGCCAAACATTTTGAGTGTAATGAACTGAATTTCTTCAGCAACTTCATACAGACAAAAATTAGAAATAAATCCCTCTCTACTCATTGTACTGTTAGAAAAAATATAAGGGGTGTTCATGAGATACTGTATTTGAAACTAAAATCTCTACAGAGTTCTCAAAAAAATTATATTAGTGAATACTGATAAAACCAAACCATTAATCATAATTGAAATATTCAAAGGATTTTTATATTGGTTGCATAAATTTTTATGAGGAACTGTTAGCTTGTAAATAAAGATTAAAAATGCTCTAAAGTTAACTGGAAGATAAGGGGTCAGTCCCAACAGTGAATGAAGGACACTGTCAGATGACCCCATACTGTCATGCCTCTGTCAGCTTCAGGCAACTGCTATTCCTGTGGCAGCAATGCTTAACACTGCTGATTGTTCTTATGCAGGTCATGCTGCCCTAGAAAGAACAGGTATGCTGCTCTGGGGATCAAGACAGTGACTAGGAGATGAGGTTTTCCCTCTTCTTTTATTGAACAATGTTTTAATATATAGAAAAACAAGGTGTTAAATAGTTTGGAATAAATTCCTGGCCATAGTCATCATGATGTGTTAGGAGATTCAGTGCCAACAAAGCCTCTTTCCCTCTGCTTTCTATCTCGGCTGCCTAGCTTGTAAATTTGTTAGGCAATTTTCTTGGGTTTTGATACTTCAACTTCTTACGACAACCACTGAGCAGCTCTTTTACCAAATTTGCAGCTATACCATTCTCAGAAGTTCCAAGGACTTCTAAATCAGGAAGCACTGGAAAAATTCCCTAAATGTATCAAATTCATCTGGGTCTCCCTTGACAGCAGTGTTGGTCCTGTGTTTCCTCTCTGGACCATTTCTTTGTAGAGGCCCCAGACTAGAGGCACTGACATCATAAACCTGACAGCATGTAATCTAATTCTCATTAAATATTTGCTCAAGCCAGCAGAGGTTATGGTTGTTCCCACCAAGAATGTCAAAGTATCCAACCAAATAATCTCTCAGAAAATGGCAAATGTCCTTTATAAATTAGTGCAAGAACTGCCAGTGTCAGCTATTTGGACACAGCAACCCCCATACACAGCTGAAATCAAACTCTGTAACCAATATTTATAAATCTGTATTCAAATGTGAGTATTTCAATATGTATAGGTTCATTACAATCACAGGCAACCTCCTTGTCTTAACAATATACTACTCTGCACAGTGAGCTGTCAACATGTCCATCCAAAAGCTTTTTAGAATGGAGCAAATACATACAGGTTCATCCAATATGCACCATTGGAAACTCAAAATAAATATATCAAACATGTGCTGAAGTCTGTAACATTGACACATAAACTCCTTTCAGTGGATTAGAAACCAGTGCACAAACACTCACTCATCCTGTTCGTGTTCTGGTGGATGCTACATGCTGGCTGTGTAACTCACTGCCTGTAGAAAGTGAAATGGTCCTCCTGGAATATCTGAGCTGTCTTCACCTGAGAATGGTATGAGCAGAGACTGCCCTTCCTCAGGCCCAATACTCTGTGTTGGATTTTACCTTCTCATGACAGTAGGTGGTAGATTAGAATTTAACTCTGGAGCATACACAGAGTATTCACAGAGGATCTGAACTGGACTTCAGCTTTAGGAAAACTGAAATAATTCATGTGTGGGCAATTGCAATTTAATTCCTTCTTGAAGCCTGTAAAGATGCTCTCATTAAGATGTAGCAAAAACTTCTCCTCAAACTGCTAGAAATGTGATAGCTGACTTAATTCAATCACATCTTCTTGTCAATGAAGCTTGAGTGACAAGACTCACAGCAGCATCCATGAGACCACTGAGGAAAGAGATCCTGTTACCTCTGGCCAGTGCAAAAGATGCAGTGTTAAAAAATCACTACCTTCATCATGCCAGGACATCTAAGCAGCTTCAATGGGAGAATAAATTAGTCTTTCTGTTAGAGCAGGCCTACATGATGGACAGGCAGTGCTCCCATATTAAAAGAGAAACATTCTGTTCTGATTTAAATAGCTTCACTTAGTCATTAGGGAACTGTGAGATTGAAAAAACTGATGCCATTTGGAATATAAATGGCAGAGTCACTTTATTTGTTCCCTTGTGGCAGAGTACATCTGAAAGGATGATAAGCAAAGATAACATATCTTGAAATTCCATCCTAACAAGCAAATAAATTACCCTGCTGAAAGCAGGCTTTCAAAGTAAAATTCACAAAATTTCTCAGTCCAGCACACAGCCAGATGCCTTGAAGGCCATGTAAGCCACTTTAGAAGCAACAGTAGATGGCAGGCCATGCAAATGGCCAATAATGAGACTATCACATGAATCTCTGAAAATAAGAGCAAATTAATTTCAAAACAGTAGCAGTTCTGATGCTAAAAAGCATTTTTAATAGTCTTCCATTTACTATCAGTCCAAAGACTCTAAAAGAATTTGGCATATAAATAAAATCTTTCAGTGGGATGAAAGAGCTGAACAGGAAGAATCATATGCTTAAAAATAAAAAGGTGGCTTCTAAATATAAAATCATACTACTTGCTACAGCTTTAATGATTAGCTTCGTTTTTCAGTTCTTTCAACTCATTTCCTACTGGGATATGTTCAGAAAGTCTGGGGCTTCCATTATTTCCATGTCTAGTAGGAAAAAAATACAAAAATTAGGAAGATAAAATAGACACAAAGGATTTGATTTAGACTGCATACATAAGAAGAAGGGCACAGCTGCATTTCCTTAGGTAATTCTGGTATAAATAGCTGAGAGAAATGCTCACAATCACAGGAAAAAAGAGATGTGTTTGTGTTTAAAAAAATTCTCTTTCCTCTGCGGAAATTAGCTGCTTCTCAGCTAAGAAGCAGTAAGTAACTGATTTTGTGTATCTTCTTAAGACTTAGACAGTGGCAAGTAAACTGGAATCTCTTAAAGCGCCTTCAGGCTGACCACTAACATGAAACCCGAACTGAGCTGTGACTGTACTGTCCTTGGTAGCTAGCCCATCTCGGGCATGGAGGACTGAAGATACAATGCTTAAGGAAGAACAGAAGTTTCTTTTGGTTCATCTCAGAGCATTTCCTTCTGTTTTATCACTACAGATAAAAAAAAACCAAACACAAAAAACCCAACACCATGGTACCCAGCCTATAAACGTTTGAGCCTGAACAACTTTCACACAGACCTGCTCTGTCTACTGATAAATCCCCAGACAGAGGAAGTAAATGAACCACAGCTCAATGAACTGTTCAGACAGGTCACTCACTGCTGCACTTTGCCAAGTGCCCTATGTTCCTTCTCTTAGCACCCATGTAACTGCCATGTAAATGAAGCCCATACCCAAATATCGTAGAAAATAGTCCGATCAAGTGCCAGAAGCAGAGCTGTTCCTGCACCAGAGGGAACCAGAAACTACAGCCCTAGAATTCCTCCATGAGAGATTATGTTGCTTGCCTTCCAGAAATTATTTCCTAAAGAATTTCAGTGTCAAATGATTTTTAAATGGCACTGTAAACACCTCAATTAGCACTGCAGACTTTAAATGATCCCTTCTTCCCCATGCCACAGAAACTCTGACTCACACCACAGTGCGATATGCTAATACAGTTTTATTTTAAAATATAGCCAAAATTCCTACTAGTATAAAACCCACTGCAGTTCCTGTAAGAATAAATTCTTTCCCTTTGAATCTGCTAGATGACAGTGTCATACAAATACGTCTTTATGTTACTCAGTAAGAATGGGGTGAGGAGATATTACAATCCTATCTATCCACAATGAAATCATATATACCATGAAACCATTGAAGATGTAACAATGTAACAGTGTTTGCTTTATAATGTTTATTTATTTCATAAATGTTTAAGACATTTATCTGTCTTAGATTAGTACATGAGATTGTAAAAGATTGTGAAAACAATGATTTTTAAAAGGATGTATTTAGCCTATTGAAATTGAAAATGAGCCATAAAGTTTTTATCTGGGTAGGAACATCCAAAGAAATGTCAAAGGGTCAGGGAACTGACTTTACTGCCTTCCTTTATTATATACCAACTTAGAAAAATACTGGAGATATGACAGTTCAGGGAACAAGAGGGAGCATGGTTAATACTTTGGTATGTTTAGTAACACATGGCTTACATTAAACCCATTTCAGTTGTTGGAAAGGTCTAACCCAGTCCTGACACAGATATTCAAAATGTGCAAGACATGAAAACAGTCTAGAAGACAGCAGCTATGAGTCCTTTCTTTCTGCGTCTCAGGAGGAAACACAGTGTTCTGAGAGGCTTTATGCTTTGACAGAATAGAATATAATGGAATAGAACAGTTATCTGTACAGACTTCAGCCTGGAGACACTCTCAATGTAACACATGGGAGCATTACCCTTTGTTATCTAAAAATGTCTTCAGATAGATGTATCTTGAATG
The DNA here is from genome assembly GCA_013397915.1 of Daphoenositta chrysoptera. Classification (NCBI taxonomy): domain Eukaryota; kingdom Metazoa; phylum Chordata; class Aves; order Passeriformes; genus Daphoenositta; species Daphoenositta chrysoptera. The sequence goes on along the minus strand of VZRO01003607.1, from coordinate 645,397 downwards.
TGAGAGCGATACAGAAGTAAGTATGGCAGCTGGTTTTGTCATTTCATTAGGCTGAAAAATTACTTTATTCTGATGCTCCTGCAGTGCATTAGTTTCTCAGGAAGACTGTCCTGCCTTAAACTATGAACTTAGAAAGCCACAAGTGGACACCCTCTTACTGATCCACCTGTACCAGAAAATAAGAGCTCACTGCCCTTCATTTTTTACCACCACCAGATGTTCCTTACCATCACCTCGCTGCCTCAAGCAATACCCTGTTGAAGTGATAGGGCAGCCACTGTAATTAGTTTCAGGTAAAAATGAAATTAACCTGAGCCTTGTTCTGCCTGAAGGATGATGTCAGGGTATACTCCTACAAACCAAAGCCAGCAGGACGGAGCATTTCTATTAATCAAGCAGTAACAAGCACCAAAGACTCTTACATCTCTCATCACAAGAGACTTAGCCAGAGCACCTCTGCCAAAGGCTAGGAATGGGCACTGTGATCCGTGGCCAGCAGAGAGACCTCTCCAGCTTCGTATCTTTGTCTACTGCAGAGTTCTCACTTCCATTCAGCCTTGTTTGGGGCACCCTTAAGAGGAGATTCAGGCTTTTGTAGACAAATTGTAACAGAGGCTACCTATGACACTGCAGGTGGCAGAAGAAAACCCTGCAAACTTCTTAATTAATGGACCAGGACCAATAGAGTAGTAACTGAAGCTCAACACCTTTCTGCAGGGATTCTGGCAACAGCTGCCTTCATTCCATGTTCTAGTTAGATGTCTAACTGGTGCTTTCTTTCGTTCCTCACTCTGCTTGAAACCTTGCTCAGATCTGCGTATGTCACATGTTGATCAATACAGCTTTTTAAAACTTCCCAGTGACATCTGCAATTCTAACCAATAGTCAATGAGCAGAGACCAAGATAAGACAAGCAGTTCTGCAAGAATTTTGTTGGGAGTAACAGAGACCGAAGAATAATTTATTGTAGGCAGTCATGAGTAGTAAAAACAAGTATCAGGAAATTCTACTTTTATCATAATATATACAGAAAAAGAATACCTTTCACAAGGAAAAACCTTATTTTCTGAGTTGCTTACTCAAATTACCAGATGTACAGCAGAATGTATTTTGGTTTAGGCTTTCAGCTGCACTCAGTCTTAATTCTGAAACTCCAGGCTAATTTTCATTTGTTTTAATGAATTCTTGAACAGAATAGATGTTTGTTGAAGGTACTTGACACTTCTGTGCTCTTTCTTATTTTTTTCCTGTCTCTAAACAGTTATTGAACCTGATGATACATTTTTAACTGTCTCCTAATTTATGATGACTTGTACTGAAAAGAACTCGCAAAGTTCAATTGTTTACTGCTCAAAATCCTTGTTATTAAATACGCTCTCCTTTTTTGTTAAAACTTTCTGTCTTTATTGAGTAACTTTCATTCAAAGAAAACATCAACTATTTTATATCAGCTAGGATTCCTAACAGTCCAAGAAGCTCTGTTTTGTACATTTTGCTAGGGGTCAGTTGTAGCCTCATGAGACAAAATAAGCTGCCAGAAGATCATACAGCAAGCTGTCTCAGAGTTAAGAAAGAATCTAAGCCTCCTGATTTATCAGATCTGGGTTCAGGATTCTCCCAAGTCTCATTAGCCAGGGTTGTTGGACTTTTCACCCTCTCCTATGCTGTAGGGCATGTCTGCTTCCTAATGCCATCTAGAGACAAAATGATCGTGTCTTTGACAGAGGTCCAAGACATCACTGATTCTTTTGATCTCTCTTCCCTTCTTGTGGCATAACACTCAGCTTTCGGTCTACTACAACAAATCAGAAATTTGTTATAGAGTGCTAGGAAGGAGTATTTGCTGGGCTTTGCAGGCCCCTACAGACAATGTGCATGAAATTAAATTCCTAGATTTGGTATCTGCTGCATGCTTTTCCATGATTTCAGGGAATATCATGATTAAGGTGTTCTTCCAGTTTAATGTTTCTATAAGTTTGTAACGGGTTAGATTTAGTGAACAAGCTGAAACACCAGCTCACTGCCATGATTAAGTTCACTAATTTGTTTCTGTGTGATATAAATATATAAATTAGGAGAAAAATGACAAAACAGGCCTAAAAACTTCTAAAAAGTATAAAGATAGTTTATTGTTACTAGGTAGGATTAACAGGGAAAGAAAACTACGCCAAGAAAGTAAAAAGGGAAAAAA
>VZRO01003607.1:597216-640110 GCA_013397915.1 Daphoenositta chrysoptera | reverse complement strand
CCGAGGGAGAGCGGGGCCGGGGCCCCAGCGCTGCCCGCCGGGCCTGCGCTGCCCGCGGCCGTTTCCGCAGTGCCTCGGGTGGCACCGCGCGGCCCCCGGGGCAGCAGAAGGCGGTGGTGGCGGTGGTTGTAATGGGGGTGGTGGTGGCGATGGTGGTGTGCGAGGCCCGGGGCTGCAGGAAGGTGGTCAGGTGCTGCTTGAAATCACGAATTTCAGAAAATTCATCAGTCTTCCTAGAGTTGTGAATTTTATCTTTTTTTAAATGTAATTCACGCTTTTAGGTTTCACAGATCATGTTGCCTTGGAAAACGAAGAGTGGAATCCATGGGATGCAGAGGAGAAAAACGAGCTGGCTGCTTCTCAGCAGAGATATGAGGCTAATCTTAAAATGATAAAATATGCGAGATCTCACCTAGAACAGACCAGTCTTAGAGTACAGATTTTGGGCAAAGCAGCAATTGGTAAGCAGATGTAGTCAATGTCTGTTGGTATTTTAACCTTTCTGGTATAGCACTTTGCTCTGTTTCCTGATGACTAAAATTTATGTATATGATTCAATAGTATGTATATCTGTACATGAAGAATATTAAGGAAATTGTAGCTGTTACTCAAATTTGTAGCAATATAAGAGTAGTTGAACTCCGGGTTCTTTGTATCACTTCCTTTTAAGGCTGTTTTTCTGCATCTATCAAGGAAAATGTCTCAAATGGCAGAGAAAAACAGTTACTTTTCTAATCCAGTCTAGTTTACAGTACAACACAAGGAGAGGCCTCTTAGTTGCCTAATCAGATTATTTATTTTTGTCCCATTTACACTTCGTGAAATAAAGCATCACACAGTGAGAAACAAAGCATTTTCTGTATTGCAGTGTACTGCAGTACTGCTTCCACTGATAAACTTGGAAATTATTTTGTTGTGGAAGACACTGAGTTTCCTCTACAGAAAGTGGGAGCCAAGGTCTTCTCAAGCTCTTTAACTACTGCTGAAGACATATCACTGTTCTTATTTTAGCTTTTTTGTAAATAGCAGGTTTAAAGTGGAACTTCCATGTAGCATTGTAGAATACACAGGTCTATTACCTGGTATATTACCATCACAAAAAATCGGTGCATTTCACAAAAGCTTAAGAGAGATATGCTTGTCCTTAAAATGCTGATTAATATTTGCTCATTTTTAGTGGTGAGTGTGCTGGAAAGAGTTGCTAACAGAAGCAGTAGTGTGGTATATCTTCATCTGCTGATATTTTGTCAGCCAAGAATCCTTTTAAATGCCAGTGTGGGAAAAAATTATCTTAATTAATTCTAAGTCATATTATGCAAGAAGCTCTGACATTCCTTTCCCAAGTTCTTATGTTGTGATGCTTTTTCATTTTCCAGAAATAATTATATTTGTTAGGAGTGTAGAGTTGGCAAGATCAATTCTCCATCATGTCTTCATTTATGTAGGTCTTTACCTTTGGCAACATATTTTTGGAGGACACCTTGAGCCAGCTGATGTGACTGCGCAGTGGAGGGAAGGAAGCCAAAAAGCAGGAAAAACATACTTCAGGTGTTGTTCATTATGTTGATTTCAATTGTGTAAACTTTAACAAATAATGCATTGGAAAGTTAAACTACATGATGCACTGCTCAGGTGCACTATTTTGCCTATCCAAGTTGTGGTTATTTTAATACAGTTGCAAATCCTGTAATTTTGTCATGGTTTGATAACTGTGGAATATGCATACAGCTCCTCCTTCAAAATTATCATTTATACATGGAAACACATACTTGATAACACTAACCAATTCTAGTCCAAATGTGTCACCATTAAAAAATAGAAAACTAGGGAGCAATTTCATCTGGTTTATGATGGTTTGTGTTCTTAAAAAAAAAATAGGGAAAGACTTACCAATGCTGAGGAAAAGGGCAGCCAAGAGACCTCAGTGGCAGAGTCAGGATACAACCCTGAGAAAAGTGTTAAGAACTGGGGTTTGGGGGCTCATAGTTGACAAAATCAAGCATGCATGTGTGAGGCAGGAAGATGTCTCCTGCTGTTTGGTTTCTGCTGTATTCAGGGGAAAGGGACTTGGCTCATTCATTCATTCATAAATAGGAATATGTCAAAACTGTAATTTGTTTCTGTTTATAACAAAGGCAATCTCTGAGGCCTAGCTTCTGATTAGCTACTTGATTTGCAAACCAAAATTTTATATGGAAAGAAACATTACGCTTAAAGCACTGTTTGGTTTAACAGGGGTGTTTGATCTGTGATCATGTGTGTTTTAAGACTGCTGTCAAATGTTTTATATTATTCAGTGAATGATACAGAACTTTTCTCTGAGTCCCTATTTAATACCATTTTAAGGCTCTCTGTGAGGACCCAGTGAAAGCTGAACGTCTGTTTGTCCAGTTAGCCAGTCTGCAGAAGTAGGTCTCCTGCAACATTTAGTCACTTGCACCAGGACCTGCCTGTTAAAAAACTTTTCTTTTAATACATAAATTGCACACTTACAAGTGAGTTTAACTTCTGAAAAGTGTGTTGCTTCAGAAGGCTGTTTTTTTCCGTGCACAATAAGATGTGGTTCTAGTTGGAATTTGAAAGTAGTGTTTGAAGTAAACATGTGATTTTGAATTGAAAGGAGGTTTTAAGTGATCACAAAACTTTTTAAAATCATTTGTAATTGTTTATCAAAGTATCTAACAGTGAACATGGTACATAGAATCTTCTCAGAAGAAATAGATGAATTTATGTACTCTTTAATTAAATAAAGCTATATTCTTTGTCTGCAAATAAAAGGTGATCCTACAAGTTTAGAGAATCAACTATGAATGATGCTACTGCATCTTGGTAGTGTCCATGACAGAGCAATAGAGCTTTCCATTCACAAATCTAGAGAAAGGATGCAATGCTTTCTTTGAATATGGACCAGTGCCTGCAGTGCAGTCTTGGTGGCAAAAGACTTTGTTGTTTCCAGAGTTAAAATCTCAGAAGCTGTAGAAATCCATGATACTCTGCCAGATAGGTTATCTTCTTGGTATTGACATGAGAATTTCTTTCAAGCTCTTGCTTTTCACGTTTATAACATGAAAATAACTTGCTGTACTTAATGAGTCTGTCACTTGACTGATTATGGTTATTTTCTTTCTAGTGTGCCTATTTCAGATGATTAATAACCTCACATGTTTCTTTAGGGTATGCATCTCTCAAAGAAGGACTTCTGTACTTGCATTTAAATATCTTCTTGTTATGTCTAGATGAACCAGGGATAATCGAGTCCTTATTTTAATTTCAACTTGGATGCTAGATCCTTTAAAAAGACTAAGCTTAAGTTTAGTACCAACATAACAAGAGGTTAACTTTTGACAGGCTAGTAGAAACTTGTTGTGCAAAGTATAGAAAATAAGCATTGTAACTGTTACTTTAACAACCAGGCTTCTGAAAGGAAATAGCTACTTTTTACTCTATTTGGAAATATTAGTTTATGTTGTGAAGAAGAATTACGTGATTTTGGTTTCTCACTTGTTACAAGATTTTCTAGAATTGTTTACTTTACAGCCTGGCTGAGGTAAATTATCTCCATTTGATTACTAGATGAGGCTAGAGGGAACTAGCTGAGGTGACATATTTGGAGAATATGTGCTGCTCTGCAGTTTTCTGTGGTAAGTCTAATGATTGTTAAAAAATAGACCTCTGGTGAATGTTTTTAAAGAATACCAAATCTAAAGACACAAAAATGCCAAAATACCACTTGAAGACAGTTGCATGAATAAGCCCATTTTGTATCTTTATGATGGAGAATACACATAATTAATATAGATTTTGATGGGCTCACGTTTTCACCAAAGAAGTTGCCTAAAAATACAGAACGTATCAGCTTCTCCATAAAATGCAGTGATGTTTATTTAAAAACAGGAGTGGAGAAGGACCTGCATAGCTGTGGATTTTAGCAACATCTTGGCACATTCATACAAAAAGCAAGAGAGTAGGATTTAACACTTTCTTTGGCCTGAAGCAATTCACACCCTTCCCTCCTGTCATCTAGGAAGATGATGTAGAGCAGAGAGTGCCAAACTTCTTACCTGTTATTATTTGGTAGGAGCTTTCCTAAATTTCTATTCTACCAAGTCACACTGTCTTTATTTTATAAACATTCAGTGCTGCCTTGCCTCAGTCAACCAGCAGAGGTTTCTGTCTATCAGAGGATTCCACCAGGGATAGTTTTTTGCAATTTAATTTTAATAAAACCCTTTAGTGAAGCTTTTTGCAAATCCAAATACACTATGTTTACTGGATCCTCTTTATCTGTGTTCTTATTGACAGGCTCATAGATCTTCATCAGATTAGTGAAACGGGGTAACGCATTTCCAGCAGTGCTTATCCTTATATGTGATCACTGGTCCTACTACCTATTGATGAGATTCAGTCATCTTACTGGATATTTCAGACTCTTCCAGAGAGGAAATTAATACTGACTGTTCTCCAGGGTCCTCTCAAGTTGTTTTTGTAGACGTTAGCCTACAAAAGATGGTGAACCACTTATCAAGCATAGTGTCTCTTCATAATGACAGATGCACACCTTTGCCAGCAGCTCTGCAATTCTGTGTTTGTATTCCTTCAAAACTTTCAAGTGAATGCTATCCAGGTCCAAATCCTCCATTTGATATAATACTTGTGGTGTTCAACCTTGTATTTCTTGCTGAAGTGAGTAAGTTAGGTGTGGGAATATCCCTTACTTTTCTGTTCAGCCATATGGGGTTGGGGGGGTCTGTGTTGTTTACTTTTTGGATTGAAGCACACAGCGTGCCTAGGCTTCTTATACAGTGTTTTTGAACAGTCTACAAACTCCTTGAAAGCTTCTTGTGGTTTGGACTGCTCCTTTCCAAGTTCTTTTCTTGATTTTCTCATTTTTATCTAATTCCGTTATTGCATAATGAATGTGTCTATGCTGGATGTATTTATTATGATCTCTCCTGCTGCAATTTGTTAAATTTAACCATTGCTCTTACAGAATGGCTGTCTAACACCTTCAGAATGGGCACTGTAAGACCCAGTCTAAAATAGGATCTTTTTGTATGACTGTCTATGACTAGTAAGGAAAAACAAGGACTTTGTGGAAAGCAAGTCATGTATTTAGTCCAAAAAACCATAATCTTCCCATATTATCTTTGATCTAGCCTTCATGTAGGTAGTTAGTACTGTTAGGGCTACTCTCTTAATTTTGCAGCTTCTGTAATCTCTGTTCTGTTTCCCAATCCCAATTGCATTCTGATTGGGAGTTAATAGTACAACCCTAGCATGGTGTTTTAATTATTAAAGTATGGGATTTATGAGACTTGCACAGTGTTACTTTTTTCCCCCCACTGTAATTTTAAGCTGTTCAACTTCATATATTCCTACACACAGGTCATTGCCTCCTAACCTGTACATCTTATTATTCCTGTAAAGGTGTTGCCCTCTAAGTGCTGTGTCATAGAAAAAACCCTTTCTCCCCAAGTCTCTTTTTGCTAGGTGATCACTGGACCATGTACATATCTTAATCCCTATTTTAGGCATTCCAAAGCTCAAGGTATTCTCTCTTAGGAATCCCAGTGATTCTGTTCTCATTGTCAGTTAAACTTCAGATTTAAGTCTTGATCTGACTTAACATTTAATATATTAGAAGTCTTATTTCTAAGTCATGAGTCTTAGGAATCTTGGCTCCAAAACATACCCCTTCCACCAAGCCAGCAGCGTGTCAGCTTAACTCGGGTTTAAAATACACTTGTCTGAGGTCAGTCTGCTTCAGATAACCTCACTGGAGTAGTTTTTACAGCTTTTGTTGTGAGGGACTTTTTTCCTCAGTATGTATATTTGAACTGAAACTAGCTGTCAGTCTCAGAACTTCATGAGTTAAAACTTATGCTCACTCTAAATTGCTGGTAGCTGAAAAATTAGTAATGCAGCAGACCTAGAAAACTAGTGCTTAACTAACACCTAGAAAAAAAACTGTTTTCTCCCCTCCACTTTTTCCCAAGCTGTGTAACTACTACTTCTTTGTGTTCAGTCAGTAATCTATTAATACAGCAGGGAACTCAAGAACAGGAGCTGGCAAATACTGGTTTGTTTCATTGCAGTTCCTAAATGGCTTTTGTTAGATACTTGCAAATGATTAGAGATTTAATGATTTTGGTATGTGGCTGAAATTCTTCTGTTAAATACATTGTGCAAGATACAGAAATGCCATTTTATAACAAAAATGTTTGTGCTTACTACCTTATATCAGAGCCTCAAGTTTGACCTGGGTCATACAACCAACCTAGGTTTACATTTAGATAGATGCCTCTTGTGTTATCGATTCTGCTCAGCAGAAACTTAACCAAAATACTAAAAGAAGTAGTACGCAAAACTAGCTTCGTAATGATACCAGGTTTAGTCTTCAGTTTTTTGGGAGGGCCTCTCTCTTGTTCCAATACAGCAATCATTGATTATTTCTGGAATTAAGAAAATGTTTAACCTTTGGTGCACCCTTTTTGAAAGGTGGTTGATTTACACACATTTTTGAGGTTTGAGTATGGTACTAGTTCTGATGTATTGGCAAAATAACTTATTTAAGTCAATCTCTTTTTTCCTGAATAAAAATGAAAGCAACTTTACTTCTGTGCTAAGCAGTAGATACTAACAACAGAAGTGGTCATAGTTGCACCATAATTTTGCAGTATATTGCATTTACTTTATTAAAGAAAAAATAATCTCTGTAGTACATCCTGTGTAATAAGAATATTTGAAGGATTAAGGCCAATAGTTTGTCGTAGCTTGTTTAGCGTGTGTTTTGGTTTCCGCAGCTTCCTCACCGGCCCGTCTGTGGTTCCCGGGTACTTCTCGGTGGCCGCGGAGCACGTGGTGCTGGTGCTGAACGGGCGGGAGCCGGCGAAGGTGGCCTACGCCGCGCAGTGGCTGCGCCACGCGCAGGCGCTGCTGGAGACGCGCAAGCTGCGGCACGTGGCCGTGCTGCTGCTCGGCAGCGAGCAGTGCCGCAACGCCTGGGTTCTGCCGCTCCTGAAGCGGAACGGGGGCTTCGTCAGCCTGCTCTTCGTTACGTACGACTGCGCGTTCGTAAACGAAGAAGATATTTTCCAGTGGCCTTTAGGAGTAGCTACGTAAGTGCTACAGACGGAAGCTGCAATTGAGTAATTAATTTTTATGCACGAGGTGTGGAAAATATGACTGAATGTTACTGCTGATGCCCAAAACAATTGTAATAAGTAAATTGCAGAACATGATCCTATAGTTTTCTATCCTATGATCCTATAGTTTTCTGATTCCAGTCAGGCATTGGAATCTTTGAAAGTTGCATTTAGCAACAAAAATGAAACAGGAAAAGAATAGTAGTGTTTAGGAAGCTTTAAGAAAATGAACCTGTGTCTCCTGAGGTTTTCGGTTTATTCTTTCTTCAGTAGATTTGCTCTTGAGATTTATCATAACTACTGATGTAATATGTACCAGTGATGTGGAGATTCAAAAGATACTTATGTAGTAAAGTTGCAGGTACTATCTGTTCAGAAAAGGAAAGACTACTTTTTAATCCTCCATTATGGCTCAAAATGCTTCCCATTTGGAGTTGGTATACTCCAGTATCACAGTAGTGTAAACTGGCTTAACTGCTTGTTTAAAAAAACTATTTTTATTATACTTGAGTGCTCAAATTATTTATGTGGATTAAATAAAGGTTTGGTTCAGCTAGATGCAGTTTTACTTCTTGTTAACAGAGTTAAGAGTGGTTTAGCTACTTACCAGGGTAATAGAAGCAGAAAGGAATACAGGATTATTTTCATATCTTGTGTTGAATTTGAATTCAATATCTTATATTCATCCAATTTGCTCATCAAGCTGGAAGACTGTATAGAGTTTTTTTATATACAGCTTAAACTTGTTCACAGTGTCTCTGAAATATGCTAAATTTGGATTGTTGATGGTGTCAAAGAGTAGATGGAATTGGAAGTTCCTAAGTGGAAAGGAGTTTTGAGATGCAGAGATTAAGGTGACATTTAAGAGAATGCAACAACACTTAGAGCAATAAACTAGGGTGCAAAGCTGGGTGGAGAAGGATAAACTGGGTATCAAAATGAGGGTTTCCAGCCCTTGTGTACAACAAGGGCTGTAAAAAACAGGGTGAAAGGCAGGAAAATGTGCCGGATTTTCCAAGAAAAGAGAGAAAATGAAGATGTAGAATGATGCAAAAATATTTTTCATGAAGGGGCAAATGCTTATTAGAAACTGAGTGCATTAACATCATGCAGGAGAAGAATGAGGAAAGGACTGCTCCATCAAATAATGTACAACAAGCTATTTAGTAGCCAAAAGATTAGAGTATTGAAGTTCACTCAGATCAAAGTGAGATTTTGCTTTGAGAGGTTACCAGTGGTAGTTTCAGTTGATAAGCATATCCAGAGATTAAGGTGGGTGAGAATTAAGTGCCATAGTTACCATTAACCTGGCCATTTCAGTCAAGACTTGTGATTGCACCAAGAACAGCTTCTTTGGAAAAGCATCTTAGTCAAGGACATTCTGTAATATGCACATATAATATTTCTGATGTTGAAAAAAGTAAGTATCTGGAAACTTGGGTGGTGGGGGCAAAGGGAATAAAGATACACTTTTAGGAGAGGACTTGAATTGGTTTACTTGTGGATTGGCAACAAGTAGGTGGTTATAGTCTTAAAATACGATGCAGTGAAAATTAGATGCTGCAGAATGTTTTCCTTTGATATAGTTGTCTAACTTATACATTGTTTTCACAGCTACAGAGGTTTTCCAGTTGTAGAACCCAGCTGGTCAATGCTACATGATCCAAGATCATATCTATGTAATTTCTTAGGAACAGTTTATAAGAATTCTTCTAGAGAAACCCTAATGGAAATTCTGAAACAGGATGGGCTTGACAAACTTTGCTGGATTGCAGCCAGAGAACAGTAAGACTTTAATTTACGTCATTAAAATACTTGGACTTTTTTGCCTGGTTCATTATTACCAGTCTTTTCTTGAGTGATAAAAAATAGTACAAGTAAAGGTAATCAGTCATCAAGTCAGGGAACATTGCTGAGACTCTTTGTTTAGGTTGTCATGACATAGCAGCCTTTCTGTTGTTAAATTTTACATAAGGCATTTTTTTCAATCTAGTATAGAAAAGTCTCCTATATATATAACCATCAAAGAGCATCTGTTTTTTTCTTACAAGTATTTGATTATGAGAAGAAATACTTGTCTTGTATTTTGTGGAGTTTAATGTCTTTAGCAGAAGAAAGAAGACAGACATATTTTGTTGTGTTCCATGTGAGAGTGGATTTAATCTGTACAGCACAGTTGTTTTGCACTAAGAAGAATAGGGTTCTGATTGTATTTCTTAACTTTGAAAAGCAACAACACCTATAAAATGTTGGATAGCAGGCACAGCAGTGCTTAGGTAGACCTCAGCTGCCCTGATGAAGAGTCTCAGGAGAGGAATTGTATCTGTGACATAAACTCTTATCTCCCAGACATACTGAGGCACTTCAAGCAGATGAATTCAGGTTAAACAAACTGCTTTACGTCCTAACTTCTGAACAGCAAAACTCTACTGATTTAAGGTATTTGGGGTCAAACAAAGTCATTAAAAAGTCCGTTGAGCATCTCCCTTTTTGTCTGTTTCAAAACTGTGCTGTGAAGTAAATTGACATGTGCATCATCCAAGTCATGCAGAAGATTTGAAGTGGCATTTCAATTTGTTTCTTACACTTCTAAGTACTAATAATTTCCGGAAAGGGCCACATCTTACAGTCTATTTTTAAGAGTGACATTTCCAATAAATTCTTAGAAGACTCTTAAGAGCAGTTAAGACTGTGTGTGTAATATAAAATTTTTACACTGATAGCGTTTTCAGTTTTATAAATAATGGAAATTAAAGCATATCTCTATTTTTTCATTGCAGTGCCTGTGGGGAAAATATTAATTTTCACCCCTTTTATTTTCCTAGGTGGCAGCCTCAAGAAACAAATGAAAGTTTGAAAAACTATCAAGATGCCTTGCTGCAGAGTGATTTGACATTGTGCCCAGTGGGAATAAATACAGAATGTTACAGAATTTATGAAGCTTGTTCATATGGATCTGTGCCTGTTATAGAAGATGTAATGACACCGGGTGATTGCGGAAATTCATCAATGTACCACAGTGCTCCATTGCAATTATTAAAAACCATGGGGGCTCCATTTATCTTTATTAAAAACTGGAAAGAGCTTCCTGCTATTCTAGAGAAAGAAAAAAAAATGAGCTTACAAGAAAAGATTCAAAGAAGAAAAAAGCTTTTAGAATGGTATCGAAACTTCAAAGCATGGATGAGACAGAAATTCATTAATACTTTGGAAAATTCATTTTTGCCCAGTGATAAAGGATAAATTGTCCTTTTTGAAAATCTAGAATAGATGACAGCTTAATTTCCATTAACCTTCTGAGGCAGCTTTTACTCAAAAGTAACCTCGCAGGACAGATGCATCCTTTTAAAGTCTACGGAATTGCTCTAAGCTTGGCCAAGAGCTGTGTTTGGCCCTCCATCATTAATGATTTTCAGAGAGGTTGTTGACTTAACAGGATGGTACAAGAATGACAACAATTTTGTTACTGTTTGCACAATTTCTGTGTTGCTGTGTGACCTGATAAAAATTTTCAAGGATAGTATCTTTGAGCATGTGAAATTTGGTAAAAATTTGGTAAAATTTTGGTAAAATTTGGTAATTTGGTAAAATCCAACATAACAACAATTGTGTTTGAAGAAAAGAGAATGGAGACTGTATGGTACAGGGTAATTTATTAGAGAGACTAAAGAAGAAAAGTATTATGACAAAATTGCCAGGTTTAGTATATTCTGGTAAGTGCTAGTTTTGAAAATGTGAACTGTTTACTTGGTTTACATTTCATTTCCAAGAAAGTGACCATAAAGCTAAAGACTGTGGAATAAAAATGTATATTTCAAGGTAAAAATAGAGAACTCTTTCTTGAAAATACTTGATAGCAAAATATTTCATCTTTAACTTCAGAAATCAAAATTGATTTCTTTTTAGTCTTGGGCCATACCTTTCTGCATTTCTGCTCTTTCATTACCTGCAGTTACAGCTGCACGTTCTGAACACCAGGCCTTAGACATGAACCTGCTTGTAGCTTATCTGATTCCTCAAAATCTGCTGAAACTCGTCAATGCCAAAAGATGGCAGAAGTGTAATACTGCATGTTTATGGTACTATGTGTACCACAAACAGTTTCAGTGCTTTTTTGTTAAATGTAGGCAAAGGGATCCGTTCCTGTTCTTGAGTGTGTGCAGTTCCCTCCAGTATGTTCTGCTGAGCAGTAAGACTGTGCACACACCACTGCCATACCAAAGGGGTGTAATAGCCACTTCTGTCTGACCATAGCATGACATGTGGGGTCTTTCTCATGCAGGAATTAAAAGGCCAGTGCAACTGTACAGCTAAGTAGTACTCATTTGTGTAATGGTACTGTCTAGTTCTAGAGTATGTGTCACACAAGAGCACATCTGTGGGTAATCTGAATTGTGTGTCTAACACGAACTTCTGTGACTTACCATCCAGCCATTTCATCTGAAGCATCCTGCAGTTGCAGTATAATGCAAACATACTCCATTCAGCTGAGTCTGGAAGTACAGCAGTGCTTACAGGTGGACCTTCTTAGACCAAATTCACTATAACTTTCCACACCTAGGATCCAAAGCCCTTCAGTAGTACACAGCACTCAAGGGTTAGGGGAAGCTTGAGTATCTGCAGTAATCACAGAATCATGGAATGCTTTGGGTTGGAAGGGACTTTAAAGATCACCAATCCCCCTGCCATGGGCAAGGACACGTCTCACTATCCCAGGCTGCTCAGAGCCCCATCCAGCCAGGCCTTGGAATAGTTCCAGGGATGAGGCATCCACATCTTTTCTGGACAACCTGTTCCAGTGTCTCACCACTGTAATAATGTCATCTCACTGCTGTATTTTTCCTCTAGTAGAATCTTTATTTCTAAACAAGCTACAAAACTGCAGAACAATCATTTAGAACGGTGTTTCTCAACTTGTCAGCAGGAGATCCCTTGGCACTCCTGCAGGGCTTCAAAAAACTGTAGAAAACAACTCAGAAGCCTTTAGCAGTCAGCTGAGATTCTTACAAAAGAGGCTGCCACTCCTAAAAAAAATTAGAGTGATGTGCAGGTCAAAGTCTGAAAAACAGTTCAGTGTGTTACTTGGTCATCAGCAAAAGAAACATGCTGCTATTCATGTGCTCATTTCTCACTAAACATATGAGTTTTTCCAAACTCATGGCAATTACATCTTAAGGGAAGCTGAGACACGCACCAAAATTTTAGTAGAATTTCACTTTGCAGCTGCTTGCCTTCTTTGGGAGTTCAAAGGGACTTATTTTATCTATTTAAGCAATTCTTGACACTTTGCCTTTTTTAGTCCAGCAGGATTTGGCACCAAGAGTTTTTTCTTGACTTCTATTTCTAGTGCTAATGGAGCAAAACATCTTGAAGTCAAGGGAGGGATCCTAATACATTAGGCAGGTTGCTAGCATGTTAATTGTTCTCTCATTCCACTGTCCAGCTTGTGTGAGAAATTGTCAACTCCAGAGCTGAGCAAGACAACAAAAGGGACCTTGGCAAATAAAGGCTGAGACTGAGGGAGTAGAGACAGTGAGGTTTGCAAGAAATCAGAGAGGATGTCTTACAGTGGTAAAGGAAACTGGTTTAAAACATGGGAAGCAGTTAAGCCACTGGCAAAAAAGATGGCACACCACATCCAGCTAGGAGTAGATAGTATCTACTGTCAGTGAGAAGATGATGAATCAATTCAGTTGTTCAATACTGAGAGGAGAATGCATGCTCTGGTTTTGTACTTAGCCCTCTGGTTTGAGACTGGGATTGTGAAATATTGCTTTCCAGGCACAGAACAATGCTTCTTGTAACTATGCCTGGTGTCTCTGGGAGAGATGCACAAAACTGAGCCTGTCTGGAGTTGGAATGCCAACTGTAGCTCCAAATGTTAGACAGATTGCTAATTATGTGGTGTTTTGCATCACGCTTAGATTGGTGTGTGGAGTATGTAACTCTACCAGTTTTATTATCAGAAGCATTTCCTGCTGATGGAGACTTTACAAATTAAGCTGAATTGCCTTGATATAAGGAGAAACAGATCCAGCTTCTCCCAACCTTAGTGTAACTCTCTCTCCCACATTATTCTGAGCCCTTTAAGAGTGGCTGTGAACATATAGCATAAATAGTTTAAAAGATCAGCTTCTAGAAAGCAATATGATTCCAAAGAAATGTAACCAGTCTTCATAACTGTTTGTAATCCTGTAGATAAGGACATGGCTTGCAAAGGATCCATCTGCCATTTTCGTACTAAATATGTTAAGTTGTGATAGTTTATTTCAATTGTTAGGTTAACCATCTTTCCATGGCTGAAACTTGCACAAGGAGTGATACAACTGAGAATTTTCTAGAAGCCTTTCTCACAGCAATTACTAAGTTTTAATTAGGATCACTGTGTGCTGGAATCACCAGTTTCTGTCTTGGCTTACTGCCCTCACCAAAACACTTGCAAAACCACAGTAATAAAATCCTGTTACTGCTTGGCAAATCCTGCATGTTAGTAAGAGCCACTAAGAACTGGGTGAACTCAGGAGCAGCTTCCATGCCTAGTAAGTCCTAAAATAGTTCCAGGAATTCTTCCTACTGTGATCAGAAAAATGAAGGATGATTGAACAAGATTATGCTTTTTTTGGCCTGTTCATAAAGACTGACATCAGGAGAGGCAGAAGTATTTCAAATGCAGTTCCAGCTGTGCTGTAAGAAGCTGTTGCTTCCAAGAAAACTGCCAGCATGAGGCATGTTGGGACTGCCATTTCCCAATAGCTGAGAAGGGGTTTAATGTTTATGTAGTGCTGTGAATCCTACACAAAGGGTTTGATGAGTAAGACCAAAAGAAGAGCTGACCTGATGAAAATGTGCCTGAAAGGATGACGTGCAGTTTGCATTGTATCCCAGGACTCCATGTTGGTTGGGTTTTTTTGCTTTTTGAATCCACAAAGTTAAGTTAAATAGTTTGTACAATAAACCCTTCAGGGATCACTCCAAAGTGATGCTATAAAAACCATGCTGTGCAGTAGAAGTGACAGTGGATCTAAAATCTCATTCCAGCATCTTACATAGTTAAAAAGAATTACATGGAATTCTTACTCCTCACCAGTCTGTGAATCGTAATTGATAATCCTCTTGATAAAGAAACAGCTGCAAAAGGTCACATTAGCAGTTGATATTTAAACTATTTGGGTGGCTCAAATTTCAGGACTTTTTCAATGTCTCATGAACAATAAAAACCATAAAATGGTTTTCAATATATCTTACCAATGTAAATTCCTTTTACTACTAATCTGAGCATGGGAGACTGCCTTGAATGTTAAAATTTCTCCACATGACTCTAGTTTTAAAGACTGTTAAAGCTTAAAAGGTAAAATCTGAGGACCAAGAGGAATGCTAAAGAGAAAACGGTTAATGCCTACATACATCTTAGATTTATTTAATTCAAGGGTTTGAAGAGAAAATACATCTTAGGCTGGAACTATGTGACAGTAAAATGGTGAAGCAAAGATTTTCAAAACAGGCTATGTGTACCATTAGCCCCCTAGGGTCTGGTGGTTCAGTTTGGCTACTATTTTAAGTGTCTCGATTCAAGGTCCCATAGAGAGGCCTCAGTCTTCAGAGGAAACTGCTACACATGTTGAGAATCAAGAACCTGTTCAAATTGCTGTAGTTCAGTACCCAAAAGCCAGTGCCTGGTGTTGAGAAGCTGGCCACCCAGCCAGGTATTAGCACAGTTCTATCTCTTGCCTCCTAATCCTGTCAAGTGCCCTGGCAGCACAGGTGTTGGCATTCACATTTTTTATCCCTGAACACTCTTGGAACCTGACTGCAACTCCATGAATGCTGCTATAGTAGAATGCAAGATATTTCTGATCCGTAGCCCCACAACACAGATGTGTTTCATCAAGCATGCCATGACATAACACGGCTCATTCTCTTAGCCAGTCTTACATCAGCTTAATCACACAAGGATAGCTTGAGGTAAGAATCTTCAAATTGCTTCCTGTTCCTGCAGCAGTCCCGTTTGACAGTGCAAAATTCTGGATTTCACATGACAATATGCACCATTCTTGCAGTCTTAATTTTTTTCATCTTCAGGAATATATCCTTTGTAGCTTCGGCTGCATTTTAAAACAAACAGAACTGAAGTATTACACAGTTTCATTAAATACGTGCTTTCAGAAGATATGAGATGCAAAGCAAATGCATCAAACAGAAATGAGTCACTCACTGAGATCCAGATGAAGACACAACCCATTGAAGGACAGCCAGTTGTGCAGGTGGCCACTAATGAAGAAAAATAAATCTCTGAATGTCTGAAATAAGCCTGATTATTTCAGATTAAGTTATTCAAACAGCACCAAACTGTAAAATGTCATATTTTGAAGTTTGCTATATCAAAGGGGTTTTGTTCAAGGCCCAAAATGTAAGGTTTCTATATAAGTGATTATTTTCATGTTTTTTCCTCTGCAATGGAGTTCTTTTCTGAAGAAAAAAGGTGGTTCATGGCCATGAGTGGAGATCCACTTTAAGTAATATTTTCAAAGGAGATGCTGAAACATCTTCCTCTACGGCTGCTTATTTAATACATTTTCGTAATTTGTGACAACCCTTGTCAGCAATGGGGCTACCACGGTGCTACATCTTACTGCCCAAACTTCTCTGGGATGTGAAATAACCTTGGTGCAGGCCTTCCATCCAGCCTGGACACTGCCACTGCCCAGCAGCCATTTCAGAAACACAACCACAGGGAACTTCTGTGTTGAATCTCTTTGCTCCTACTTTTGACAGGGGGCTGTGGAAGGGTGGGAGGGGATGGTAATAGTCTCCTGGGGTATTAGGCCTCATTCTCACTGAATATGGAAATGGAGAATTAAGGGCAGCTCTGTTTCCCCCGAGGAGAAATGGAGTGTACTGATTAATTGCTGAAGGAATTTAAATGGTGCTTCACACTTCCTTCAAATGCTAGCATAGCTTTAGGACAGCTGATGATGTGTGTTTTCTGGTATGCAGTCCTTAATTGCATATGCCTTTTTGCTGGAGGGTTCAATTTATTAATTTAATAGTATTTTATCAATCTCTGTCAGTGCAACCCTTTGCGGGTGATTGTGAAGTATCATGACTGTTTAACAGTGAAAACTAAATAGTCTTACTAATGCTAAAATTGAAGATAATACTCCATCTGATGAGTACACAAGCAGGGATCTGTACCTTACGCCATCTTGTACCAATTTTGCTTCCTTCCCCTCTCTAATCAGACTCTGACTGTTTCTTCTTCTGTGTCTCTTTTCTTTGCTTGACCCCCTTTTCACATTGTTATTTACAGATTAGAGAAAATTGCTTTCTGTCTGGTAGGGATATAATTTCCTTGTACCCATGGAGAATTTCACTGGGTACCCAGTCTCGAAGTAGATGTAATTAGGCTTTTGCTGAATTCCTACTGTAGCAAAACTCATGCTATTTCACAGCATGCTGCCAAAATATCTCTCCATAGGATATTATGTCTTCTGAGTGCTTGTTTCTTAAACATTGAGTCTGTTGTTTAAGATTTTTGACTGTCTGTATCAAGAGTTCAGTAAAAAGGATTATGTTTATAGGAGGAAAAAAGAGGACTAACTTCAAACATCTCTTTGTTTTCCATCTTACAGGAAGGAATGCTCCCCATTCCCTGAATGAAACTTCATGTGCAACTACAGATACCTGGACACACCTTACGGTGTTTGACACCAAAGTCTAAGACATTAGCTCATGACTTTTGGAATCTGAATTCAGTTCCCCACAACATAAATTACCAAGGGCCAAATCCACCAGAGGATATTCTTATCCAGGGTAAAGCCTAGGGCAGGGCAGTTTTGCTTAGATTGACTGTGCAAAGGACCAGTTCAACTACTGCTAGACAGCCAGTGGTGCTTGCTCTGCTGGTGAGCTGTGAAACACCACAAAGCGTTCCTTAAAACTGTTGCTTTTTTTGTTCCTCAATTGCAAATGCACATTCCTCCCATGCAGGTAAACAAGAAGTTCCCCAATCCTTGTGTTGGACAACTATACATTTTGGAACTTGAGGAGTTTGAGTGTGCTTTGCTCTCATTACATTTGTTTAGTGTTTTCTGATTGTGATTTTATATATTGTTTACAAATGCCTTTAAAATAATTTTTCTTAAACAGCTGACAACTGGATATAGTACTCTTCTGTTTAATATTTAAATCAAGCACTTAACCTGCTTCTGGAGTCTATAATCAACATTTCTGCTGTATATAGCAAATACCAATCTCCCCCTATTTTTCTGTTGACTTTAATAAAAGTATTTCAGTTATTAACTGAAACTCCTTTGAACAACATTAAATTGTTTTATCAAAGGAGCCTAGCTTCTCCCTGTTGAATTCACAACTACCAGTAACACCATCTCCCTCCAGCATCTTGATTGGTCTGATATTTCATTAGAGGCAGATCTTCTCCTTCAGGGTTTTGACTAATTTTGGTTCCTCAGTCTGCAAGACTACTCATCATCATGGCTATCCTTCTGCTACCTTCTGCTACAAATAGAGGTAAGAGATGATCCTGAAGAGAGATATGATTTTGTTACAATCTGACATCTTGGAATGACCACACATCACTGTGATACGATAATATGAGAAGTATAAATCTTTCAAAAACTTTCTAACAATTCGTCAGCTGTTTAATGTAGCAAGAGTTAAGTGATGTTCATGTGAAGCATGTGTTAAATTGCTGACTTAAAACAGTTCAGGAGGCAGACGAGCACTCACTGAATATTATATGAACTTGCAGTAACACTTCACAAAGAAACATGTAAGTTGCTAAGAAATAAATACTACTGCACCAAATTAAATATGAAGTTTTTAAATCACCCACAATCAAGTAGCAGTCTGAGTTTTGGTGACCCTTTTTATAGTGTTTTGTACCTTGCATTTCACAGGGATGGGACTAGGGGACAAGACTGGAGGAACAACAGAAGGACAGAAACCTGAGGCTGCAACAGCAGGGAAGAAATGAGTAGCAAGCTCTGCTTCGAGTATCTTCAAGCTCTGCTCAAGGCAGTAGCTTCACTCCCTGCTGTAAGGAATCAGCAGTGTGATACTTGTACTACCCTCATTGAGTGTTATTTCCTGGAAAGCGTTGTTTCAATGGCCACCTGTGAAGTGACTCAGTAACGTGGTGTAGATGCACTCTTGCTAGAGACAAAAAACTGCCATGGTTTGAGTAGATTTTGCCTGGCTTTATCCCAGAAATGCTTGACCTCCTGTGGTGCGCTGGCTGAAATCTGGGTACGTAGGCTCTGCAGGGAGCTCTGCAACACCTAAAGGCCAAACCATATCTCAGGTGAGCACTCATCAACCCTCCTTGATACATCTGCATAAAGAGAACTACAGACACAGACAGTTACTGTGTGTTGGCCATGGCCAGCAGCTAAGCACCCACACATCCTCTCATCAGGACAAGAGCGAGAACAGGAGGAATGAAAGCAAGAACACTCATAGTTTGAGAAGAGAACAGTTTAATAAGTGAAGGAAGGAGGAAAAAACAAGTAACATGACAGCATTCATTCACCACCTCCTACAAGAGAACAGTGCCAAGGTAGTCTCAGAGCAACAACTGATTTGGAAGAAAACACCTCCATTTTTTAGTGCTCCTCATGGCATCATCTCACAGGAAATATCCTTATGACTAGTTTGGGTCAGGCAGGGGATCAGATTTTTTACTCACACCCATCCTACTCACTGGAGGGAAGGGGGCAGAGTGGGAAAGAGGGACAGCAGCAACACTGTGCAAGCACTGCTCATTAATGGACAAAATATTGGTGGTGTCAACTGTGTTAGTCACAAACCCAAACCACATCATGGGGGCTGCTATGTAGAACATTGGCCACAGCCAATACATCTTGTGCTGTCTGCCTTCCCCAGGCATCCTCCTTTCCTCTAATGGTCCGTAGTTGCTTTTCATAGCTGACTTCTATTCATGTAACTTCAGGTAGAGAAAGTTGAAGAACTTTTGCTTCAATACAGTTATTATGTGAATTTCACCTCTGCCAGATGTGATTTCCAAGAGATTCTGGGGAGAAGCCATACTGGAATCATTCCAAAAGTGTCTCTCTTTGTCACAGTAGCAAAAGACTAGTCTTACCACATCATCCCTTGCTGTTGACTGAAAGCTGACTCCACTGAGGCTGCAGTGAACATAATGGCATTTAGAGAAGGCCAGCGACCCAAAATAGTCATTACTAACTTATCATAACACCCTGTGTGCAAGAGCTTTTGTGTCAATTCATGAAGATGTTCTTCTGCACCACAGGTCCAGTAGCAGATCTGTTACAATTTAAATATCCCTGGTAGGCACAAGAAAGACAAACTACACTTAGAACAACAAAGATAAAGTTAGACATTTCACAACATGAGATCTTTGTGGTTTAGACTAATCAGTCCAGATTATCAGTAGGTACTTCGAACAGATGGATGGTTTGTCACATGGGCAGCTCTGTAGACACCACAGGCTTGTATGTCCTTCACATCAAGTCTCTGAGGGAGCAGTGTGACCTCAAAGAAGATGCCAGCTGTGCTCCTACATCCATTCCCTTTTTATCATCCAAGCTTCTTGTTCCTGTTGTACTTATGGCTGGTAATTCTGATTCATGCTTCTCCTGATAAAAGCTGAATCAGAAATGAGGAAAAAGTTCTTAGAGGTTCCTTGTTTAAAATCACATTTAACTTCTTTCATTGAAAGTAGATGAACTTCTGCTCACCCATTCTTTCCCTCCCCGGCTGAGTTTTCACAGAAAGAATTGCTTTGCTGGAGAAATAGAATAAAAACAAACTGCAGAGAGCAGAGCTGCAACTACTTTTTATTTAAGCGATAAAAAAAGCAATACTGCAATCCTTAATTAAAGGAAGTTGAGACAACTGTGTGGTTTAATGATCTGGTAGAACCCTTTTTATTCCAAGAAGAGCTACATTTGTCAAGACAAGAACAATCAGGGAAATATATCTTGTTTATCTCACAGAATGACTATTATCTCCTGAAAATAGCAGAGTTCTCCATTTTAGGAAGTGCAGTTAGAGTTAGCTTCCCAGTTCCCTCTTTGTGCCCCCGAGTAAACGCATGTGGGGATTTTGGCACAGGAGTACTCTCAAAAGACATGGAGCTGGCATTGCGTGCTTGGTAGCAGCTATTCTGCTTCATCACCCCATCCCAGCAAGTTAGCCATGCTAGATAATACATTGCAGCACTGTAGAGAAGTATTTCAAAGGGCACTTGGCAATCCTGGACTACTATTCTGTGTAGTTACAGGACTATCTCTCAAACCCTCCTTTGTTCAGCTCTCTTCAGTTCCTTATCCCCCAGGCCATACATGTATGAGCTGCTTCCACACACCAAGGTCTCCCCTGTCTCCACACTGGTAAGATATTCTCTATCTCAGGTCCATGATCTTTCCTCAGCAGCAATTTGTCTATGAATGGGAATGGGAAGGGACTTGCAGAAAAGCACCTGAGTCCTGCTTTGTCTGGAGGTGTTCCCCTGCAATGCCCTGAGCAGCTATGACCAGTCAGAGCAGTATTACGCTTAGTTAAGATCATGCACGGACAGGTAACAACTGAAGCAACACCTTGAGTCCTTAAATGCTGTTTTGTCCTAAAAGAGAATTGAAATTGTCTCTTTTTGATAAGCACAATGCCTTCCTCAAAGCAGCAGGTGGCTGGAACCATTTAGTCAGGTTTGTCATTTTCCTCTGATGACCACATTTACTAATGTTTAGCTCCTGGGAAGCTAATGAGACACACACCCATGGTACCAAGAGCACTCCACCAAACGCTGGGAGGTATGTTCTCTGCCTTCGTGCTTTCAAGGAACAGAAACACGTGCCAACCCTGCTAGTTGGGTCAGGTAGGATAAGGAGTGGCTTATTGCTGGAACCATTCCAGTGCATGAAGAGTACCTTCAGAACCGTTTTATGAATAGGACCTAAAAAGATGAAAATACACATCAGGAGAGAATTCTTTTTGCACTAATCTTGTCTTTTTTGGGAATCCCCATAGCTGCTAGGATATTGGACTACAGGTTTTTCCACATGGGATTAGTAGAAAAGACATATTTTCAGTGGTTACAAGCTGGTTTCAACTAGGAATATGGAAGTTGATCTGGGTTTCTTTTTAGATTTTCAAATAGAGCATTTCCATGATGAATATTTAGAAAAAAAAAAAGGTGTATAGCCAGGCAAGTTTTCATATGGCACCTTTTCACCAGAAGGAAATAGCACTTTATGATAAGGTGCTTTTCGAAGGAAATTTTTTATGTGTCTTTTTCTGGAAGGCCTCTCTCTGTGCATATTTTGGTGTAAACCTTGTTTATCTAATACATATTTACATAATAAATTCAAGCCTTTTATTTCAGAAGGTTTTTTCAGGTATCGACTCATCCATACAGTAGAATAAAAAGACCTGACCAGACCAAAAGTAGCAGATCTGATGGGTCTGCTCAATAAGGCCTGAGATTAACCTTTGTATCTGAAAACTAAGCAGTTACATTAAACTAAAGAGGAGTAAGGCTGAGTGTTAGCTTCACTGTTGACCAGGTACGCTCATGAGATGGGACACAACCAGCTATGGGGAGAGGAGAGCAGAGGACCCGCCGTGCCAGCCTGGGTACTGGAACTGGACACCCTGTGTGGGGCTTGACTAAGGACAGCTGTCAGTCAAGCAGGAGAGCTCTCCTGGGGTATGTGTTCTGCTAGAAAGAGCAAAGCAAATAATCCTATATGGGGTGTGCAGGTAGCAGAAGGGTGCTGAGGGGTTCCCAGCGCTGGCTGAGGCAGGGCTGGATGGATTTTTAGCTGAGAAAGAGAAGCTGTGCTGGTGGCTGTGTGCCACGGCCCTTCTGCACAGCCCGGACCCTCGGAGGAATGTGGGAAGCAGGGGAATACTGAGACCATTTTGGAGCTTCCTCTGTGCCTCTGTAATCAGAGGTCGATTAAAACCATTCACTGTCAGACCCCCTGGGATGGAAATTGTTGGTGCAGCACAGACTGTGCTGGGAACACTCCTGACTCTTGACTCCCCTGTCCCAGTTTCCATTGCATCCTGGCAAAAAGGTAAAAATTAGCACCCATTTCACCTGAACTCAGGATGTTAAAAGCAAGAACTGACCCAGATGCCAAGGAGTATAAAGGAAACAAAGAAATAATTTGCAAGAGGAATTAAAGCTTTAAGAATGTAAATTCTAGCTCCTTGGTGTTTTTCAGACCTGTAGGATGGTTTGGATGGTTAGACTAAGTGTCCCACAGCCTGCTGAAGAAATACAGAGAAGACAAAAAGGAGAATTGTGTAGGTCTCTGTGTCAAACATCAAATCGCAGAACCACAGGATATGCTGGGTGGGAAGCAACCCATGGGGTCATCACATCCAACTCTCAGCCCTGCACAGCACATCCCCAGGAGTCACACCATGTGCCTGAGAGCATGTGACCTTTTCTGTCCAAGTCACTAACAGCTTGAAAATAAATATCCATGGTTACATCTGCACTGTGAAGGCAGAAGGAGCCTTGCATGTTGATATTTGCTGCAGACCAGTATATCACTTTGGTAAACACGACCACCAGCACATAAACAGTTGTCAGTAACATGCAGGGAGAAAAATCAGGATCCTTCTGAGGGATTTCAATATGAGTAACTTAAAACAAAAGACTTACAAAGCCAGGATGAAATATCCTTGAAATTCTTCAGCATTGTAAATGATGATTTGCTAACTAGTAAAATACTGCATCCAGTATTCTAGTCTTGTCAAAACTTCATCTTGCAGAAGAGAGGAGAAAAGCCAGTGCAACAAAAAAGCAGTAGTTGTTTAGGTTACACTGGCTGTTTTAGCCATAAACAGCCTGTTTGCTGTGGAGCAGAATCTCAGCCAGCTCTGCAGAGACTGGTGATTGCCCCCAGAAAAAAACTGTCTGGGTTAGGAGGGGTTCTAGTGCTGCAAGTATTTAAATCAAGATTGGACTTTTTTCTGAAAAACACATTCTGTTTCAGTCTGAACTATGAGACCTGAAGCAGCCATTCCTGAAATCTCTGCTCTGTGTAACGCAGCAGATCAACCTAGAAGATCCATAGTGACTTCTTAGTAACTCTTAATAACTTAATGACTTAATTAATATGACAATTAATGTAGGCAAGTGTCATAATTTACTGTGGATACCATATGCCCAAGCACTTGATGTTCTCAGTGGAAACACAAAAAGCTAAACTTCAGAAATGCAGTTTAATTGTAATGCTTGAAATTCTTCGTGTACGTTTGCCTCTAGTAGAAGGTGCTCAGTTTACATTTTGCTGTATATGCTACATTTTACTTACAGAATAACAATCTTTTCTAACACCCAGATGATGTGACATATCATGGCAGAAAAAAAGAGAATTGTTTTCATGTAAGTAAGACTAATGAAAGGAATTATCCAGGGAGTCAACATGCTATTGACAAGTAATCCCAGGGACCACGAGCCAGCATATTTACAAAAATAAAGGAGGAACTGGCACCTTGCCAAGCCACTCTAGAACCTACATTCATCTGTCGCTTGCTTTTCATCATCTTCTCTTGACAGCTTTAATTTTTATATTCCTGGTTAAGACAGAATGTCAGATCCCCAGAGATTTAAGCAAATATTTAAAAACTATGAGCTCTGTTAAGAAAAACAAACAACTTTAGTCTGGCATTGTAGTTTCAGCATTGTGAGGATGAACTAGTTATCATCCTGGTTGGGCACTGAGATGTCTAGATTTTATAGAATATCATTAAATCCACAACATGTGATCTTTACTTTTACAGATGAATATCTAAAGGAGCTTGAAATGTTACTAGTGTTGGTGATTTTGTTCTGCTGGCAAAACAGGTTCGTGTGTCTATCAATCTAGGTCACACAGTCAAAACTCCAAATGCTCTTTTATTTGTCTGTAACTTTTGAACCACTGTTTTAGAAGGTAGTATTATGCTACTCAGTGCAGTCAGAAATACTGCCTTGACTCTTACAAACAACACTTATATTTCTCATCAACCCTGCTTCCTGAGGCATTTTTATCTTAATCCATTCACAGGAAAAAAATTAAAGTAAAATTTTCTATGAAACTCTCAGTTTGAGCCGTTTTGAAACAAGCAGGACTATGTTGATAATGGTATAAGAAAGTGAGGCTTAAGCTAGCACTGAAATGTATTCAGATTCAGTTCTTGCACAGCAGGGTCTCTTAAATGACATTTCGTAGGAGGAAAAGTCAAGTCACCCTGAAATGGAAGAAAAAAGATTATGTCCTTTCTGGGAGACACTTTTCAGAAGCATTTCTTGTATCTTAGCGACAGTATATTTAACAGTGCGCTGATTTTTTTAAAATTTATTTTTATTTTTTAATCTTGTTTTCTGCTGGTTTACTAACTGGGCTTAATGAATGAGATCAGACTGTGCAGAGGCAGCTGGAGGAAAATGCTTCCCTTAGCATCTCCAGCCCAGCCATGGTGCTCACAGCACGTTACTCTCAGCCACTAAGGAACCACCATGGTACCTTGCAGTTGTATCTCTATAGAGGAAAAGCTGGCTGAAAAGTCGGTTTATCATTACTATTTTTCAGCTGTATGGGATGAGGTAAAAAAAAATGTTTTATTTATATGATATAAACAGAGAAATTCAGAAGATTTACTCATCTTACAAATATTCCTCATGCTGTGTATTCTGTAGAGATTAATGCTCTAACCCCCCTGTAAATGATGACAGGATATATGTAATCTACCAGTGACACACTTCAGTGCTTAAAAGTCTTTGGCCTCCAGCCTTGAGCATATCAAGGACCAAGCACGTTTCTCTTAGGTCATCCTGTTCACTCTCTCACGACTCACTGCTCGAGGGCCCAAACCTGTCCCCACTGAAGTGGAAGGCAAAGCTCCAGCCTTAATCAGTGTTTGCAGAAGTTTAAGACTTTTGGCAATGGAGGCTTTTTTTGTTTCACAAACAAGATCAAACTAAGCACAGGGAAGAGTCTTGTAGATGTTAGTGAGGAAGATTGGGATGATGGAGAGAGACCCAGATTTGATGACAGTTTGGGGTTCTGCCAAAGGATCTCCATAATTTACACATACCGAGTACAGCTGTACTACTAATCCAAGCCTGGGCTGGCTTGTTGTAGCTGCTCAGTTGTACCAGATCTCTCTCAGCTTCTGTCTTCAAGACAGCTGAATTTGCATTTACACTACAGATGTTGTTCCACGGCACAACTTCCCACATGGCAGGTGATTTTCTAGCGAGATGACATTTTGTTCCTAATTAATGTATGCAGTCCTTTGCTCAGGACAGGTGATCAAAACAAGCCCTGCCAAGAAGAAAGGAAAAAAGAATTCACAGCGTGAACACCGGGCTGCCTTTCCTAACTATTTTTGACAATTAGTTCTGAAGCTGATGTAAAATGTATCCTTCCTTTCTGTTCCTCTTACATCTGCTAGATTATGATTATATTGCCTTCCTCAAGATCGTGGACAAGGTGAGACCATGGGAGAGCAAGATGCTCTGGGTGACCCAATAGGTGAGGAAGCCTCCCTGTTCTTCCTTTACTTCCTCAATGAATTTTCATTCTTGTATCATGAAAATTAATGCTGATCTGCTGTGTATCATCAGAGAACTTACAAGTCCGTCCATGTAAAGGAGATTTTGGAAGAGGGCAACCTCATGATCCCTCTTGGATGATGGGAACCAGAAGATAGTAGGTGGCAATAGATACTGGCTAAATCAGTGGGGCTCTGGAAAGCCACTGGAAACAAAGCCTGCATCATTTAGAAGCTGGGAAAGTAGAATTGGTGTAACATTTTGCCTACCAAATCCTGGCTGCCAGCTCTGACTTTCAGATGACCACTGCGTGGCTGGGAGATGCTCCTGCTTAGCGCCACTCCTGTACAGCCCAGTGCAGGCTGCTCATCATAAGCAATAGCTTAATTTTCTTTCCAGGAGCTCAAGGTCCACAAAGCAAGCCAGAGGTGGCTATGTGCAGACATATGTTCTGGTGTATTTTGAAACTGAAGTGCAGATTAGACAGCATGCATGTAAACAAAGCCATTATTCACATGCGAGCATGCAAGGTGACTCTGACACAGCCTCTCTCCAAGCTTGTCAGGAAGGAAATGCAAAACACAGGAAATGCAAAACACAGGAAATGCAAAACACAATGCAAAAAGCACAGGACCAGGGTATCCTGAGGCAGAGTGAATGCAGCCAGCCCCTTATTCATTTAATGCTGGAGCCTCTCCTCAAAGGGTTTTTTTCTTTAATTCCTCACATTACAGAAGGAAGTTATTAAAATATGAAAAGATGCTGGAATAAAGCATATACAACACTGTACACTCAATTTTAAAATCTACACCAATTTCCTAATGAACTTTTAGCTAAGGCACAAACAGTCTCTTTTTCTTACCTAGTACTGTGAGGAAAATTATCTTATTTGTCCTCACAGTATGAGTCATCAATAAAAAAGGAGATTATTGCATGTGTTTGCCATAATTAATGACACCCACACGGAATGAGACTTTTGCCCCCTCTGTGAGCTGAAACTTAACTTGCAGAAGGATCCTTTTGAACACAGTGGTGCTAAACTTATCGGTGACTGAGCACAAAGCATTTTCATCTTGCTTTGAAGCCATTTATGAGGGTCTTGCAGAAAGAAAGAATAAAGTTACCTTTCTCTGCTACATCCTCCTTCATTACAAGTTCCCCAAGGATCATGGAGAAGCAAGAAACATAATGAATATTCATTTCCAAAAGTTCAGTTAACACTTGTGCATGAAGACTTTCAGCAGGATTATGCAAAAGCACACTGCAGACTTTGCTGTGTGTCTGTACATAAAGACAAAAATATCAAGAACTCAGAAAGAGTCATGGCTCTCTCCTTCTCTAAATTGTATTGCAAGACCTTATTCCTCATCTACGTCTTTTTATCATCAGACAGCTTTCATCTTGAGAAGATTATAAGGTACAGTGGACTGAATACAACATGCAATAAGCCTTAGAAACTTTGCCACAGGACTATGGGTAGAACTGCCTCTCTTCAATTATTTTTATACCTTGAGAAATTCATTCTTTGAAGTCTATGTGTTGTCTTCTTCATTAAACTTAGTAGCCATGCTGAATCACATTTCCTTTTTTTGGTCATATATTATGCAGAATAGATTTTTTAAAAATGTGACTTCTCATTTAATGCCTCATCTGCCTGGCTGGGTTCAGTCCAAGTGTCTGAGCCGCACAACTTTAATTCTTTGCTTTCTTCTCAAAGTCAACTCTAGTTTCTTCTTTTTGAGGACTAAAAAAAAGGAACAAAACTACAAGATGTGGTAATTTTTACTTTTTTATTACTTTCAGTAATGAAGGACTTTAAATTTTCATCATCTAAGCCACTTTTTGTGGCACTGCAAAATTTCAGACAACACAGCATTTTGAGCTGGGCTTCCATGACATGCCTACTACCACTGCCATCTCTTCCATCCTTAGCCATGATGTGGCTGCTCAGGCAATGGAGCTTCCTGAAGTCCCCAGCTGGAATCCAGCCATTTGGCATCCAGCCCTTTGCTCTTACAGCTCCCAAACAGGCAGGAGCCCTATCCCTGGCTGATTTGAGGGAAGAGAGGTCTGTGGATGTATTGTGTCAGTGTGACAGGTCCAAGCTACAGGCAGGAATCCAGAGGGATAGAGAGATTGGCTCTGGCTTGGTGGTGGGTTAATTCTTGGGGCACAGTGTGACAGGAAAGTTTAAGGGCAGCATGATATGTGCAGAGGTGCAGTAAAGTGGGGATGGAACACTCCAGGGGCCAGAATGCTAGAGCCAAGAGCGGTGCAAATGCCACTCCTGGGCTCTGCTCCTCAGCGGCGTGGTGTCAGGGGGAAGGAAGGGAGATGCATCAGAGTTACAAGAGCTACCTCCTGCCTTCTCTTCCTGGCCACCCCAGGAGCTATACAGCTTTACCTGCAATAAGGAAGTGTGATGCTGGGAAGAACTGAACCTATGTCCCTCTTCTTATTTTGTTTCACTCACCAGGAATTCATCTTGAAAAACAAGAATTAAAAGGACTTACTGCTTAGTCTGATTTAAGATGAAAGGAAAGATATTTTCTGGCTGGTATAAGAGTTGGACTTTGAAAAGATTTGAACAATTATGAAGAGCAATATGAAAATTTTAGTGTTGTGGCAGGACACAGTGATTGAGAATGAGGTGAGGTCTCAGGTAACTGAATTGAAGTTAAATGGAATAAGGGCCCTGACCCAGCAAAGCCTCTGCACAGGCTCTGTTCTGAAAATGAGCTTTGGCTGGGATGTTGTGATACCATTTAATGTTTGATTTAATATCTTAGTGAATGAGCTACTGACAGCATACCTGAAGAGGGGAAATCTGCTTTTCTTAGCAAAGAGAATACAGAACATTGACAAATAGAGAACTGCTCTCACCAGAGCCTAATTTTCTCTCCACTTTTGAGCCTGCTATCCGTAAAAGGCATTAGCTTCATACTCCCTTGGCAAAACCAACCCCAACAAACATCCCCAGTTTGAGCTGTGCAATATAGGAGCTCTGAAATGTTCATTTTCAGAATAGTTATTTCATACTCACGTTATAATTTCAGTTGCCATGTTAAAAAAGGCTAATGAGATTTCTGGCAGTAAGAGAAACATCTAGACAAAATGCTTTCTGAACATTTGATATAGACTTATTATATTCCCTTCTAAATAGGAATATCAAGCCCTTTCTTCCCAGATAACTTCAAGATAAGTTGTAGTCACACATTCAGTGAGTTCTAGCCTTGACTCAAGATAACTTAAGTTAACATAGAAACTGCTAAAAAGAAAAGTGACAGAGGATTTTCTCCCTATGACTGTTTTTTTAAACAGCTAATGGAAAACAAGCTTGTTGAGATTCTGTTTGCCTGAGGTAATCAGTTTTTTGATGTGTGAGTAAGGTATGATTATTTTTTTTCATCATAGTAAACATAGGGTGAGTAGGACTGTGAGCCTAGGCTTGCAAATTTTCATGACAGCTTTGCATACTGAAATGATTCATGTAGTGAAATAAGGCTGGAAGTTAATAAAAGAAACACAGCTTCTCCTGTCATCCAGATACTCTCCCAGACACAGAATCTTACAGCCTCTTGAAGTCAGTAATTGTATCAAATGAGTTCAGCAGTTTGGAACACACACATAAAGACCAATTCAAATTCTCTTTCCATGTTGGTCCCCACTTTGCATGATTACTTGTTTTAAATTAAAGATAAATTAATCACTCCTTTGTTTCATTAGCAAAGTAATGAAACTGCAGAAAAACAGAGTCTAGCACTAAATACCAGTCTGGACATAGGCCTGCCCTAGAAGAGGACTAAATCATTGGCCAGGCACCTAACCTTGCTGCATACACACTTGTCTGCTTGATGCTCCCCTCCATTCCTGCTTTTGTACATGAGTGGTTTGGGCCTGTAATTAAACAGGTCCAGGAAACAGAGGTTGCTTACTCAGAGAACGAAGAAGAGGAAACAGAGGGTTTAATGTCTACAAGTTACACGAGCTCAAACTTATGCACTGCAGGGAATAATGTTGGATGTCTGGGCCCCAAAACAGAGTCCAGGAACCTCCTACAGCTTCATATTGAATGACGGAGTTGGTCAGGTATCCCACTTCCTACTGACCACTATAATGTTGGCCTGCTCACACATCAGTTTTGTAACTCTCCAGCCTGATATAATTCATTCTCCACAGGCACAGCATAGCTTCTTACCTGAGTTTGTACAAACTTGGGAGATGCCTGTCACAAGCCTTGGGACCCTGTTTTGCATCCCAAATACTTCAAGGCCAGTACATTATCTGACTCAGGAGCACTCAAGTTCTCCCTTGAATTCTGCCAAGGGAAGTAGCAGTTTAAATCCATCAAACAGAAAATTGGACCTAAGAAGAAAAGGAAACTTTTAACTGCATGGATAGATGTCAATATGCTGTGGGGCCTTTGGGGGAAGGTGCAGCTGCTGTTGCTTTATGTTCTTGAGCAGTCGGCAAAAGCTGCTGCTCTGCAAAGTGAACCGGATTTATCTTGTTCCCTGCAGCTCCCAGAATTGAGTCATCCTCTTCATTATGTCCTGCTTTGGTAAAAAACCTGTTTATTACATCACCTCCAGATCAACTATGCAAATAAAATGGATCTGACACACATTTTTAACTTGCAATGATTGTTTTTGCCAACTTTTCCTAATTAGTGCAGATTCTCTCTGTGACCTATTTTCAGGAACTGAGCAGTTCAGTCAAGCCTGGACGATAAGAGCCTGTGTTTTTACTTCTACAAAATAATGTAAAGCTCATCTGTAACTTCAAGCTTCCCTTTAGCTGGTGCTGTTACAAAAAAGTTACAGGTACAAAACAGGACACTTATTTTCAAGGTTAAACCTTGAAAGTCCTCCAAGTCCTCAGCACTGAGGACATTTTTAATCAGAGAATCTCTTCTCTACTTCATCTCCACATTATATCTATAAAGCAGATGTGACTCTCCCACCTCATTCCTCACCAGTCTTGCTGCAGAGGAAGACTTGCTCTCATTTTCTCTCTTGTGGTCCTGCCTGTTTGTTCTTCAGTGAACCTTATTATCCTGTCTGAGCAGCCGTACAAGTTTAACAACTGCAGCAGAAACTACTTGCTGGCTAGCTGTTGCCTGTGGTCTGGTGTTTCTAGTCATGTTCTTGTACGAGATGTGGCTGTGGATTCCGCAGGCTGTGGCAGCTGTGCTTTCTAAGGGAGTACTCCAAGACACCCACTCACACACTGCAGAGCTGAGGAGGGATCCCAGGCTTGTTCCCATGCCCGTGTCTTCTGGCCCACACAAGGCAGCTCCCACACAGCACACTGGATTTCCTGGGCAGTTGCTTCTCCCCACACACCATGAAAGGGAAGTGAACAGCTAGGACTGCATCTGGCATTAGGCACTGCAGTGCTTGAGTTGTCGGGACTAAAATCTTACACTGGACCAATTTGATGTATACAAAAGACAACCTCTGAAGTGCACTGATAATCTTGTATCTATTCTTCACAGTTCTCATTACAAAAAGCAATATAAAGTCCTCCCAGTCTAATACAATTTCAAACCAAAGCAATAAACTCTCCAACAAAAAAAAAAATCTTTTGCTAGATGTTTCTATCTTGCTCTGTCCTGACTGCTCAGGTGGGATGCATCAGCTGCTGGTCCCCCAGCTCAGTGTGACTGCTTGGGAGCTGCCCATCAGGCTCTGGATTTAAGGATGGGCTTTTCCATTCTGCTCCACAGCCTGAACTTGCCAACTTCTGAGTCATGTCCTATTGCCATGGGTTTGGGTTTTGAGACTGATGTTTTTTTTCTCTGTAGATACTTTCAAGTCAGCTGAGAAGGTTTGGGGGAAGAGACAGATGGTAATTTGGTCTTCTGATCAGACTCCTTTCACTGTATGTTTCACAAAATCATAGAATGGTTGAGGTTGTAAGGGACCTCTGGAAGTCATGTGGTCCAACCCCCCTTGTTTTACTGCTCAAGCAGGGCCACTTATAGCTGGTTGCTTGGGACCATGTTCAAATATCTTCTTACTATCTCTAAGGATGCACACTCCACAACTTCCGTGAGCAACCTGTGCCAGTGCTGAGTTTAATAAAGTATATGTTCATATTCATACTAAGTTTAGTGCATTTCTTACATTTTATAAAATTAGGTAAGGACGCCATACACAGAAGAAAAAAAAAGCCAGAAAGTATAATATGAAATTAGTGTCCAATATTCTGAGTATGAAGCAATAGTACCTGAGAAAATCTTTGTTCCTATGTAACCATACAGTGAAAAAGCTGTACAGAACTGAGTATGGTATGAGGGAGTACTCTTAAGGCCATCCTCTCTTAGATGATCTCCCAGGGCTATTTTCCTAGAAGGAATCATCTAGCACTCAGTTATTTCTTGCAGGTTTCTTAATGGACAATTAGGTGTTCAAATATGAAAAGAGCACAATCTCAATAGGGACTTGGGACCGTATATAAAAATAAATTAATAAAATAAAATCAGGGTTTGATAAAACATAGGAATAAGGTAGAACTGAATACCTATGTACAAGAATTCAATTCAAAAAACTCTGCAGCAGCTGGTTAGTAATGCTGAAGGCACCCTGCCTCACTAGAAACTTGCCCATGCCACTTGAAAATTTTTCTTTGATGTGGCTCAATTTTCCCATGCATCTGGAATTTATTGCCTACGAGCAACTAAGCATCTCTTTAAGTCTCTTAAGAGGTCCAGTCTAAATGACTGTCCCAGAGTTTATTTAAGGTCCTCAAATATGAAGGAGTCCACAAAAGAGAGTTGTGAAATTGTTACACCTTTTCTATTACCCACCTTCTGGCTGGAGTATTCATCCCTATAATAGAAGAGCTATTCCTAATTCACTCCATCAAAGTGGGTTTGAATAGAGAGGTGACTCCCATGTTGGAGGGCGTCCCAGGCAGTGTGCTTCAGGGGATTATTGACTCCTTTCCTACTGAGGCTGGACCTGCAAAGATGGATGATATTTACAATTTCTTCTCTAGGTATGTTCTTCAGAGAGGACAGTAACTGAAGACTGTGGATTAGACCATGCATCTGCTCCATGACTTTGCAAAGTGTTTTACTCATGTGGTTCACTCTTAGTCTTTTTAAAATATAGTGCAGGAATTACAGTTTACAGAAACCTGGAAATATAGTATATATATGGGATCTAGCTTTTCAGGTGTACTTAGCTTGCCTAAATCCAGCTGAAGGATGTTGTAAACTACTGATATGTGCCAAGATGGTCTGCATATTAGTGCCTTTCCTTACACAAGATGAAGTCCAAGCCACAGGAGATCAAAACTGTCCAAATTTCTTGTCTCTGTGAGTAGAGAGATGTAAGCACATTCTGACAGAGAAAAAAAGAAGCAGCAGTCCCTGACTACATGAAGGAGGCTTTATAAATTCTATAAATCCTGAAATATTCAGGGAAAAGAAAACAGGTTCTGCATAATTATCCTTGGACTGCAATACTGTAGTGTATGCTTAGGAAAAAGACTAGAAACACAGAATGCTTGACTGAGGCAAGGTGTATTGATGATTTGGAAAAGGAGCTTTATTTTTAAATAAATGCCATTTTTAAAGCAATCAGGCAGATTCAGTGTTCTTAATTCTGTGGTCATACAGTATCACAGGGACATAATTAAAAACAGTTACTTTGCCAAGCTGAGAGACATCCAGTTGCCAGGCAACATATTATATACTTTGAGAACATATAACACTGCACATGATTTATGTAGTGCTGCTGTTGTGTCTCCAGATGCTGATACCATTGTATCTAATGCAGATTCTTACAGGCTGAGCCACCACCTATCTATAACCATCATGCTGAATCTATTCCTTGGTTTGCCAGCACTATCCATCAGCTGCAAGCCCATTTTTAAACCTACATCTTGAATCAGTACTGAACAGTCAGTAATGTGAACAGAAGTTGATTGAAAAGGAGTAGTAATGAACTGCATTAAACTCCTTTCATTACTTTTCTTTTAATATCAAATAATCAATCTAATAATATTAAATCATCAGTCTAAAAATTATTACGATGGATGCTGCGGTTTACTGTTTTTGTGAAAATTAAAATATTTATAAAATGCTAATGTCACAAGACATTGTCTCCCAAGAAGCTAGAATGATTTATGGGATATGAAAATCACACAAAAAATGACACTCAGAATTAGAAGTATTGGAAATCTCCCAAAATAATTGTTCTGTGTTTTCAGGTTCTTGGAAAGAAAGAACACATTTCCATTCTGGATCTGTTACTTAGCCTGGACTAGACTTTGTCGTTCACATGGACATGGCTTCATCCACTGCCACACTTGAAAACTCATAAAAGAAGGCATCAAAAGTGTGAAGGCTCAAAAGTACCAGTAATCCATGTTATGAAAACCAACCTAAATGGAGTCACATATGTTCAAATGAATGGCATGTCATTTGTGTTGGACTTGTTGCAGTAGTTTGATGTTGGAGAATGGTAACTTGGAAGATGTAAACATAGAAAACCTTCCTTATCCTAGTACATCTCAGATGTTGTGGTTTCATAGGCCATGCCACCCCACTCCAAACGAAAAACTGTATTTACATGGCAGTCAACAGGAAATAACTGGTTTGATTCTGTATGAAAATCTGGCCCATGTACGTTAATTTTCTCAGATTTTATACAAGTCTTTGCTTCAATATTATTACATTGAGAGAAAGGAGAATCAGGTCCTGCGTTCAGGGGAAAAAAATGTTTTTTAAAAAAAGTGGTTTGAATATTTTCTGTTTGAGGTTTGGAAGCTTTGGGTCGGTGCCTGCAGAATCCTCCTCCTGGCAGTAGCCCGCTGGAGGGAGCTGTGACATCTCAAATACATCAACAGCCTCGGCTGGAAACTGCCCTAGAGGCCCCCAGGAAGGATTTTCTACACATCTTTCGTGTTATGCACTTTTGAAAACGATTAATCATCTGAAACAGATATTATCTTTGGTCAAAATGAATTTTTAAAGCAGTGGTTGTTAACAGAAAGCTTTCGGTTATATGCATGCATCTGAGAAACAGACTCTATAAAAATAACTTCATTTGGAGATAAGAGTTTGTGTGCAGTTTGTAATATTTGCACACCCAATTACTGTGACATTGGATGGCTGAACAGAAATAACAAAAGGGAGCTATGACTAAGAAATTTTCAATCACACGCCAAAAATGAAAGGAAAAAATTGCTCCTGAACTCCTTACTGATTTTCTTCCATGTGGGATTCATCTTCTTGGACACTGGCATAAAAGGTTAAAAGCTTTACTTTGAAGCAACAGTTGTGAGGCTAAGATCATTATATTTCTCCTTTGAGCTACCCTGTGTCTCCTGTTGATGGGAGCCAGCAGCCCAAGTGTGCAGGGAAGGTCAGCTGCAACCTGAGGATGTGACAAAAAGCCAGGTTTAACCAACCAAGCCATGGGTACCCACAGTGTTGCCTCCAAGCACTCGGCGACTCCACACCTCCGCAGCAGGAACTTGGGCATTGCCTGAGAAATCACTGGCACCTCAAAATTCACCCAGAGAGGGAGACTGCAGCAAGAAGCACCTTCCCTGTACAAAGTCACACTAGTATCAAATACTTAAAAGAACAATTTTCAGGTTAATCCTTGTCTTTTAAAATCCAGTGGCAGAAGAAGGCCTGAAGTCTTTTAATACAGGGGGACAGCAGCCCTAGAAGCAGGTCTGGATTCAATTCCTTCTGCAGCCTGAAACCATTCCAACTGACACCACCCAGCTCACCCCGGAGTGCTCTCGGGCCATGCTAGCAAGCTGGGATTTTGAGTGAAGTTAAAGTGGTATTAAGCAAAATGAAAAAAATACTGTGTCTCCTCAGACCCAGCTTGCCTGTATCCCTTCCTACCTCCATTTCACAGTCTAAGATTCAGTTATGTTGGGATTAGCATTTCCATATAGGATCTCGGAATATTCTGAGTTAGAAGGGACCCACAAGGATCATTGAGCCCCAGATATCACCACCTTTAGCCATCTGACACCCCTCCTGCATGAGTCTGGTTTGTCTTTTTTCAACTGTGAAGGCAAAAGGAGCTAAGGGAAAATAAGAACTCAGGAAAGCAGCATCATGCTATCAATCATCAAATGGGAAGATGCTACAGAGACAGCCTTTCTTTTTCCACTCTTGCCTCTCTCAACATATGCCTTTCTCTCAGGCAAGGGCTCAGCCAGAGGGTAGACCAAGGGGCTTAATCAGAGAAATGACAGCATGCTGCATAGACCATTAATAGCCAGGCACTTTTTTAGCTGGATAGGCTGCAGCTGTTCCCACCCATCTAGCCACAGTAATGAACAAGCAGACTAGCTGGATGCTTCTGAGAAAATGAATACAAGGCTGACATTTGAAGTGTCATTGCTGGGCTTCAAAATTAATGCCCTTTTGAGATAAATGAAGGTGATTTGCAACCTTTAAACTACTGGCACAGACTGAAGCAGCCCAGAACACTGAGATTCCTGGATGGGAAATCTGGATGGCCCATGAAGGCCATATAAGGATAGCAAGACTGGCAGTTGTGTTCCCCTATCTAAGTCCTGAGGATACAATCCAGCAGCCTTATTCATAGAAGCATTCCAGTTAAAGTTAGATAACAGCAGCATGATGAAGTACATAGGATTGATTTTTTTAAAATGTGATGTTCTTAATTATCTGATGCTGCTTCAAGCTGTTCCTTCTGCTTTTAAACTTAACCCAACTTCTGATGTTCTCCACTCAAAACCATTAGTACAAGAAGGTCAGGAGTAATAAAGTAGCAGAAGTATTTCATTTTTAGATGAGAACAGATGGAACAAACACAAACAATGCGAGTAGAAAATTTAAACCCAAACTGTTTGTCAGAGTTGCAATTATCTGCTCATCAAAGACTTCAAATACTTCTAACATAGCCACTAACATAGGCTCACTTGGAAGAGTTCTTTAAAAATACACTGGTGTTCTCTTACCAGGCTTGGAAAGAAAAGCCAAACCAAAAACAACCTTAGTGCTTCTCTGGACAATATGCTCTTAAATTTAAGAAGTAAGATAAAGATCCAGAATAATGCTAGTGCGTGTAAGCTGGCAGGTGTAAGGTGGGTAAAGCTTACAAATTAGGCATTCAGCTCATTACGTTCAGAAGGGGAATACTAGAGTCTCAAAGGCTACCAACAGAACAAAAGTAGCCCCACAGAGAACACAAACCCCGCAGTGAGGATGCAATTACTTCTATATTTCTTCTTCCAAACGGCAAGACTGCCTCAGTCTCTTCTCATTAAATGAGAAAGTTATTACTTGGATTTCATTCCTCCTTGTAATTACTAATTGGGAAGTGAATAGCAATACCATATAAAAAAAAGGATAATATTCTTAACAACAGTAGAAGCCATAAAGTAGCCTCATCATTTTCTATGTGTTATTTATGTCATTAGTCCTATTAGAACTGCACAAAATGAACAAGTTAACAAGGAAACATTAAAATACACTTCAGAACTGTAAAACCAAAGGACTAAATATTAATGTACCAATCGCTTCTTTAAGTCTCATTAAATTCTTCAAGCAAAATAGTAATGAAACTAATGTGGGGAAGTTTGGGTTTTGATGCTTTTCTTTTTGCTTTAGAAGAAACACAATGGTTGTTCATGTCCCAGACTCTCTAAGTCTTGCAGGACTGAAATCTTACCTTATTGAACCAGAAGGATCTCTTAACATCTCAAGTCAGTGATTTCACTTGGAAGATTTTTTTTTCTGTGATGTGAACAATTCTCCACTGGATTCAGATGTATTTCATGCTGAGAGAGCTATTGCACACATTTGAACATGGCAAATTGGCTGCATACACACATGCATGCACACACATACATAGAAAAGGTTACCTAGTGGTTGTTTTCCTGAATCCTCCTTCAGATGACCAGCTGACAGGATTACTTTCCAATGTGACTGCAATTAGTAAATGAACAAATGCAGTCTGCATACCCTTAGCTGTGCATTTTATTCAGGAGCAAAGGACTATAAATATTCCTAACTGTTGTTAAGATTCAGCATATCACTTTCAGGTTTTATGAAGAGGATATCATTCCTGTCTTATATGACCTCTGGTTGTGATACTAAGGAAAATGGGAACAAAATCTATATTAAATGAAGTGTCTAAAATAAGTGATATTCAGATCCCACCTCTCTTGATTGACTTTTGCAGGAGGTCAAATTACTTGGTTAAATTACAGAATCACAGAATGGGTACAGCTGGAAGAGACCACTGGGGGGCATCTAGTCCCATCTCCCTGTTCAGACAGGGTCCCTGGAACATGTTACTGAGGATTGTGTCCAGACAGCTTTTGATTATCTCCAGAGAAGGAGACTCCACAACCTCTCTGGGCAACCTGTTCCAGGATGCAGTCACCCTCACAGTAAAAGAAGTTCTTCCTCATGTTCAGGTGGAACTTCTGAGCATCAGTTTCTGCCTGTTGCCTCTTGTCCTATTGCTCAGCACCAGTAAGAGGAGCCCGGCTCCATCTTCTTGATACCCTCCCTTCAGATATTTACAGACATTGATGAGGTCCCCCCTCAGTCATCTCTTCTTGAGACTGAACAGACTCAACCCTATCAGCTTGTCCTCCTAAGAGAGATGCCTTAATCATCTTTGTAGTCCTCCACTGGACTCACTCCAAGAGCTCTATGTCTCTTTTATACTGAGGAGCCCTCATTTGAATTGGGCATCTCACTTCAGTTGCCTAAATTAGGGTGTAAGAAGCTCACAAAATGGACATTCATTATACCCAGAAGAAACTCAGCATAATGGACAAAAAAAGTAACCTGAGGGGGTACATAGTAAAGCCTAGCGCTTGAAAATGGTCGTGGACCCTGGTATAGCATGAACTTACAGCATGTTACAAATTCTACATACTCCACCTGTAGACACTCTTATTGTGGAACAAGAATGCCTCTTCTTCCTTTATTTTGCTTCTGGAAGAAATTGTGTACACACGTCCTTACAATCAATATAACCATGCCAGTGGTCAGAGTACTATTCCTGGTAATGAAAGGTGAGCAACAGCTTGGGCTCACAGAGAAACTCAGGTAAGGGAAACATCTCTCCTGAACTACTGAAGTTTGGGCAGCTCGCAATCTTCATTTCAGTGTTGTGAAGGTCCAGCTGAATGCTTTGAAGCCACTTTCAGGTCAGCCAGGGTGAAGTCTTGGCTCCTCTGCAGTCTGTGACAAACCCCATAAGCCCAGATTTCATCTCCGTGTTTCAGGAGTTTATGAGCACGGAGCAGCATTAAGCACTGCAGTGGCTGGGGGCAGGGGAGAGAAAAAAAGCCTCACTGGTTTTACATCTTAGATAAGCAACTGTATTTGCTAAAATAATCTCATTCCAAAGCAAATAGATTTGATTCTATAGAAATGTGCATCTTATCAGGGACAAACATTTGAACAAGCTCTTTGAATGGTGCCTCTTACTGATTTTTCAATAACAATCAAAAGTTTAATTGTTTCAATTAAAGCTTGGCCTTTCACTTAGAGACTTACTGTCCAATTGTAAAATGACTGATTGACTGCAATTATAAAGCAAGATGAATTATTTGTCTTCTTTTCAGACTAAAGAAAATTAGTGTAGGGTTTTCTTGTTTAAGGGGGTCAATGTGTTTCATTATGTACTTACAGAGAATAGCTCAATGATACTCCAGCAACCAGTTATATGGACTATTTTTATTAGCAGCACAAGAAAGCAAATATTGCACAGCTCATCAGGCTGTGTAAATTAAATGCGATAATGAAGTTCTCAAGCAAGCAGAATCAAGCATGCCTGTGTTATTCCCTTTTTGCACTAAGTGTATGAAATATTGCAGGAACTGCTCTCTGTATAAACACGTCTCTGTTCTATCATACATAATTCAGGTTTTCCAATTCCCCAGTGGAGTAGATTATCTAACTCCATACACCGAGGTACAGTCCACAAACCCTGCACCAGAACTGTACCACAACAGTACCGTAGTACACTGCATTATTGATACAACTCTGTCTCTTGCAACAACATATGTGCTCTCAATCAGCTTTATCCTAATACTTTTTAAATGTCTATAGTATCCTCCCTGCCAAGACCTGGATATGCTCTACAAGCAGTAAGTTAAGAGTTCACAGAGTAACACTGGATAAACATGACTTCTCAAGCATCATTAATGAGTGTACAGGGATTTATGTAACAAGACTGTTCCACAGCTCCAGCACTCGCTGCTCTCAAAATTCATGGGAACTCTGTGGGGATCTTTGGGAACAGGTCTCAAATGACAGGCATTTCTGTAATAATCTTCTGTGTCCTGTAAGTCACCTCAAACGTGGCATTGCTGAGCCCGGGCAGGGTCTGTTCCTGTGCAATCACCATCCTCACAATGGGATTGCAGGCTGTGTAAATCAGTGCGGAATTGAGTCCGGAGACTTGAGCTGCCATGAACATCTTAAAAGAAGATTACACCCATGTAATAATGCACAATCCTTTGCCAATCCCTAAAGAAGAAGGGGGGGAAGGGGGAAAGTAGGGGGAGGACAGGGACAGGGGGCCGGAATCAGATTTCTCAGCCAGCTCAATCCTGGTTGTCCTGGAGTCCAACCCTAACTCAGAGATCCAGAATCTGTGCCGCTTTGAGCCTGGCACACTCAAGCCTGCTGGGTCCCTGGCCCATCCTTCCTCAGTGGTCTTGCCACAGGCACATAGCCCTGAGCTGAGCAGCTGAATACAGGGAAGTCAGTCTCCAGAGCCCTAAAGTAGTTTCTTCATCTTCACAAGCAGTAACATAATTGCTCTGTCTGCAGCTTCTGTTTTGGCTTCGTGGAGCCAGGCTGATCCTTTGGATGCAGGACCTACTGCAGAGGGAATTGATGGTGTAGGCACGGGCATTCAGCCTGTCTCTGCAACCTTCTTCTCGCAGTCTTTCCAGCATAGGCTCAGTGGTAAGAGAGGACTGTGTCCTTCAGGACTCAGGAGAGGAGGCACAGAACATTTCTACACCTTCCACCACATTTGGACATGTTTTGTATGCCCAAGCCTAGGTAAGAGAGAAATAGAATGGCCTGGCTGGAGGTGCCAGCCTGCACAACCTCATGCAGGGCACAAGGGGACTTGAGCATTGTTCCCTGTCCTGTTTGCAAAAACACTGTGCTCTGAAAGACCAGACAAGACTTACAGCTAACCTCCAGCTAGCGCCTCGTGTTCCCAGGGAACATGGTCCACTGTCTTGTAAATCAGCCAGTCCCCAGCCAAACAGATGGACTCGAACAGCCAGGAGGCAAGATGTTGGCATCAAAGGTTGAGATGAAAATCAAAGTGGTTGGGATTACAGAGATGAGTGCTCCTTTGAGGTTGGGCTTCTTATTCAAGGGATGTAATTTGACTATCCAACTTAAAATTTTAATTGGTTTTAGACAATAACCTCCTGTACTAAGATAGCGTTAGGTGATCGGAGACAAAGAGAGCTGGACACAGATTGCACTGGGAGGGTAAGAGGAAGAAATGTAATAAAATTAGAGAGAACGACACAAGAAGAAAATGGAACAGGAATCCTGTTACTCTGATCCCCTAGTAGGAAGAGCATGGTACCTAATGAAAGATGAACTGCAAAGGACAGATGTACACTTCCTGCTGAAATGCAGAGGTGTGGAAGTGAGCAACTCTAACACCAAGGCAATGTGCTTATAAGAATTAAATATAAACACAAGCAAGAATGTCTTCATGAGTACAATTGTGCCACTGCTCTCTGAGAACCAGGTCCCCATAGCACTCAAGCTCAAATCCAGCCAAATTACTGGGTAGCTGAACCTTGAACCTTCTCAATTGCAGATGATCTCACAATTCACTTGTCCCGAAGAGTCAAGTCCTGGCAGCATCAGGGCTAGCTGCCCAGGCCAGGATCTCTGAGAACTTTCGCCACACAAGTTATATAGCAGCTATCTTTGGAAATTCATTGTGAATAGTGTGCATCTTTGCTTAATCACTCCTGGACATACCTGACATCAGTGGAGCCCTCTGTCTCCAGAATGTCCCCTGCCTGTTTTTAACCTCCTCAGAGCTGACCTCCCTGCAGCTCAAAGACTGAAGCTGTGCCTTGGTTGGACTTTTGGCTTTGACACATGAATGACAACACATTCTTTGTTCATCACAGGGCAGAAGTGTCCATCATTCTGCTTTTTAAATGTTTTTTTTCCAGAACGCTCTTCTCTGACAAAAGCAAAATTTCAGAGCAGCTGGGGCAAAAAGAAAAGTGGGTTGTACAACCTGAGCCACACCTGAGCCCTTCTGCAGTCCCAGCCTTACCGCCAGGGACCTTGGACAAGCGTGGCTACCAGCTCTGTGAACCATTGTGTATGACTCCTGGCAGGCATGGTCTCAACAGCACCTGCAGAGCTGGCAGTCGGTTCTCATCCTCCACAGCCTCCAAGGGCTGAACCAGGTTCCAGTTCTTCAGGAGAGGAGACTGTCCCCACCGCAGCTGGATGCACCATGGACCAAGGGCATGCCTGGGTCACTTATGCCCTTTGACAACTCACCCCGTGCTCCAAATTTCAGCAATTCCTGCTCTTCTGGACCGTCTTCTTCCCCTTTTCCCAGCCCCAGCTTTGCGGGGAGGGCACTGCTTGCTGGGCTGGAACCCATCCTTCTAACGCTGACATTGAACGTGACTGTCAGACAGGGCCAGCCCCGATGCCTGCCAGGCACAGCAGCTCAGTGGAGCAGTATTTTGAGCGGCCTCCCGCCCAGCTTTGCTCGTTTCCCCCAGGAGCTGTGGGGAGTGCCCCACACAGGCATGCTGGCACTCCTGCCCTCGAGAACAAGCGCCATCCGTGGCGGAGCTCCGGGCGGACAAGGACGGTGGAAGCAAGACCAGCTGTGCTGAGGGTGCAGCTCTCCCTTGGGTGC
Source organism: Daphoenositta chrysoptera (assembly GCA_013397915.1). Lineage (NCBI taxonomy): Eukaryota > Metazoa > Chordata > Aves > Passeriformes > Daphoenositta > Daphoenositta chrysoptera. The sequence continues at coordinate 597,502 of VZRO01003607.1, read as the reverse complement.
TGCCATGCTCTGCCCCCCCGGGTCCGGGCCCCTACGCACACCAGTGCAGCCGTGCCCTGCCTCTGGAGACGCTGGGGAGGCACAAGGGGTCCCCAAAGGCCACTTGTCCCTCCGGCTGCCCCCTCCCCGCGCGGCTGGGCGCTGACGGCAGCAGCGGGCTTTAACTTTCCCCGCGGGATCAAGGGCCTTCTGTAACTGTGCCGCGGCCTCACACCCCTGTCCCCCGAGGGCATCCGGCCACCATGTGCTCGATGGGGGCGGCGGGGCGGGGATCTCCCTCCTCCCA
>VZRO01003607.1:423538-596272 GCA_013397915.1 Daphoenositta chrysoptera | reverse complement strand
CCGAGCACCTTCCCTTCCTCCACCGACTTCGTAACACCCGGGAGCGGGGCGGGGGGAAGGGGAAAGGGGAAAGGGAGGACAAAAAAAAAAAGCTCGCCAGTTACTGAGGCGAGAGACAATGCTAAGCCATACCCCTTTCTTGAGGCACATGGCTGGTGTCCCCCACCCTCCCCTCAGGGCTGTAGTTCTGTGTTGGGCTGTAGAAGATGGCTAATAAAGAATTATCCTTGACTACTGAATGAGCCCATTCAGCCATCCCAGGAAGTATTTCAGCCTCGCGTCGCCCGGCTGTATCGCATCCAACTATTGTGCCAAGGACAGCGCCGGCAGATCCTGGCTTGAGCCACCGACGCTTCCAGACCCTCGAGTTTCCTCGCCTAGCGTTTTCCTTCTGCCAGTGTCTTGGGTGGAACAGAGATTGGGAAAGTTGCGGCATGGCAGTGGGGTGTGGGTCTCTTGGAGCGCATCCTTCTGGATCCTGTCGGGGAAAATACTGCATAATACATAAATTGTATATAAATCCAGTGATGGATGTAAACATGAAACACGGCATTTAAAAAGCTATTCAACACCTGAACTCTGCTTTCTAAAATGATGCTGGTGTGCTCTTTACATAGGTAGGGTGTTCCCTCCTTGGTGCTGCCCAGTCTGCAATGTGCAGAGATGGAGCATGTCCTCATGCAGGTCCATGGGATTCAGGAACAGCCTTCCTGCCCCACGCAGGCAAGGGCTGGGGACCTTCTATATGAGGCATCTGGAAGAGGGTGGGAGGGACCCTTCCTCAGCTGTTGAAAGACTTATTGACTTTGTGTACTAGCACAATATTTTCTCCTCTTACTTGATGCTATGACATCAATTTTTCAAGGCAATGCTTGTAGTTTTGTTGGGGTTTTTCCTAAAAGTAAAGAGGTAGTTTTTGAGGGTTTATTCTTCCTAAGCTTAACTTGTGAAAAATAGCTGTCACTATTGAAAGTCTTCTTGTGTCCAGGAAAGGATCTAGGCTTAAAATAAGAGATCTGCCAGATAGGTGGGCAGTGAGGGGTCTGAGCTGGCAGATAGGCCATGCTTCAAGTGTCTGTCTGACATGGGCAGGTCCGAGACAGTTCTCACATAGCTGTTGTATTCACTGCCATTGAGCCCTTGAAGGGTTGGTGCTTTTACCTCTCTGTGGACATGGTGCAGATTTGTCTTGGTCACTGAGCATAAAAAATGTTCGAGATCTTAAGCTCATTGCAGAGTGTGCAGACTATTCTTTGCCTCCTCCTAACTTGATTGTTAAAGGCTCAGCCTTTATTATCTGCAGCCAGTTGCCTTATATGCCAGGCTTTTCTTTTGAATAATGAAGAAAAAATACCATGCCCTTCAGCTACATATATAGCATCATTTCAGAAGACACCATAGATTAAGGCATAAAGTACCATTGACAACCTGGCTCTCCTTTGGTGTCATGGTCCCTCATCATAATTACAGAGGGAGGTGGCATTTGTAAACGTATCTTAATAGGAATTTGAACTTGGTTTGCTTCTTTGTGGTGGTCTGGGGTGTGTGCAGTCTGGTCCCACCCAGCTGTCTTGCCTGAATTGTTGATTAGCAGCTGTTTGAAAAAGTATGCTGGGGTAGCAATTGTAGTCAGAGATGCTTTTTCTTCTTCTAACCAGCATCACGACAATTGTATTTCAGGTGGCATGAACTGTCTGTGCTAAGATGTAATTCTGCTTGACACCAGCTCAGTGATCCTATAAAAAAGCAGTGATACCACTGTGTGATACCTTGAAAATTTTTTTTATATTGAGGGTTCAAGGCCTAAGGAATCAGCCCTAATTAGCTAGCAAGGTAGCTTTAAAGGAATGTAAATTCAGGAAAGTCAGATCCCTATATACTGCTTGGAATTTCTTATATTAGGTTAGGAGAAAGGGTGTGGCCAAATTGCTTTTGCTGCCTCTAGTTTCTGGTGTTCGCAGTGGTAGCTGATTTCTCGCGGCTGATGTGTTTGGTTGCTGAAGGACCTGAGCCCTTGGGAAGCAGACTGGCCGTGTGAGGTCCTCGGGCCAGGGCTGTGCTCAGGAGTGCAACAGTGCGGATCTCCCGTACCTCCTTGTGAGACTGCACCGAGCCCAGCTTGCTGAGCATCAGCGTTTCAGAAACCGTGCCCCTGGTGTGTGCCTTTGTAAAGCCTGTCCTAAAATCTCTGAATATTGATACCGAAGGAAGAGGGGCCTGTACTGGACGTGGACTCTAGGGTGTGTACGTGGTGCCATATTTGGAAATGAGGATTTGATAGTGCCATTCTTCACATAGCTTTTCTGCTCTTAACTCCTCAAATAGGAAACTGTAACAGATGTTAATTGTTGTGCCTGGCTCCTGAGTGGTGTAAACTGACATCTTCTCCTTGGATTTTTAGCAGTATCACTAGATTCTGCTGTTCCTGTATGACCTCTACTAAACCAACAGCCAAAGTCTGTAAATGTTACCTTTTTGTCAAGCTGAAGTAAACAAGGTACTTTTGACTTGTTGGACAGAACATTTTATTGCACATTTTTTTGCAACGTCCCTGTTCTTCGGTCTACCTTCTATCAAGATGTGTCCCAATTGAAGCAATAAGGTGTTTTTACTTCCCTACACATTGTATGGAAAGCAGAAGAATATTTCTTAAGGATGTGTTAATACTGAAGTTAGATCTGTCTAGCTGGATACCTATACCTGTTGTTTTGGGGGATGTAAGAATATTATGTTGGCATAGGTACCTTACTTTGTAGACATAAAGGCACCTGGGAAGTAAAATGACTAATAAAATATTGCTGGTCATCCACAGTAGCAGTTGTATCTGTATTTTTCTGAAGAACGTGGTAATTTTATTTGCATTCTGAAGTCATTAGAGGTACTTTTACCAACCTTACAACTGGTGTGGGGGATACAACTAGAGCTAGAACATGGAAGGAATACTATTTAGATGAGCAACAGACTGGTGGTATGGTTATGAGCCAAGTACTAACTCTCTGGTATATGGCCCTGTTAGATTTATAAACAGCATGCCTTAACTCAAGGCTCAATTGACTATAGTAGCCCATCTTACCTTTTGTATTCTGAGGACCAGCTACTCCTTAGTACTGCTGATAATGTCAAGTAGTGTCTATTGATAAAGTTACTAACCAGTTCACAGTAGTGAAGAAATACTAGAGCATCCTCTGATGTCTGTGGGTGGGTGTCTTGAGTATGGTAAAGGGTGAGCTGGTGAGATCTTGAATTCCTGGCTCCCTTCAGAAATTTATCCTTCTGAAAAATAAATCTGTTGTAGTAGCAGAGGGTTGGGGATATACTGTTCCAGAGCTTTTCAATCATTCGTGTTAAACTGGCATGTTTGCCTTCTTAGGACTTGTAACTGGCCTTCCATGCACAGGAGAAATGTGCTTTGACTAGGTAAGCGTTGTATTGACTACTTATCTGGGCCTGTCTCTTCAGAGAGATCCTCTGTATGGTATGAACTGTTGAGAAGCATTGGAGTTTAAGTCCCTTAGCCTTCTTATGCAACTGCATCTCCAACTGAAATGGGCCGAGGGAAGAGCTGCTTAGATCCCTCCTTTTTCTACCTTCTCTTTTCAGTTGGAAATGACCTAGTGGAAATGCAAGCCCAAAAGCAGTTTGTGGAGGAAGACACTTCCCCAAGATAAATATTTGCATGGCCTTCTTTAGAACAAAATACTCCTATGTTTCATCCCAAAGAACTTGGTAGCAGTTTGTATTACATTGCCTAATTAATTTTTATGGAAAATTGTGAAACTGGATTTCAACTTCACGTTAAAACAACACCAGAAGCCTCTCTGAGAAAAGGCTGAGTTCTGAAGTACAAATTGGGCTGTTGTTTTAGTAAACTGATAGCTATTTTGAATAAAATCTTTGTAATGAAACATTTGGTACCTTGGATGATGCCAGAATTCTTGAGGTTTATTTAAAAAAAAAATCTGATGAATAGATGCCAGTTTTCAAAGTTCAAGTTTATCAAGTGTGGTTTAGCAAAAATTTTTCTGGTCAAAGAACTTGACCACAGACAGGACTTTGTCTGATACAGAAAGGATATTGTTCTCCGTGCTGCTTTCCAGTTGGAGTTATGTTGTGTAATGAAGTTCCTTATCTTTTCCCCCACCATTTTCTCCTAGCTCTCTGGTCCTGCCTTTCAGAGTACAAACTCCAGTTGTTCAGGTAAATCTTAAAAAGTTTGTAATTGACTATGCAGCTGAGAAGGGTATCTGCAGATTCAGACAGTTCAGTCATAAACTGAACAATTTTTTGGTTGGTTTTGGGGTTTGTTTTGGTTTTTTATTTTTGTTAACCAGCATATTTAGTACTCTTACTCTTCCACAGCTTTCTTGAAATGAAAACTAAGGAACTTGGTTTATTACTATGCTGCATGTGAAATTATTTGGGGCATGGGCAAACCCTAAAAATGCCTGCTTCTCAAAGGTCATGACTGAGGAACTTAAGAGGTTTTGGTTTCTTAGTCTTTCTATATAATTATATAATTATATATATGTAAAGAAAAAAAACACCTTTTCTTCATGCCTTTTTGAAAATATGACCAAGAGTCAGGAAAGTACACTTTTTTTCCCCTAGTTTGACCACACACTGAAGCTGGTGTGTTCCTGTACCGCAGTGAAGCTACATTTATTATTTTACTTGAATTTAAAGGTGAATAAAGTCTTGATTACTATAGCACACATGAAAAGGTAAGTAGTGAATGGGTTGTCTGAACAGTATTTCTTTCTGGCAGTATGGCAATCATAATGCATATTTAATGCGTATGTTTAGTATATCTACATTTTTGGTAGTCTTTATGATGAAGTTTTAACTTGCCTCTGATACTGAAGCAATTTGCAAACTTTTTATGATCACTTCTTCGGGGTGTATTTTTCCTTTGCAAGCATACTTTCTGTGCAGTTTTGCTGTTGCAGAGCAATGCTCTAAATGATGCTAAGGTCATTTAATTTCCTGCCATTATCTTTTATTGGTCACTTTTTTATGAACTGAAGTTCTACTTGCTAGTAAAATTAAACATTGCTTTGAAGTGGCTGCCATAAGACAGAATGGGATCCGAATTTCTTTCTATTTTCTGCTTCAGACTTTGCTTGGGTTAGGTTTTGCCTTTTGTGAAAACTGGTCTCCTTGTCAGTCAGAGGTGATGGATGGTAGTGCTGGAAAAAAGTGGGTCAGTGCTGTTGAGACTGGATAAGAAATCCCCTGCTGACCATTACACAGCCTGTTAGAAATCACTGACCATGACTTGACAGTGCAGTGTGTCTGATCTCTGCTTTGGACAGGGATGGACATGGGGGAGAGCACAAATGGAGCTAGGCAGGTATCAATGCAAGCTCCTGTGGTGTTTGTTATTCCCTTTACCTTTTTTTTTCCCAACCCTTCCTACATCTACCTGTCATACTGTCCCACATATAACCTTTCTGGTCTCCCTAGTGGAAATCACTGCTACCTTAACTTGTATTAATCCCTATTAGAGTCTAATCTACTCTTACTGCTCGGCTTTCACAGGGCAAAATAGGCTTTGGAGTGTGGGGGTTTGTTTGTGTGTGAGCGATTAGGCTAAATGTGTAGCAGGGCTGCCTGTGCTCGGGGTGCTGCTGACTCTGCTTCCTGCAGGTTTTAGTCTCACGGCAGCATTTCCTCTGGGAGTGGCTTCTCCCACCTTGCCGTGTACTGACCGGACCCTTGCAGGGATCTGTGCTGTACTCCCTGCTATGAGTACTCTCTGGGCTGATGCGATAGAGTGCTGGCCATCTGTGAGGCAAGGCTGGCTGGCCTTGCACTGTGCTGGTCAGTCTGGGAGCTGCGAGTCGTGAATGGCCTCTTGTTCCTAAAGTTATTTCATCTTTTCTTTCCCCACTTTTTGTCTCTTGGGCCCTGTGCCACACACCCTGAGGTTCAGACGATTATGGGGGTAAGTGTGAAGGTACATACATATGCATGAGGAAGAAGAGCAACAGCTGAAAATTGAAAGCAGTGGTTGAAGGTGCAGTGGCTGGCATTGCTGCTTGTGTACCAATAGCAGGGATGAGGCAGGTGGGCTGTGCAGTAGCAGAACCTTGGGATGAAGCACAGAGGGCCATTGCTGAGAGTGTGGGTCCATCTTTTGGGTAAGACAGGGCTGTCTGCACAGGAAGACTGCTTGTTGTGTGTCTTTTAAATTACCAAGGCTGTATCTGGCACCAAAACTAAAGGAGTTGGTTATCTCTGCTTTTTCCTTTGTTTCCGAGACTTAAACAACTGTAGGCTGTTCTGGCAGTTTGTGTGGTGGCTTGGTCCTGTGGGAGTGCTCTAAGACAAACAATTCACTTTGATCTGTTGTAGTGGAGCCATAATCCTGAGGCTCTAGTTCCTCCGGAATCTACTGTTTTCTGCAGCTTGTGGAAGTCATCTCCTAGCAGACACTGAAGTGTGCCACAAGTGAGTTACATCCACCTGATAGGCCAAAGGTGTTTTATCTATGCTCTGCCCACTAATCCATCTTGTCCAGGCAAAGCACTCATATTCTTAAGCCATTTTCAGTTAACTTCAGTTTAGTAACTGATCAAGGAAGATGTCTTTAAGAACTCCTTCCCTCTCATTTGTTCTCCTCTGTCACTATTTCTTAGGCATATACCTGTATGAATTTCAAGATGCAATATTCAGTCTTGCATCATACAACTCACTGGAAACCTGAATTTTACCTGGAGGCGACTGAGAAATCCTGAGATTGAGATGTAATGTCATTATGAAGAAAGAAGAGCATTTTGGAAATAACCCCAAGCAAATCTGATGTTCTGTTTCCAGGAACTGGCTTGTATATGGTCATGGCCATGACTTCATATTACTCTGTTGTCTTCTCTGGAAGGTGTAAGTGCTTGGTTTAGTTCATAGTTGGCACAATAAAATAATCCCAGCTTTAGGTGTGTGTTAATCAGGTAGGAAGGGAAAACCCACTAAATGCTCTAAGAAAATGTTGTGAAGAAAGTGTATGCTTTATGATTTGACTCTTTAATAATCATATCAGTGAAATAAGTTCAAGATGGCCTGTGTTATTTACTCCAAACTCTTTCCAGCAGTGCTATTGATCTGACTTTAATGAAGTCTCTCCTAAGGTATGTGAGTTCTTTACCTGTATTTACCTTGATCATAGCATCTAAGGGGTTGCTTTTAATTAAGATGGTGAGAAGGGAAAAATACTTTTTCTTTGTCTATTTTTCTCAAAAAAGATTCAGTAGAACTTGCTGGATTCATCAGTTAGAATATTCTTGTTAATTTTGTTATGTTATCTATTATTGACCAATAAAACATGCTTTAGTTTCAGTTGCAACCTCTTGAGACTTTCCTTTATAGATGCAGAAGTGCTGACAAGCAGGCAAGGGAGCTGTATTAGCATATTAACCAAAACATTCTCGAAATATGCTAGACCTAAGTGGTTTTTTTATTGTGAAATAGAAGTTACAAAAAGTATAATTAGAACACTTATGGTGCAGTACTTCTTGTTAGCTATATTCGGAATAAAAAGCAAATGCAGCTGGCTTACCGGATGATGACTTCCAGGAAGTAATGATTGTAACCCTTTACATAATTAGCTGTTGTGGGAAACAAAACTGACTACAGATTCATGTAAACTATCCAGACTCCTTAACTGACTCAGTGCTTGCTCATCTGAAGTACCCTGCATGTAAGATCTGCTAGAAGTTTGTTGGTGCTGTCTTTCATGGGGAGTCTTTGAGATGCTGCTTGTTTCTTCCAGGGTGTCAGAAGTGGAGTGGTGCACACTTTTGGCTTTCCTCTGTGTGTAAAACTAAATAAGGAAATGGGCTAATCCCCTTTCATTTTCTAGTGTACGTTCTTTACTTTGGGAAAAGAAAGCAGTCTCTACTGTCTTAGCCAGTTCCAGAGTATCTGCTTCCTGAAAATCAGAGGAATCTGTTCATGTTTACAGAGTAGAGAACACCAGAAGTCTAATAAGATTCAGTGATAGCTCTTGTATGACTCTGTTCTTTCAACAACCTGTCTTCTTTCAAACCTTGCTGTTCTCTGCTTTTCCCCTCTGATTCTTTTTTAAGTGGAGAGAGGATAAACAATCTAAAGCATCAGGTCAGAGGCAAGATAAAATAAGTGTTCATTCAGTACCAAGATGAGCAGGCATCCCAACTGAAACTTTGTAACTCAACAATTAAGTTACTGTTTTACACAATAATGGAGGAATTGAAATAATTAGAAGTCACTTAATTGCATTTTTAAAATATAGATCAGGATGATCTGTCATTCTGCTTGCTCTACTAAAACCAATAAAAAACACTCCAGAAAGACTTTTGACTTTTGTCATACACTTCAGTACTGGTCTCTGTGACTAGTTGCTGTGACTAAGTTGCTAGGCATGAAGTTACTTTTATTTCTTTGACAGTACTTATGCAGGCACTTAAAAGGCATACTAAAAAGAAAAAAGGTTCTTAACCCTTATCATAGGATACTTACTACACCAAGGTTGCTGTAAGTGTTTAGACAGCACAGCAAGCTCTGCCTCTTGCAAATCACTGATCTGCTGATGAGTAGAAACGGAAGTGTAGAAGCTCTTGTCCATAGGTGCCTTGTGTATTTTGCAAATTGATGTCTGCATTCTTGGCTTAACTAATACTAGGTCCTCGAGGAACCAGCTGTGTAGCAGAAACGTAGCTTTTTTCTGTGTTGTGTTGCAAATGGATAACTGGTATGTTTAAGAACTTGACAACCATGCTGTGCTTGCTGCCCAGCAGACTGCTTGAGGTTAAGACCAATGTAATAGGGCTGTTTGTGTTATGTACCTTTTTTTGAGGCTGTCTTCATGTACGTATGCCTTCCTAATTTCCAAGGAACAGTGCATAAAATTAGTGAGATTCTTAATGTAGTGACAGAAAATAGAACCAAAGTGTTAATCTGCTCAGATACCTTAGCATTAAAATCACAACCATGTGCAGAGTGGGAGAAGGTTCCCCTGTGAAGAAGAGATGAGGGAGCCAAGTGTGGATAGCAGTCCCCACCTGCTAGGTGCTTCTCTCCTCCCAGGGTGCCGTGGAGGAGCCTGGTGGCAGCGAGTGCCATCATGCACGCCTGGCATCACTTCTTCCCCAGCAGCCTGCAGCGAGCAGTCTATGTGCATCTGCAGCCGAGCTCATCGGATTATTGTGGACTGTATTGTAATCCTTTAATTGCCAGCCACTTCTGATGCCATTATATTGTAGTTGTGGGTCAAATCCTGTGCTTCTTAAGCAGTATTCCCACTTTAGCTGTGGGGTGGTGGAATACACTACGCCTTGTGAACTTGATCGTGTGGCCTTAATGAGGAAAAAAGCAGCCAGGAACATAGTGTTTCTTGTAGCTCATTGCAGTCTGGGCAGACAGCTATCAACAAACTTGTTCAAGCTAGAATGTATAAATTTGGAATGGAATAAATGGAACAAAATGTTAATTTTTCAGGTTTCTTTTGGGTTTGAGAAGTTACGGGGTGTGAGAGTTGGGCCTTTTATTGGTTTTCCTCCAGCCCTCCTGTGAGATTTCTTCCTGCTTCAGGTGTCTTCTACCAAGGTTTTAATGCATTATTATGGTAACTATTTTGAATAACAGCACCCAAGGAAGATATGATGTCTGGCCTTTGGGAGATGTTTCTGGTACTTCAAGCAAAGAAAAATACAAAAATGTTAATGGAAAAACTGTGGACAAGAAAAATAGTCTGTATTTGAGCAAGATGCTAGTGCTGCTTCTACCTGCTAAGACAGCAGAACAAGGGGAGGTGAATACTGAATTAAGCATGGCTTTGGCTGACTGTACCTACATCCAGAAAACCAGAGTACCTTTTCCTTATGAGACTGTTTTTATGTCTAAAAATACCTTGTGAAGTATATGTGTCTTGCACTGGGCTGCAGTAAGACATGCAGTATTGAAAGGGGAGTGAAAGAGCAAAGATAACTCTTAACTAACACAGACCAAGTAGCTAATGGGCATAAAATTTGCTTTGCAGCTTTTGCCTGTCTTTCAGAACATAGAATGTTTTGGGTTGGAAGGGTCCTTAAATGATCATGTGTTTCCATAGCCAGGGACAACTTCCAGTACATCAGGTTGCTTAAAGCCTCATCCAGACTGGCCTTAAATGCTTTCAGGGATGGGCCAGCCCCAATTTCTCTGGCAACCTGTCCCTGTGCCTCACCACTCTTAGAGTAAAAAATTTCTTCCTTATATCTAATCTAAACCTACTTTGTTTCAGCTCAAAGCCATTACCCCTTTTCCTATGACTACATGCCTTTGTAAAAATTCCCTGTCCAGCTCTCTTGTTCCCTTTAGGTACCGAAAGGCTGCTCTGAGGTCTCCCCTGAGCCTTCCCTTCTCCAGGCTGAACAGCACCAGCTCTCTCAGCCTGTCCTCATAGGAGAGGTGCTCCAGACCTCTGATCATATTCATGGCCCTGCTCTGGACTTGCTCCAGCAGGTCCCCATCCCTCTTACGTTGGTGGCCCCAGAGTGGGATGCAGCCCTCCAGGTGGGCTCTCACCGGAGCAGAGTAGAGGGAAAGAATCGCCTCCCTTGGCCCACTGGCCACGTTCCTTTTGATGCAGCCCAGGATGTGGGCCAACATTGCTAGGTCATGTTGAGCTTCTTGTCAGTCAACATGCCCAGGTCCTTCTCCGGCCTGCTCTCAATCCATTTTCTGCTCAGCCTGTATTTGTCCTTGGGATTATCCTGACCTACATGCAGGACTTTATACTTGGCCTTGTTGAACTTCATGTAATTTGCAGGGGTGCACCTCTCAAGCCAGTCTAGGTGCCTCAAGATGCCATCTCTTCCTTCCAGCATGTCAACCACACCACACAGCTTGGTGTCATTCTCGTTCCTGTGAGTGTGTGCATTCAATCCCATTGTCCGTGTCACCAATAAAGATGTCAAAAAGCCCTGGGTCCCAATACAGACCTCTGAGGAACACCACTCATTACTGGTTTCCATTTGGATGTTAAGCTGTTGACCATAACTCTTTGAGTGAGACCATCCAGCTAGTTCCTTAGCCACCAAGTGGTCCATCTGTCAAGTCCATGTGGCTCCAGTTTAGAGACAAGGATGTTGTGTGGGATAGTGTCAGGTGCTTCACACAAGTCAAGGTAGGTGACATGTTGATCTTCCCTTATCCAATAGTGCTGTAACCTGCATTACAGAAGGCCACCAAATTTCTCAGGCACAGTTTGCCCTTATTAAAGTCATGTTCACCAATCACAGTATTTTCCACCTGCCTTAGCACAATTTCCAGGAGGATCTACTGTATGGTCTGGCTAAGCACTGAGGAGAGACTCACATCTCTGGGAAACCTTTCTGGACAATCATAATGTTCAGCAAGAAAAACCCTCTTTTGCATATCAAAAGGGAAAAAAATCAATGAAAATAAGAGCCAAAGTGTAATTCCTTTAATATATATTCCCTGACAAGCAAAGTAGTGGGTTGTGGTGAGAGGGTATGGGTGTTCAGAGGGGACTATTGAAGGAGATTGCAAGCACGTGCTTTGCTAGTGGCCTGCTGGGCAGCTCAGTATAGCTCTGTGTTGTTCCCTGGTGGTTCAAGAGTGGCCTCTGTGCATGGGGGAGAGGGGGAAGTCTCTTCTCAGGCCTAAGAGGACAGACTTTCAGGCTACAATAGCTGTTTTCAGTCTTCCATGAAGGTTCAAAGAGGCTTAGGGTGTAAAATATCCCATGGGATTAAATTCATAAAAGAGCCCCAGCTCTTTTGTTTGCCTTTCAGATGCCACGCTTAGTTCCACTTTGGTTGCTGCCTCACTTCAGAGGTGTCGGTATGTTTGTGTGACTGCTTATACTGGCCTACATGTTTATTCTGTAGTACAGTTTGAAATGCAGCATCTCTAACATTTTTAGACCAGAAACTGCCTTGCCTCCAGCTGGCAGAGATAAAGTGCCAGCCTCATCCACGGTGACATCATCTGAGTTGCCACCAGAGTAGACCTAAAAATGTTGCTTTTTCTGCTGAGCCATGTGAAAATGGGTACAAAATTGCAGCATCAGGAATCTGATCAGTGCATCCTTCATAGGGATTAGAGTATTTGCATGAGGAGTTCAGTTTCATCTTTTGCTACATTTATCTTACTCAAAATTGAGTCTTGAGTACAGATCTCCCACCTTGCAAATGATTGCTTTGGGAACTAAGGAACTGAGTATTCTTGGACAAGTCTCCCTGGTTTCTTGTTTGTTGAAGCTCTCAAGCTCTTTCCCAGACTTAATAAATATTTAATTATTTACAGGGTGATTATGAATCCATTGCCTGGTAGTTAGAGCAGCCACCAGAGAGATAGGGTTCTCTATGAACTCCAGCAAGAGTGTGTTCCTGCTCTACTTTTTAAAGAAATGGAAAAGGAGGAGGACTGTAGGATTGAGATTTATGTGACCATTCTAAATTAAGAATACTTACTTTATTAATCTGGAGGGGGGAGTATTGAGAGAATACTTTATTTATCACAGTATGCAGAAAAAAACACAGCTCTTTACTCTCTAATGATTTTTAATCTTAAAGCCCTTCCAGCATTTGCGCTGATTTTTGGCAGATTGTCTCTAGTTTTGCAGATAATCTGTGAAAGAAATGTTTGCTCAGAGGTATTTGAAAGGTTCACAGATGAATGTCTGTTTGCTTGAACCTTTGCTTCGATGACTCTTCCTGCAGCACTCTCTCCATACAGCATAGTCAGTCCTCTGTCCCATGGCAATTCTGCTCCCCAGGTGCCTCAGTTGCAGATTCACAAACAGCTTTTCTTTTTGCAGCCATTAGAAACTTACTCAGCAAACATTCCTGACTTATTTCATATTTGTGAAGAGTAGGGTTTTGGTTTTTTGTTCTATGAGGGGTTTTGGGGGGGTTTTTGAGTTTTTTTTGACAGCAGAAAAAATTACTTCAACTGATGTTTAAGGAGGAAAGAAGGGCGGTGGGTCTGCAAATATTACCAAGGCAAACCTGCAGTTTTTAGTCAAATAACAGTGGATGTTTTGGGGTTTAGTGTCTAGAGGTGAATTATTACTGTGCATTAATATAGCTGTAAGGAGGAAAAATGAAGAACTCTATCAGTCATGACAGTTGATCAGGTTACTTCCTTTGCAGAACTGTTCTGTAGGTCTGCAGACAGTCCTGCAAGAAGCCAAGCTACTTGTTACTGATTTGGGTCTTTACTTTGGTGTATTAATGTGCTTGTTCTTTACTTGTACTGCTGCAGCTGTATGTGGTGAAGTCAGGTTGTTTGAACAGCTGTATGCAGAGTGCCATAGCTGAGAATCAGGCAAGAAGAAGAAAATGTCTGAATTCTTTGCCACTTAATTTAAAAGTGGATTAAAGGTGACCCTCCAGGTATGCTTCTGAACTTGTGCACTGGCACGTTTTGCATTGGAAAGGACAATTTGTTCTTAGTTCTGTTCTGCACTCCATTCAGTTATCTGATAATTTTTGTAGCTATTCATGTGATGAATTTTTTAAAAATTGTAATTGACTGTTGGGTTAAATGAATAGCTAATGCATCCTGAATCTGTAGCAGTTCCTACTGGATAAGAGTATGCTTATAAGTGTATTGAAGATACTGTAAATAAGGAGATAGCATGTATGTGAAGACTTAATAGAAATTTCAGTTCCCTAACTATTTATATGTAATCTGTTGTTTTTTCAGTTGTGATATCTGACTTGCAAAGCACATGCTGTTTGCGTTATGTGGCTTTGTTTTTGCTTATCATTGTTTGTGTTGGGATATTTGAAAATAAATTTAATTTAATTGCTTTTTTGCTTCCATCTCTGCAATTACTTTTTTTCTCAGTTTGTAAGATACCAATAGTGTGGGAGGTCATGGGATTAGCTATGATCACTGAAAACTCCATCTTACTTGTAGGTCTCTAGCAAGATGCTCTGAATAAAAGCTTTTTAGGTCACAACTTAAATTGTGTGTAATGCAGTGGGGATTCAGATGTGTTACTGGGATCACACGGGCCATTATTCCTATTACAGTGTGTTTATAACCTTGGAATTACCCCTTTGAATCTCATCTCAAGAGTCTGTGATTTTGGGAAGACATACCTCTTGTATAGTTCTTGTGCAAACAAACCTGACTTAGTGAAAAAAAAAAAAGCTTTTGGTCTTTCCTAAGTCAGGGCCAAGACTCTGCTCTAACTTAAGCAAGAGGACTTAATTTAAAGTGAAGAGACATCCTAGTTCTGGGTGACTGAATGGACTGACAAGAGTCTCCTTAAGTGTACTGAAGGTAGCTGTATTTGCATCAATAATGGAGTACCAAGTTCTTGTTCACAGCAGTAAATGAGTATTGATGAAACTGGTGTTTCTCTTTGGGAATTTATTTTTCCTATAATGGGCAAGATTTTTGCCAAGGTCTGGTATTTAGGTGGTTTCCTAAGCGATGGGTGGGCCTTGCTGAAGCAGTGCCACATGTGGATGGGGTGGAGCCAGCACTGGTGGGTGCTGAGGAAACTCCTCGGTTGTGTACAGACACGTCAGTGCTCTCTGATGTGCCTTGGCTACAGGAAAAGCTTGAGAGCCACTGCAGTAAAATTTTAGTTTTTCAGTTAATGGATTTCAGTTAATGGATTAGGCTTTGAATGCATTCAGTGCACTGAATAGTTGCTAACTAATGCAGGATTGGAGGGATGAATGAAGTGGTGCTGCGTTTATAAGCAGAATAGTTGCTATGTGTCCTGTTAGGACAGCCTTGCTTACTTCACACGCATGAATTTGTTGACCTTACTAGAGCTCTTAACCTTCTAGGGCTACTAATCTCCATAATGTCTGAAGGATTTGGCTTAATTTTGGCATGGGAATGTGCCAAACAAATGAATCAAACTATGAGTCATCATTTTTTGTAGTAGAACATTCAGACCTAGTCCCACAGTCAATGTGTCTGACTGATATTTGCCTGAGAGCTTGCAGGATCTGATCCATGCTCTGGGAATCCTGACTTCTTAAGTGTAGGAGAGACTGTTCTGAAACAAAAGAAATGTAAGGCAGAATATACTGAAGCAAAGCAAGAACTGTCACTTGACTCAGATGCAATTCATAAAATAAAATTAGTGTAGGTTGTGGACGGGATTATACATATATTACAGAATGTTTCAGTAGTACTCAAGATGCCTTGTGAAAATGGTAGAGGTGATTTTTTCAAGTTACTGACTGTTACTTCCTTTTTTGCAAATAGCTTAACTAAAGCACGGCACAATAAAATAAAGTCACTTCTAAAATTTATTGGAGGTACTGAATTGTGGAGGTAATGGAGAATTATGTGAATGTCACTTTCATGTCTGCACTATAAAATGCAAAAGCACAAATGTAGTAACCACAAGGCTCTTTTTGAGGTTTTAATCTTTTAAACCGTTGAAATGGTGGTGTGCTTGAAAGGGCTTCTAAATCCATTGGTTAGTCTGTGCTGTCTCGTATTGTGTTCAAAATCATAGCAGATAAAGGAAGAGTGATCAGAAAGCTTAATGCAGTCAGAGCGTCACGACCTGTTATGTAAAGCAACATTTGGCAGGGCCTTCCCAGCTGCTGTAAATGAATGTTAACAGCATTTTATCATCTGCTTTCACTGTCTTTATTACATAATCTGAATATTTATGTCCCTATTAATATGTTTAGCCTTGAAATTGCAATATTGAAGGAATGAAGGTTCCATAGAATATTGAACAGCAAGAATGATTTTATTGTTTGCCTCATGAACAAAAGTTGTGTTAATATTAAAAAGCTTTGAGTTCATATTTCAAGTAAGTTTACTGAATTGCTTTACAGGTATATATTATTTATTCCCTAAATTATGTACTTCTCTTAACAATGTCATAATAAAAGTATTTTGGTGACAGAATTGTGTTGCTGAACATGATGCATCTGTGTGTATGTGAAATACAGAGCACTAACCAGAAAGTGATGACTTTTGTGACTTGTAATGCAAGTCCTTGAATCCATTATGATGGTACTCTGTAGCGTTCAACAAACATAGCCAACCTAGACCAGATCCAGACTATCAGAATCACCTTCATCAGAGAACTGCTCCAGGTGGGATTCTGGACCAAGCTTTGGGCCTAGTTATTTTTTACAAGGTTTTTTGTGGGTGGGGGGTTTTTTGTTGGTTGGTTTGGTTTGTTTTTTTTTTTTGTAACCAAAATCTTGCTTTCTACTGTACTTCCTCACAAACCTTCATGCCCTCCTTCTGTTGTGACAAGCTATACTGTTGTCATGTGACCTGAAATGCATATCACATAATTAGGGTATGTGTGTACCACATTAGGTGTCTGGGGACTGGTTGCAGATGCTGTCCCACTACTGAATGCACACTTGCCTGTATCGTGATTGTACTTGGAATTACATGTAGGATGGTGATATGCTAGGTCAGAAGATGAATGAGGAGCTGGAAGCCTTTTCCTTTGGGAGCCTCTTGGATTATATTATGTCCCTAAATAGAACTGAACACCACCATTTCAATAGTCATCTGCAAATTTCTAATAAGATGGTATGTTCAGCAAGTGGCTCTCACTGATGGAATTTACAAGTGATACTGGTATTGTGGTTCTTTATCATCCTGCAGGCTAAACAGCTCAGTTAGCTGCAGGCTCATATCTGCAAGTTGTCTCCAAAAATGCAAAGTGAAAAAGGAAGTTTTGCATCCGAATGGAATGAAGTTCTTGGTCGCTTTCATCTTTGAGTGTACAATCTATAGCCTGTCTGAAAGCTGCTGTCCTAAATGTCTTCCTACTGATTGCCAGGGCTAGAGTTTGAGAGATGCAGGTGTTTGTGGAGGAAGGTCCCTTTTGTTTCTATAAGTCTCATGGGTGTAGTGCAAATCCAGAGGTGTGTTGTGACACTAATACCTAACGGAGTAACTGTGTCATAGTGATCTGTACTCCCACCCTCTCCACAGTTCAGACCTCGTAAACTGGTACAGGAGGCAGCTGCACATGACTGTAAGTGTACAAATTCTTTGAAATGTAAAGATCAGTGGTTACAGGGTGTGGAGTGTTAAGAGTCAAGAAGTAAGCTTAGATTAACACATATTTTTTAACAGTATTTTATCCCCAAGCAAGGTTGTTATAGTTACTGCAGAATTCCAGATAGACTCTCTTCCCTTGTGGGGATTAGAGATTTAAATATGTATTGTTCTTCTGGGCAATACTATTGAGCAGTCAAATAAGGTTCATAATAGAACAAGGAAACCTTTATTTAGGACAGGAGTTTCAATTGCATTCTTTTTTGCTTGGTGTAAGAGAAACTTGCGTTAAATCAGATAAGTAAAACAATGGAGGGGTGAAGGAAGTTTGGAAGAAGCACATCTATTACAAAGTTAAGTGCTGAGTTTACAATAAACCAGTAGTTTTTACTTGGGAAACTCTTAAAACATGATTTGCCTTCTCCCAGTCCCTGAGCATCTGAGTCAAGATATTTAAAGGAGATGTTTTTCAACTTTTTCAGTGGTTTGGGGGTTTCTTGCTGTCTTTAATTTGTCATCCAGGAGATACCTTTATTGCAATGTAAAATTAATAGCAATGTTTACATGATTCTAATGCTGGGTTAGGTTGGTACATGCATTGTAATCACATTTTTCCCTTACTCAACTTTGTACTTACTTTATGTGACTTAAATCCAATGCAGTATTTCCTTTAAACATAAAGCATGATAATAAAACTTTTCTGGTATGTTCTGGGGTGTACATTGCTCTGTGTTGTTGAGGTCTTGAAGTCAGTAACCTTCTCTACATACTCAGCAAGTTGCCAGTGTGCAATAGATTATAAAACTGGCACTTTTAAGGAACAATACCTAATAGCTTCAAGAGTTTGTTAATTTGTTTCTGAAATTACCTCTGGTAAAAAAAAAAACAAACTAGTCTCCTCTTCCCATCAGACACTGGTAAGAGGAAACCTCGCAGATTTGAAGCTGGCTTTCTTTTGCACTGATTTATTTAATGTTTTCTGGCTTATTCTGTGTGATGAGACAATGGAATAATTTGTCTTAAATGAGTTTTTTAAAGGAAAACCTCAAAAAGATGGTGGTGGTGAATTTGGTCATCTGTCTTAACGCCTGTCCTCTGCAGTTTAAATGCCAAATCCAACAATGACAAAAGACTTCTGTTGTCTGGGAAGGGATTGATTCTACTCCTTGTTTGGGTAGAAGAGCTCTGGGACATGACTCAAGGTGGTCCATTTCCCTAATTACCTGTCCCTTTGGTATTTTACAGTCTGCTCAGTCCTACCAGGAGAACACTTTCCAGAGCAAAATCCATGCCCCTTTCAAGGACCTAATCAAATTTGCTAAATTCAGAAGAAAGCAGCTATTGGCTTCATTGGACTTTGGGAAAGGAAGGGCAGATCCCTTTATGTTAAATAATGGATGTGATCTTCTTCGTTCAAAATTTTATTTTGTGGAATTTTCTAGAAAAATGTTCCAGTTTTACTGGGTGAGCAGTAAACTCCACTTTAAGTGCAGAACAGCATCTCAGTTGTGGAGGTGCAAAGGATACTTCATAGTAGCAGTATACTTGAGATTTACTGAAACCTCCTGCCCTTGCCCACATCTTGCATCCCCTTTAGTGCATCCCATATGAGTAATTTATTTGCCAAATAAAGCTATTGTACTCCCTCCCCTTGGAACAACCTCAGCTGGCATGTGGGATTCTTTATCAGGAAGGAGAGACAGGGACATTGTGTTGCATTTATAGAATGTGCTACTAAATGCCTCTTCCTGTTGCCTGACTTGATCATGACTGGTTCTTGTTTGTCACAAGAATCACTACAGTAACTTTATTTAAGGGTGATATTAGTAACCTGAGAGTGGAAATTTAAAAAGGTCCTTTTGTTTTTCCTGAATATCAATTAGTGCCTGTTACCTCTTGTTCTTTCAATGGGCATTGCTGAGAAGAGTCTGGCTCCATCTTCTCTCTTCCTTCCCTCTGTTCCCCATTAAATATTTTTACTTATTGTTAAGATCCACCTTAAACCTCTTCTTCTTCAGGATAAAAATGGCTCTAGTGCTTTAATCATTTTTGTGGTCCTTTGCAGAACTCCTTCTAGTACTCCCATTGGACTGGAGAGCCCAGAACTGAACACAGCCCTACAGATGAGATCTTACAAGTTTTGAGTAGAGACAAAAAATCTTCCTCTACCTGCTGGCAATTCCTTCCTAGTGCAACCTAGGAGGCTGCTGGCTTTCTTTGCCACAAGGACACGTTGTCAACTCATGTTTAACTTGGTGTTCATCAGGACATTTTTTGTCAAGCTGCTTCCCAGCCTGTATTGTGTACAGATGCCTGCAGGTGCAGGTGTTTTTGAACTTTGAACTTCCCTTTGGTAAATGTTATGAGGTTCACATCTGTCCATTTCTCCAGCCTGTTGAGGTCCCTTTGCATGGAAGTTGATTCAACCATATGCTGTATCAACTTTCTCTTCTCAATTTTGTATTATTTGTCGGCTTGCTGAGGATGCCCTCTGACCAATCATCCAGGTCATTAATGAAGACATTAAAAGAGTAGTGGCCCCAGTATCAGCCCCTGGGGTATGCCACTAATGACTGACTGCCAGCTGGACTTCATATTGCTGATTGTAAATCTTTAAGATTGACAGTTAATGAGCTTTCAGTCCACCTCAGTGTTTGTTCATCTAGCTCATACTTCTGTCAGGTTTTCCATGAGGATGTTGTAGAGGAACAGCGCTGAAAGCCTTACTAAAATCAAGATAGACAATATTCTGTGTTCTTCTCTTCTCTCCTCGGGGAATCGTCTAATTGTAGAAGGTTGTCAGGTTAGTCAATCCTGATTTTCTTTCAAAATTGCATACCGACTGTTTGAAATCAGCTTCTTGTCCTTAACATGTTTGGAAAATATTTCCAGAATTACTTTCTCTTTCACCTTCCCTGGGGTCCTGGCTGAACTTTAGTTCCTGGATCTTTCTTCCTTTCCCTCTTGAGTATAAGAGTTGCATTTGCTTTTGTCTTGTCCTGGGAAACGTTTCCCAATAGTTACAACCTTGTGAAGATACTCAAAAATTGCCTTGTAATGGCATTAACCAGCTTTCAGCATTCATGGATGTGTTCCATCAGGTCTAGTGCACTTAGGTATGTCCAATTTGTGTGTTTGCCAGACTAATTGACGTGTACTAAAGGTAAGTCATGCTTGCTCCTGACTTTCCCATAGGTCTCAGGAACCTGAGAATGCCAAAGCCAAATCTTGCCACTCAAGTTCAAAGGAAAGATGCTATTGAACCTCTCTGCATTTTCTCTGTCCTTTCTCACCATGTTCTCTGCTCCATTCAGCAGTGGTCCCACATTTTTCCCTCATCTTCCTTCTGTTGTTGATATGCCTGCAGAAGCCCTTCTTGTTGTCCTTCATGTCCCTAGCCAGATGTAATATCAGACAGGCTTTGGCTTTTTAAATTTTCTCCTTGCATTCTTGGATAGTGTCTTTGTATTCATCCTGGGCTGCCTGTCCATGTGGGTTCCTCTCATACGCTTCCGTCTTATGTTTGAGTTTTGTCAGGAGCTCCTTGTTCAGTTGTCCTCCTGCTAGCAGGTCCCTGAAAAGACCAGTCTGCTCTCCTGAGGTCAAGGGCTGTTGTCCTGCTATTTGTTCTGTTCCTTCCTCGTACCATCCTGAATTCTATCATCTCATGGTCACTGCAGCCATGACTGCTCCAGCCTTCACGTTCCTGGCCATTTTTTTCTGATTTGTAAGTATGAGATCGAACAGAGCATCTTCCCTCATTGGCTCCTTAATCACCCATGTCAGGAAGGTGATATCAAGGTGTTGCAGAGACCTCCTGGATTGCTTGTGCTTGCCCTTCCAGCAGTTACCTGGATGGTTAAATTCTACCATGATGACTGCAGTCTGCAAACACGAAGCTTCTTCCAGATGCGGAGAATGCCTCTGTGTTCTACTTCCTCATGACTGAGGGGTCTGTAGTGGACACCAGGTATCGCAGCCTGTGTTGATACCAGGGTTTGCCCCGACCCAGGTGCAGCACCTTGCACTTGGCCTTGTCAAACCTCATGAGATTCCCACAGGCCCGTTTCTCGAGCTCGTCCAGGTCCCTCTGGATGGCATCCTGTGCTTCAGGTGTGTCAGCTGCACCAGTCAGCTCGGTGTCACCTGCCAGTTTGCTGAGGGTGCACTTGATCCTTTTGTCTCTGTCATTAATGAAGATGTTAAGTAACACTGGTCCCAGAACAGACCCCTGAGGGACATCACATGTCACTGATGTCCATTGGGACATTATGTGCCTTCAACCTGGACAAGGTTTCTGTGCAAAATTGCACTGTTTATTCTGTCTACAGGAGAAAGCTCCAGGAAACCTTCCTGATGCTCTTCTGTATCCACTGGGTTATGGTCTGCCAACTTTTCACCTGCTCACCCACTCAGACACAGAAGGTGGTACAGAGAAAGGAGGTGGCTAATTCAGTATAATCAGGGATTGGTTGCTGTTAGGGCTTTCTGTGCTGCTCTTCTGGATACATTTTGATATACCACAGCAGTTCCAACATGAGCTGTCCCAGCTGCTGTTGGGTAATTTCTGAAACTGCACTGTTCAGGAAGAAGAGAGAAGAATGTGTTGTTTATAAAACTTCCTGTGACTGCTCTTCAAGTAACCCGTGCAGATTAGTAGCTTTTGTTTGTTTGTTTGTTTTTCCCTAGCTCCAATACAAATCAGTTTCTCACCTTGATCCAAATAGGACAGATTACATGGTGAGGTTGTACCAGCAGTGAATTTCTGGAGCTTATTAACAAAACTTTACACAACTTAGATTACATATTTAAATCAACCAGGAGAATACTAGTATATAGCTATTACAGCTATATACTGCACTGATACTAAGGGTCTTTGTGAATTAACTTTTTTGGTTAAACAGTAATACTCCTCTCTAAACTTTTTAAACCAATCTTGCACTGAGTAATTTTAGAATAAATTCTGTAGGGTGTATTTAGTACAAGAATGTCCTAGGTTAGTGACACATGCTGACAATAGTCTTTGCAAGATTTTTTTCTGTGAACAACCAAAAACAAACCAAAAAAAGGAGGTGCGTGTTCCATCTTAATTGAACCCTTGAAATTTGTGCCTACAAACCAAATGAAAATGGAAACTAGATGTCTTGTCAGCAAATTGCAAGCTATCAGTCACAGCTATGGATGAAAGCTAGCACGACCTATATCTGTCGTGTTGATACAATGGTGCTGGCATTACAGTTTCATTGTTTAGGTTTAGGGTCAAGCCTGTTGAGACCTCTTTTCATTCAGCTTTGAATGTATCCATTTTCATTAAGTTTTTCAAAGCTGTATGAAAGACTCAGCAGGGCAAGATGTGGCGATGCTGAACCTGAGTTAGTCTTGCAGCTATCAAACTGTCTCGTAGTCACAGATGGTCACCGCGATTGTCCACACCAATCTACCGCCAGAGCTGCTATTGAAAGGGCACAAAACTGATGGTACAAAGGGACGCCTTTTTCCCGCCAATAAATGAAGCTAGTGTTGCTGTGAGCTGGCATTGTCCGAGGTTTTGTGCAGCAAAAGAATGGTTGTTGACAAACCAGTTTCCATGCTGAAAAATGCTACTCTTATTGCCAAACTTAGAGATCTTTCCTTGGTTGAGTAAGTGCTAATATCAGAGTGGCATTTTGCAAACTATTTTCATTGATTATTTGGGTGATGGTTGTACTGGGAAATCTAATACTGACAGCAGTAAATGTGAGCTTGCTAAAGTAGGCATGTTTCTGTTTTGTAACTCCATTAGAAGAAAATCTCTTTGACTGTACACTGTTGAAAACATCGGAGGCCTTAATTGCCACATTTCTGTGTTAAATCCTCAAATGTTAGTGTACTTACATATGTTGAAGCAGCTGGCACAGTTGTCTCTTTGAGCTGGGAAACTTGGTTAACCAAGTACCAAATATCTTGCTTTTCATGCTATCAAAATGAATAGTTTTGGAGCTAGTAAATCTTCCAAGTCTTTCTTATTGGTGATGTGAATGTGCTTTTTGTTTTATTTGTCTTTAAACAGAACTGCTTTTTCCATTTTCCTACTACCATTTTCCAAGTACCATTTTCTTCCTTTTCTTCCTTTCATGGTGGGGTGAAAGCCTCTGTACAAATGATCTGCCTCTTTGTTAACAGACTGAAGAAAGTTTTGGTGAGATTAAAACAGTTCTTGCCTGAAAGAACAATAAAAAGCAATAAAGCTGATTCCTATTGTATGGGATTCTTTGTGGCCTCTGATAGATCCTCTTACCAGTGTCAAAGGAACTTTTAAAATTCAAGTGACCACAATGATGAAATGGATGCTTGTTCCTGGATGGGAAATATAGTGCTTCTATAGTGGAGACCAGTTGAATGATTCACCCCATAACAAAGTAGTAACTAAGTACAATTTAGAAATCATACTTTACTTGTTGTAGTACGGGGATTTGGGGTGCATTTGCCACCCCCCCTTATTTCACCGAAGCTGTCTATTGGTTAGCCTCCTGTGCTATAGTGGGGTTTTTTAGCCTTCTAAGGCCCTCAGTAATTTCTGAGTTGCCTTTTGTCTTTGGAATTTCATAGCTCTCAGAGTACGTGAATGTTTGTTTGTTTGTTTGTTTAGTTTCTTCATCTGGCCTGTCAGTCTGTCGCTACATGAAATGTCTTAGGTACAAGTTACAGAAGAGTAGATTTCTACATGTAGAGATAGGTACGGAAGCTAGTAATGTACTTAAATTTGCAGTCACGAGAATTAAATACTTCTGTGCCGAAGATGGAACTGAAAAAAATGAATATTTTTCCCATAAAATGAAAATCACTTGCAGAGGGATGGTTTTGACTGTCCCAGAAAGAAACTTCCAACTTCTTTCTGGCTTGATTATTCTGTTAACAAGGGAATCTAAAGAATGAGACTTTTTGCCAGGAAAGTGATGAATATTGATGATTTTCAGATTTTGCAAGAACTGAAAGGAATTTGACACTGACCTAAAGCTGAGTCACTTGTGTAACTAGTGCTTCTTAATGAGTTTAGTCATTGTGTCCTTGCTTCTGTGATCATACTTTCTGCTGCCTTGCTTGGTCTCAGCTCTGGTATTATTTTCCCATTTCTGCCTTAGAGTATACTACATGCAAGTAGGTCCTTAAGCAAACATGATGTAAATTATTAGAATTTTTCAATAGTGATTTCCTGGAAGCTGTGTTCTATTTGAGGGGTGATTTCTAGGCTTGTAGTTTCCTTTCTCATAGCTAGTTTGTGTTTTTTATGATGTCAGTGTAGGTGATGTTGAGTATTTTTCAGGCAGAAGCTTTTCCCTGTTCTTTCTTATATATCAGGTGCTTGGTAGAATAAGCAATAAATGTGCTTGAGCCAAGCAGTACAGATTCACAAATTGAAAGCCTTGTGCAAAAACAGTTGGCCTCTGCACCCCATGGACTGCAGAGCTCTGAGGAATGGGAGCAGGGAGTGGTGGGGTGACACTCGGGTAATGGGATGCCATAGCCTGACCCCTCCAATGCGAGGTGGAGCCAGCCATAGCTGCTTCAGCAGCCTCTGTGCCAGGCAGTCCTGGCACCTCCTGCCACCTGCATGACACGCAGAAGGGCTTTTCTGACTGTGATTGGTTCTGGGACCCTACCAGCTATGGACAAGCAACCTGTCAGGGAACTGGTCAGGTTTAATTAATTACTAGTTTGAGTAATACTGAAAAAGAACTGGTTTGGATTTTCCATAGTCACTGTCAGAAGAGAAACAGCACTTCAGCCTCCCTTTTCAGCTTCAGTTTAACTTCACATGCAGAAAGAAACCAAGATCTTGCCCTGTCAAATGCAGTGGAGTCAAGCAGAGGATCTTAAAGACAGGTCCGTGAGCTGCACCAACACAAGTACTTGCCACGTTTCATTTCGAAATGTTGTTTTCTGTCTTTGCACACAGAGTCAGATTTCTAAGAATAAATGTAAAGGAAAAGTTTTGGACTGCAGTATGCTCTGCTGAGGGAGTAGTTTCTGGTACATCTTGACCGGTTGTACCTTCTTTGGTTTCCAATGCAGCTGTAAGTTAGATGGAACAGCAAATCCCAATAAACTGTTAAAAGATCTAAACTGTAAAAAGGGGTCAGGTGTGGTTTTGGGGGGTGATGTCTTCTTTTTAGCCTTACATTGCAATTAAAGGAAAATCTGTCCTATTAATTATCCCACAGGTGTTAAGGTATTAAATAAATTGTACTGGCAGCATTAATTATCCTGAGGTTTAAGATAACAGCAGTATCCTGAAATAAAAATTGAGAGGCTTAAGGTTTGGATGCTTGAAGAAAATTCTTCCTCTGTTGTGAGGAATTACTACTCTGCACCTCAGGGAAAAGCCAATGTTTACACTGCAAAATTAAACACATTTACGTTGTCCCAGTGTCATAGGAATATTATACCAATTACCTACTTAAATGCTCAGAAACACTCGGTTTGTACTTCCTTAGTATCCTCGTAGTTTAAAATGTTACTTTCTTATCTGATACCATTTCTTTTAGAAGATGCTTGTAAAATTTAAGTTTGCGATTCCACACATAGCAGACTCCACTGTAACTATTTAGTAGGTTGTAAAATTGCTTCTAGATGTTCATGAACCCCAGAACAGTATAGGATTTTTTACCTTACGTGATGATATAGCTGAAAGCACCTGCATGACCTTTAGAGAGGTATCAAGTTTTACGACAGAATTAAAATGTCTGACAAGTGTTCTATCTGCTGGTTATTACCACTGCCATTTCCTTCAAGACACCAATTTCAAATAATCTATCCTGCAGTATGGCTTTTCTTCAGACGGAAAGGAGAGATTCTACCCCAGGTAATTTCAATCATCCAGACCATTTTCATACTGTCTACAAGCCTGAGGGATGTTTTAGCATTCCAACGTAGCCAGGAGCATACAAGATTCTAGACTTCACCAGCTTGGGGCTGTTACTACATGAGAGCTTTCAGTATAAGGACACTTGGGAGCTCTGCAGCTAGAAAACTAGGAAGACAAAGCTGTAGGTAACAGGTTTATATTTCTTGTTTAGGTATCTCTTCTGTAAAATACTTGCAGAGTTGCGCAGCTCGAGTGGGATTGAAATGCGGTGCAGCCAGGGTACTGTGGATCACCGTATGCCTCAGCCTACAATTTATTTTAACTGCTGGGACCATTTTTCACTGGTCTTTGATGCCTCCCTTCTTTTATGATCTCTTCTTTTGCATCCTGTGTCTCAAAGGTGGCTGTTGCTACCCTTTTGCCCGAGGAATGCTGGCAGTCTCACCTCTGAGCTCTTCCACCTGAACTCTTCATCAAAGAGTCTGCAGCATGAGAGCAAGTGTGCAGCCTCTGCATCTCCTCTGCCAAGAGCATTGAATTGATCTGCTTGTCTTTCTGTGGTGGATGGACACTGCCCACTCTGTGTCTCTCTGGCCACAAAGGGGTTAAGTGTCTTAACCTCTTCCTGTGGTTTTGGGGTGTCTGCTATTGGTTACCACTGGTTAGACAAACTGCTGCTACTTTTAAAGCTCCTTTCCCTCCATCCCTTGACTTCCTTTTAAAAATATGCAAAAAAATAAATGCAAATATTTCGTGTACTGCTGTTGTTATCAAAGGAAACCTTTCAAGGCATTCTCTTGAGGGAAATTAGCAACACCATATTCATCAGTGTACTTGACAGTAGTCTTACTGGCACGGGGTCTGGGGAGGGGGAAACTTCTTGCATGTTTTGTAAGTCATTTATATCAGGAAAAACTGGAATTTGCTTTGAATCTTTAAGCATATAATTCCTGCATAAATTGCTTATTTAGTTAAATGATTAATTACAGCTGGAGCTTTATATAAAACTGAGGAGTTGCAGAGTAAAAGACTTAAAATAATACCTTGAAAGCAGTACGTTGCACCTTGAAAGTGGTACATAGCAGAGGGAGCTGGAATTGGGCCCCACACTTCCTGAAGAGTAAGCCAAAACTCTGTGCTTTAATTTTGTCAGCCTTGCTGTGTGGTGCTGTCTGTTTGAAAGCAGTTGAAGTTTGATTTTTTTTTTTTTAATTTTTAAGGTGGGGTTTAACCTTACAGTTACTCAGTACATTTTTAAAAATTAATTTTAAAAGTGTGTGATATAAAAATCTCAAAATAAAAAAGCACAAGGGAACTTTAACTGCTTGAGCTGCATATGCTTAAAGTTTATGAAAAGAGGTATTCAGGGACAGGGTGCAGCGTTGTGTCTTGCATCCTCAACGCAGCTGCTTAGCAGTGATAAGGAAGCAATGCTCTATTCATGCTGACCTTGTTTCCAAAGAAGCCTTGTCCTAAGAACTACTGAAAATAAGGAAGAATTTCCTGTGACATGCTGCTCGTGTTGGCTTTTTAAAGGGGAGTAGAATGAAATCTCTGAGCACGACACATACTGTATCTAACCACACAGGATTTCCTGTGCTGGAATGGAAGCTTAGTGGAAGCCACGTTTTTCTCTTCCTCTTGATTCATTCAGAAAAATAGAGGTCAGCGTCATGAATTGATATGGCTATGGTCACTGTTAAAAGCTAAAATCAGCAATTGCTAATGGATACATTGTGATGCCAAGAGGACTGCAAGGCAAATTTTTTTCCCTTTAACACAATAAAGCCTGTACATATCCTGATTACACTTTTAAACTCTCATAAAAGAAGAGTTGTGCACTTGAAAATTCCATCTCAGTGAAGGTATGAAAAATAATGTATATATTGCCTTAGACTTCAGTGTCTTTTGGTAGTAGACTTTTTGCTCTATTCAGAATTAATTAAGCTATTGATGAATTGAGAAGGACACAGAACAACACTTGGATTTTGCCTCTGAAAAGATTTCTTTTTCCTTAAATTAAACTTCATTTTATAGTATTTTAGTTAAAGGAAATTCCCAGTGGTTTTCCTGTCTGTTGCACATTTGCAACATTATCTTTCTGGGAGGGTCTCATTGGGTTTGAATGGTAAAATTGGAACTTCCTGCTACAACCACAGTGAAAGGTAGAGTTATGCAATGGGTTTTGATAGGATAGAGTGCATATATTTTTAATTCTATTTAAAATATAATCACCCTGTTTGCAGTAGATCTTTAGAGAATGAGCGAACAGTCTGTTTTTAATGATAAGTCATCCAGATGTGCTCACACTGTTGTGGCACCGTGCAAGCTCACTTCGCTCCAGAGCCAAGCTGACCAAGCAGCCTCCTGACTGTGCTGTCTTAATGGTGAACCCAGAGCTTTCCTGTTACTTCTTGGCTTGGGTTCAGCACTTTCAAGTTGTTCAGACATTTTCATTCTTCCTTTATTCCAAATAGTGGTCTGCTGTCATCATGGAGTATGGGTGAGAGTGTGTTTACCGACTCAGGTTGCTTGTTGTGACTCTGTGCCTATCTTCTCCCCAAATACAGCATTCACAGTGGAGAGAGATTAATTCCTCTGTAGCTTTTACTTTTACTCAGTAGTCTTATTTGTATTGCTTTAATGTCATGTGGATTTGCTTGGGCTTATGCCCGTGCTTTTTTTTTTTTTTTTCCTAAGAAGCAAAAGGGTTTTTTTATGCCTGGAATGGTTCTGCTTCTCTGTAGCAATTCTGAGACCTATTACCTTAAAGAGCTCTTTTTCAAAAGGGAAGAAGCTATCTCATGGAAGACCTTCAGTGCTTCTGCTTTGTAGAGTCTCTGTACTTCTTTCTTTTCTTCCACAATATTCATGGCCTGGTATTGCAGGCCCTCAGTGTCATGAGAGCCAACAAGAGGTATGTGTGAAAGGCGTGCATGGATGGACTCAACCTGCTTTGAAGCACAGTCCTGTTTGCCATACTTTCATGTTACACATATCAACCTAGCACTTCAGCTGTCTCTGTGTGATCTCTCTGCAGTTCAGGCTTTGTTTGAGTCAGGATTTGCATTTATATGTTACTGAGGGGATACTTGGATCTTGTATGTCTCATTTAATTGATTGAATATATTAATATCAAAGGAAAATCATAGGAGACAAAGTATTAAGGAATTTTTGTATATGTTTTACGCGAGGACTTCTTTCTGTGCTACTTTACATATATTTTGATTGTGTACTTATGTTGAAAGTGCCTCCAGAGTAGTGTTCTATTTTACAGACAGATGGGTATTTAAACAGTTTGCAGAAGCAAATATAACTTGTAGATCAGAATGTTTCCACTCAGTTGGATGATCTGTTAAATAATGCAGAATTTAAAGGCACTTCTAAACAAAATGCAATGGGTTTTTTTCCTCTCTCTTTTTCCAAAATCCCCAGATTCTCCCTGGATAATTATTTGAATAAGTGTTCTATTTATTATGGAAGTTGGTTAGTTAAAGAGGGTTTTTGATCTCTTTTGAGTTCACTGTAAGATAGCTATATACATATATATACACATATATGCAACTATTTGGAGTTGCATTAAGGAAAGGTAACACAGGTTTTCAAAATACATTCAACTGGAAACACAATGTATCATAGGCTTTTAGAGTGACAACAGCTTAAAAATTCCATATATCTTGCAGCACATTTGAGAATTGAGGTAATTTTTCAGCTTTTCATCAAAAGGATTTTTCACCTTTGGTTTTCAAATCATACTGCATGTATACTGAGCGTGAGAATAGTAGCATACACTGTTCAGCAAGACTGTAGGTGTGTTGGTCCAGCAGGAATAGTTTGGCAACTTATCCTAAGTCCTAGAAGTACTTCATTGATAGGAATAAAGTTTTCTCAACCCTTCCAAGGGTCTTACTAGTTTTGGCACCATTTCCATGCATCCTGTTTCTTTGGTCTCCAGAGGAATCACATGGCCATCCACCAGGTGAATATCCTCTTCTGAGCAATATTTATGGTTTTGCACAGCACAACTGAAACTAAAATGCAGTATTTATGGGTCTGCTATGCACTGCTCCTCAGGCAGTCAGTTTTACTTGCCAGTCACAAGCTAAACTTCAGTAATAGGTTTTACCTGGTCTGTAGGATAGCACCTAGTGCATTTATGGTATATTTTCTGAACTTTTCTATTTTACTCAAACTTAGCCATGCTAAGAAGACACGAGTAGCCCATGTTTCAGTTTATGGCTTCTGGGCTTCTCTTCTGAAACCCTGCAAGCAATGGCAGGTACAGCTTGGTATACTCTTATCTGAATTACAGTTTGGCCTTAGTGTAAAGCTTTGCATCTCTGTACTAAGATAGTGTGATAATTATGCTCTGTTACCTGCCTTTAAGGAAGTAAAAGTAGTTTAAAAGTGATAATTTGCCGTTAGCAACAATGAGATAATGTCCCAGAGTTGATAAAACCTAAAGGGAAATATCTGAAATTACCTAGTGTGTGTAAGCTTGTGTTGTTGTACTGGCTTAGAGGGAAATTTTTCTATATATTGCTTACCACATGCACTTAAGTTATGCAGAACATCAGTCCTTATTATTCTGGTCACTGGCTTTTCTTTCAGGGAATGAATGAATAAGTTGAGAAGAATGTCTGCATCTGCAGGTTGTAAATGAAACATTGGATTGCATATTACTATGGCGGCCTTCCTGTATGGCATTTGGTTGCTCAGAGACAGTATCCACAATTTCTTTTGATACTTAAATATATGCATTCCTTTGTGTGTGGGATCATATATTTATGTGTATATATATATATATTTGAGATTTGTAGTATGAGGGTGGCATTTTAAATGGATGGTCATCTTTTACTATGTTTGTGGCAACCCAGAAAACGAGTTAAAAAAACAATCTAGTGTACTTGGGATTCATATGGCAAGCCTGCTGAATCAGCATTTTCTTGACATTATTTGTTTGTGTGCCTGCTGAGGACTGCATTCCTGAAGGCTGTGAAGGGGAAGGTGGGACATGTGCTGACCTTTCTGGGTATCAAATAGACTGTTACTGGGTGGGTATGTTTAATGCTTGCTGTGAAGATACTGAAGGGCAGGTACTGAACTGAATCTTATCCCAGTTCACCTTTCTTTGTATTTTTCCCCACTTCTTTGAAGACAAAAGAAATTTTGTTGGAAGCCCAAGACACCTATCTGATAGTTACTTGTCTTCTTGCTTGTTAAACAGTTTATCAGTGTTGCCCATCTGGGAGTGGTACACTAGCACAGTTATCTGCACAGGAAGGAACACTTATCAATGCTATGGAATAGACACAGTAGAAACAGGGCAGTAAATATTTTAAATTTAATTTTAAGCCTTTTCAGTTTGAAAATACAAAATCATTGCTTTTACTTTGTAGTAGCAATGGTTGTTTCATGTTGTCGGAAGATTCGACAACAAACATGTCAGTCTACTAGCAACTGCATCTGTGCAGATACTTACAGATGATTAATGGAAAACAATAGCATATAGGGATTAGTAAGGACATATTACCAAAATTAAAATTGGAGAATATTTTTTTAATAATAGATGAAATGAGGAAAGAGGAATCTCTTTGTGTATCTGCCGTGATGTGTGTTTTGTGCCCATACAGAATAGGAAAAGTTGTATTACTGAACAGGGAATCTTTGACATAGGAGCATGTGATAAGGATTTAATTACTTCTTTGGGCTAATACTTTGTATTATACTTTCTTTGCAATTTTACTGAGTTCTTATTGCTAGTGTTAATGAAAACAATTGATAATGAGTCTGGAGAGTCAACAGTTTTGATTTGTTTAAGTAGACCAGGGTCATCATCTTATATCGGTTTCCAGTTTCACCACTGGGTGCCCCAGTAAATTCTGCAAGGACCTACACACACACACACACACACACGCACACTTGGATAAATAACAAATGGCAGGTGCAGCTGGTCACAGATGTTACCAGATTTGGCTGTCTGGTCAGATTGATGATGTTATGTTGAAGCAATGACATGAAATGAAGTGTTCGCTGCACATCTTCAGGGAGCTGGTGCCTGTGAGGTGCCAAAATATCTTTGGCAAACTGGAGTCACAAAGTACACATGGACTCACTGGAGAAGAGAAAATTTTAATTACATTCAGGGAGGACAGCATCTTCTGGTAGATTGCTTATTTAAAAGAGATGCAAAACTTCCTTCTAGAAGTGCTCTGGATTAGGAGTAGTCATTTTACCAAAGCAATCCCCAGAGTCCACAGCTTGTGCCTTTTACCTTCTCTTTTGGACCAGGCAGGAGGGTAGGCTGCAGAGCACAATTATTCATCAGAGATTACGCTGTGGTTCCTTCTGTCCCAGGGGTCTTGCTTCCCCTTGGCTGCCACCAGGATGCTGAGGCTCTCACATCATCTGCTGAACACACGTCTTTAGACAGAGGCAGGTCCGTGTGCGAGACACCTGCCTTGGGCAGATGGTGATCACAAGCAACTTCCAGCTGTGTGCCCAGCTCGCCTCCTGCCATGGCTGCTGTGTATCTGGATACAGGAATGCCTACAAGCTGTGGAACTTAACACTTGTTTCTCCAGAGTGTTTTCTCTGCTGGAGGAGTACCTAGAACACCACTACTGAAGGCAAAAAGCTAGAGGTATCCTGGAAGCATGTCAGAAACAGCATGGCCAGCAGGACTAGGGCAGTGATTGTCCCCCTGTACTTGGCACTGGTGATACTGCACCTTGAATCCTGTGTTTAGTTCTGGGCCCTTTGTTACAAGAAGGACAGTTTGGTGCTGGAGCAAGTCCAGAGAAGGGCATGGAGATGGTGAAGGGTCTAGAGCTCAAGTTTTAAGAAGAGCAGCTGAGGGAGCTGGGGTTGTTTAGCCTGGAGAAAATGACACTCAAGGATACTGCTCTTTACAGCTACCTGAAAGGAGGATGTAGTGAAGTTAGGGTCAGTCTCTTCTCTCAAGTAACAAGCAATAGGACAAGAGGAGATGGCTTCAAGTTGCACCAGGGGAGGTTTAGATTGTATATCAGGAAAAAATTCTCCACGTTTCTCCACCAAAAGGGTTTTCAAGCATTGGAGCAGGCTTCCCAGGGAAATGGTGAAATTTCCATCCTTGGAAGTGTTCCACCAAAAAAATGTGTAGATTTGGCACTTGAGGACATGGTTTAGTGGTGAAGAATGTTGTTGTTAATGGTTGGACTTGATGATCTCGAGGTCTTTTCCAACGCTAATAATTCTATGAAAAAGAAAATTATTGTTACTTAACTGTTCATTTTCTTCCATTATACATTATTTTGAGCTACATCAATTTTTAAGACACTTTGAAGAACCGAAGTCTAAAAAGCTATTTCAATATCACTTTGAAATTTCATATATTTATATTTAATTTATATGTATAGGTCATATATTGACCTATAGCAGGTTTTTAATGTCCTCTAGCCTTGAATTCTTTTTATCTGTCCTTTAGACTCTTGTCTAGTTTCTCATCTTTAAAATTATTAAGGTACCAATTACAGTCTCTGGAAGAAACAGAATCAGGATTAAGAAGGGGGAGGAACCCCAAACAAGATAGTGGTAGGAACTTCAACAAATCAGAAAGATGAAGAGGACCTACTGAACTTTGAATTTTACCTGAACTCGTGATAGGAAAATACCATTGCATACTATTGTATTTAACTTGTTAAAGATAGGATGTGAAGTGTGTTCTCTACTTTTTGATGAGGACTAAAACCGTAATGACATTCTTCAAAATATCTGGCTTTGCTTTGTGAATCAGATCATGGGACATAAATCTATGCTCTTTGCACCTGAGAAAGAGCTGCTCTTTGGTAAACTGTTATATTCATTCTACATATTACAAGAGTTCATGAAAGTTCCCCAGGTTTTCTAGTTGTTTGGTTTTTTTTTTAGTTCAGAAGTGCAGTAAGTGTTTAATTATGGATGTAGCAGATCTGGGCATGGTTATTGTTGCCTCCAGCTGAAAAGACTCAGTCTCATAGTTCCCCTACCTGATGAGAATGTCTTCATCATCAGACAAAAACATGTTGAGGTGAGAGCCTCCTCCTGCCTTCCTTCTGGCAGCATTATTTTTCCGTGGATTCCTCATAATTGTTAGAGAGTCTGAGCTAAAGGGAGAACAACTTCATTTTAGTGATAGAAACTATCACTATTCATTGGGAATTTTTTTACAAGCCCCTTAATGATAAACAGGGGCCCTACCCCTACATGGTTTTTTGCTAAAGACTAGGTGTGAGCATCAGACTGTGATCACAGAGGGGCTTTTTCTCCTGATATGTTGAGACAATGAACCTCTGAACTCAGGCAGCACGAAGTGAGGCTGCTCAGTATAGGTTTTGGGACAGACTGACTCAATTCTTTCAGATGGAAGAATTTCAACCTAGGTTGTGTCATACTTGGTGAATAGACTTCCCAACAGGCTTTTGAATACCATCTCATTTTGTCTGCCTCTCTCAAGGAAGAGTTAAAAGTTTGAATCCTCTCTCCAAGTGAACACCTGGAGTGTATATCTCAAATAATAGCCTGCCAAGTACCTTGGTGGGCTACCTTCCTACCACAGTGGAAGGCAAAAGTCTTCATTGAGGAATCTGGAAGCACCATAATTGCATTTGTGCTGGAGCAAGTAACTCTTGCTTCTCTATCCAGTCTTCTCTCAAGCTAAAATTTGGAAAAATAAATGAGTGCAAACAAATGGGTACTTTTGGGTGATGTCTCTTCCATGGTAGAAAATGTCAAAAGTTGTCTGTGAAGAACAGAAGTATTATCAGGTTTTATCAAGAAACAAGCTGACAGTCTCACTTAAACAGAGCACATAAAAACAGATAATCAAACCAACACTCAGTCTTCAAAGTGTGCTTCTATACAAATGTCTAACTCTTACAAGCTAATACAAATGGATTGGAGTGTCTGATTTTTAGTTAGGATGCTTTAACAGTGAATATTCCAGAGCTGTAATATTGGTTTATATGTCAGAATAGGAGCAGGTAACACCTTTGGAATAATTGCTTTGTGCTTTAAGGACAGTGAAACTAGATAGCATTAATAAGTCAAATGTATCAACAGATGCCTCAGTCCGTGTGGATAGAAATTGAGTGAATATATAGCAATTATCCTGGAAATATACCAGCAGTTATAACACAGAATGGTGATAATGATGCAGAATATAGAGGAAGATGGGGATTGCTGTGATGTCAGAAAACAATAATGTCCAAAAAATTTAGTTCCTTCTCCATATGCAAGGGAGAAGTCACAAAAGGTATGATGTGGAAATAATGGTCAAGTATAAATGACTGTGTTGAAAAACCCACAAGAAAAATTCTGGTTTTGTACTGGGTCTTCATTCACAATCTTTATATGCTAAGGAGTTGTAATACATGATGTATTTTAATTCAGTTTTCTCATTAAATGAAAAGGCCTCCCGAAAAATGCTCACTTCCCATTATAATATTTCAGAAAGGAAGTAGATAAAAATGAGGAAACAATCAAAGGCATATTAAAAGAACAAGCAGAAAGGGTAAAATACATAATAGACTATGGATTAAACCATGGATTAAGCTATTAAACTATGGCTCTGGTGTAATGTGTTCTTTGTAAGTGTTCTAGGTTAATAGTATGCTACGTATCAGAAAGAGTTCACTATGTAAATCTGTGGTGCAGAATTTATTAAACACTGTATATGATTGTTGTCTCTCTATCTTGTAACAAAGGTGACATAATTGAGAAAGTACAGAATACATGGAACCAGTTGGGTGCGGAGGTGATTCCAGATGACCTGGGAACAAATGGCTGGGGAGGGAAATGGGAAATCATGTGTTGCTGAAGTCAAAAAAATAATTAAGATAATGGAAAAGATTACTAGGAATGACTAAAGTAGCAGCATTCTGGAACACATTCTTCCTGGAGCATGCATAGGATTGGGAGGGAATTAGACAATTATTAGCCTTCGTTAGAAGTGTGCAGTGTGAGAGGTGATGATCTTTAACCTAGAAAGCATCTGCCAACCTGCAAGTTTTTCGGCTACCAGTTGAAAAAAATGTGTGTACCCAATGAATATGATACAATTCTGACTTGCTGTATTTAGTTCCTTACTAAGAAGAATAATATTTAATTCAGGGATGAAAACAAGTATTTAAGGCTGGAAAACCTTGTACTGTGAAAAATGTCACCTAGTCAAAAGCTAAATCTTCTTTTTTGAAGAAAGCGTGTTTCCTCAGTCTTTCTGTGCTTTGGTAAAGTCACTTGCTGGATATGTTTCTTAAATTGACTTGTTTTGGTAGTTGTTAGCATTTCACCAAATTGCCTGAAAATACTGCTTATAATAGAGATGGAAAGGAGCTGGTTCTGGACCTCTTTAAGACAGATCTTCAGGAAACAGCTGGGCTTTCCTTTTAACCTTTTTTTTCCTTAAACTGGCCTCCATTAAGTAATTTTGCTGCTGTTTGCAGTATGTTGATTACATACTGGAATAGTAAAATTTAGAATACATATTATTTAAATATGAATACAGTCATATTTTTATTCCTGGAGAATTTTCTTCCTAAAGCCTGAAACTGTCTTACTTTCCAGCACAGACATTTTTCAGGAACAGAGGTAAAGATTTTTTCCCCGAGTATTGTTAGGCCAATCTGATCATGCTTAATGTTTTTGGATGACACTTCTTCGAAAAGGTAATGCACATAGCAGCATGAGTCAGTGACTGTTGACCTTGTCATATTAAAAATGTTTGAAAGAGCTTTTAATCTGCCCCAGTGCACATCAAATAAGCATAGTTAACAGTCACTGCCTTTAAAGAACTCTTCCTATTCTCTCAGGAGGGTATACATGTCTTCCTTATCCAGGCAAATTGTGTGCACAGCAATTGTCAGTATTTTTATTTGGATAATTATTTCTCTTATTTCCAAATGAGTATAGTATATTATTCATTTGAACAAAATTCTTTATTTAGGGGACTTTCTACAGCCCAAGGAAGAGTTTGAGTTTTCTTTAGCTGTACTTGTGAAGCTAAAATTATTTATTATTTAAAAAACAAAAAAATTACTTATTGAGAAGTAGGTGTATGTGAAGAAGTTGTATATTCGCTTTGCTCCTGAATGTGCAGTTTATGTTTTCGGTCCCTGTATAGAACCATGGTATAATTTAGGTTGGGAGGCATGTCTGGAGGCCATCTAGTCCAGCCTGTTCCAAGCAGCCCCTAAGATGAGGTTGCTCAAGGCTGTTTGCACTTGAGCTTTGTGTACATCCAAGAATGGAGATTTCACTAACTCTCTAGGCAACCTGTTGCCTTGTTTGACTGCTCTCACAGAGAAAACTTCTTCCTTGCAGTTAATCAGAATTTTCTGTGATGCAGTTTGTGTCTGCTGGTTCTCCTGCCATCACTCTGCACCTCTGGGAATACCAGGGTCTGCCTTCTGTATGTCAGCATTCCCATTCAGCAGCTGAGGATAACACTAGTGTCTGCCCATGTATTTGAGTCCACAGTTCAAAGTGAAAAGACATTCCAGTTGCCATGTTGTTTTCCTGTGGGAATTGTAACATCAAAGTCTTTTGCCTCAAAAGTCCTTTGTCAGCTGAATATTCTAATTATACAAAGTTTTTCCTCCCCTTTTTAAGTAAGTATAGGCCAGTTGTCAATTAGACAGTAGTGGAAAAAGTATAAAGCACTTGAATTACAACTCCCTGAGAATTACAGTTCCATTTTGAATCCAGATATTTTCAGCTCGAAGTGTGAGGATGTTTTTCAGGCTCTCTTCCAACAACATGTCAGAATCTCATGTGTGTAAAGCAGTCTTTTATAGGAAAAACTTGTGCTTTGCCATACAGTATAAAATTTGGTTTTCACTTAAGTTTGCCAGAAAGCTTTTAAGCAGATGTTTAATGCATCTTAATATAGCTGAATGCATTTCTGCTGCTGCCAAAGGAATTGTACCCTAGTGTTTTTTGGAAATGATTGCCTTAATCATGGTTTCCCAAGCCGTCTGAAAGTTCATCATTTGTGTTTTCTAGGTTGTGTCAGTTTTTGATGTTCCAACCAATTTTGATTATGTTTCAGTTGTTGACTCTTCTTAATAACCAGCTAATTTTTCTTTACTACTACACCAAAAAATATACATGAGTGTAGTTTATCTGTGCTTTTCAAGTATTGAATTTGAACTTTCTTTGGAATATCCAGAAGATAAAGCAAAACAAAAAGGCAGAAGAAATTGTTGTATTGAACTGCAGTGATTGGTTCTGTCAAATCGACTTAAACAGGTTTTAACTGCTCAAAACTTACCATGCAGAAGTACACATTGCAGTACTTTTGACAACAGGACCCTACTGCCTTGGTATTACAGAGCAAACCTTAAACAAGATGGTGTTATTTTCTAAGGTTTATAAAGAAGCATTTTGTTTGTTGGTAGCAGGATTACGTGATTTAACACTTTACAGAATGCTGGTATTTTCAACTGAGTAAAAAGGAAAAAGAAATACAGTTTATTGTAGCCTCTCAAACAGTGAGATTCAGGTTGTTCACATTCATAAAATACAATGAGGTTCTTAGGGCCCAGTGTTTGAGGCTGATGGACATGGCTCCATGGCTATAATTTACTTTGCATCACACCTAGATGTGTTTTACCTGGTTTGAGCCTTTAAAAGGAGACACCTTCATCTTCTCAAGCTCATTCCCTGGAGGGCAAGTTTTGAAAAAATCTTTTCATCTTGAAAGGTTTTAAAGTGGCTCATTGTGGCAGGAGTCCAGTGCTTGGATTCCCTGCAAGGAATGAAAAGAAAAAATTAGAAGAATCTTCAACTTATTTTTTTATGGGCAACAACATTGATAGAAGTTAATACAGCTAAGGTTAGAAGGACTGTGTGAAAGCAGTGAAAATTTCTTTTCAAGTATTTCTCATGACACACACTGAAAGTGCTCATAGCAACTATCACCAGGGAGACCAGTGCAATCCTGAAAAACCCTGAGGTCAGATGTGAGCACCAGGAGACATTCCAACTTGATTAACTGGGCTTTGGACCAAACAAGCCCTTTCCCCCATTTCAGTCTTTTTAAAAAATAGTTGAAGAACACCGTGCCTTAGAATAAAGTAATTGTTCATTGCTGAAAAAAGTTACACTGATACAGAATTACGTAAGGCAAGCATGGGGCTGGCATTGTAATGATGGCAAACCTCTGAGTAAACTGTCAGGATACCAAATGGCTGTAAAAATTAGCTGTAATGGACATAGTTAATGCATATTAGGCATGAGTCCACAGTCTAACAGCTTGCAGCTTCTTTACTTTTGTAATGTATAATGGCCACCTCCTGGAGGCTTTTTTTTTTTTTTTTAAATGGGAAATTTAAAGTAACATAGTCAAATTTCTGGTTTTGGGTGCTACGAGTTGTTAAATGCAAAGCCTGGAGATATGCCAAAGAATGTGTTGTTTGTGTTTTGTTCTTAGCTTACAAATTGGGAGGAAGTATTTCACAATACTCTCATGAATATTAACTAAAAAATTATATTAAAAATTCAAAATGTGTAATTGGTAAATCCTGGGACAATTTTTCCATTATTTTTGAAAAAGTGACTGCTGGATCCAAATGCTTTTTTTGTTTGTAAGCACTCAAATAGTGGGTATGGCATTGTCAGTGGTAATTAGGTATTTTACATTTGTTTTTATTTTCTTTTGGTGCTTTCTTGAGAGAGAGTGCCTTTGCATCTACTTATTCATATCTCTTAGTTGCCCTCTTTTTTTCGAGTTTGTGTTGCTTTGTCCAGGGCTTCACTCTATTTCATTGCAATAAGTCTTAATGTATGGCTTGAGGCTGATCTGTAATTTCTGCCAATTTTATACTTGGGTTCTGGGAAATGCGTGACGATGAGCACGATGCCCTGGCTCAGTCTCCAGCCAGTCACCGTCCTCCACTCAACTGACACATCTTCTGTTTTGTGGCCTTTTTATTGCTGCTTTTTAAGTTGAGAGCATTAAATAGGCCAACTGGCATAAAAAGTGGGGATAGCTGTTTTCTGCTATTGATTAACTTACGCATGACCACACTTTTTAATTTGTGTGGATAAACAAAAATGAAGCAGCCGGTCCAGCAGCTCATTTCTTACATAACCTTGCCAAATGAGTCTCTTTGGGCTGCAGCCTGGATCAGTTGGTCTGGCATGTATTGATGAAACTTAGCAGTAGTGGAAAGACGTGGCAGCTGTTACTGTTGTCACTGGCTTCCCGGGTCTGTGGCCTGATGAGCTCTGTGTAAAACAAATGGGTAGAAAAGTCATTGGTGTTTTTTCTGTGGTGGAGTATCCTTTACATTCAGGAAGAAATCAGATCTCACTGTAGTTTTAAGTGCTGTGTTTAAGTTTCTTCTAAGAGAATATTCAAGATTGCTTATGCTGCTGTTAACAGGAGGTTGCAGACCATGCTGTTTGAATGCTGATGCACTTCTGCTGCTGCTGCTGCCCTCCTGGTGCCCCCATAAATGCCCCAAGAAGCGGACAGGACTTTGCAGTGTCTGGGGAGCAGCCACGGAGTGGCTCTGCTGGCTGCAGCCCTGCTGAACCCACGGCAGACACGGGGCGCGAGGCTCCGGTGGGGACACGGTGCTTCGTACAGCGGTCACCTCTTCAGGGATGGCCCTGGGGCAAGGAACAGTGGTGAGGCTGGCAAGAGGATGGCAGAGGGGGTGACGGTCTGTGTAGGAACAGGTGACAACTAGTGCTGCGTTCCTAGAGGGCTGGGATACATCTGCTTCCCTTGGGATGGCAGCTGTGAGAAGAATACAATAGAAAAGCAGAATGCCTTCTTATAGAATGGACCAGATCAAATGTCTTGAGTCTTGTATCACTTTCCCAGTGTCAGGATGAGGTGTAATGCTAGAGACACTTTTATGCCCAAGGTTGCAGGGTTAATACCAAAGGATTTATGGCATTTTCCACTAGATTTAATGCTTATACATCTAAATTATTCAGTATTGGTATACCAAAAAAGTCAGTGTAATTCAGAGCTGTTAATGTCTACAAGGAATGTCTTAGTTTTAAATTAGTAAACTATCCCTAGTATTTTAAATTTTGCTTTAAAACACATAATTAGGTGCCTTTCAAATGCTGCTGGCACCATCATAATTGTGTTGTATGCTATCCCTAGCTGCCTTTGTGCTGATCTTGGTTTCAGCTTAGAACAAGGCTAAAAATTCTCACTGAAGTTAATGATGCTCTTAAATCTACACCACCTTAATTCAAGCCTAATAAACGTTCGGAAAATTTTCAAGGAAAGAATTGATTTTGTTCTGGAAATCTAGATGTTT
This sequence comes from Daphoenositta chrysoptera, assembly GCA_013397915.1. Lineage (NCBI taxonomy): Eukaryota > Metazoa > Chordata > Aves > Passeriformes > Daphoenositta > Daphoenositta chrysoptera. Next base: position 555,127 of record VZRO01003607.1, on the reverse strand, counting down.
TTAATGCTGATCTTTCATGCTGTGTGAAAGAACAAACTGATTTGACCTTAATATTTTATTTATGTAAAACTGAAAAAAAACCCATCTGAATTTTCAGTACCTTCTGTGTCATTTGCAGAACTCTAGGTTTGGCTGATAGGAATGGATTGTTTGGTTTGCCTTGGGCATTCATAGTAGAACTGCAAAACACAAGAGTAGGAAATAGTTTTTCATGAGACTTCTAGAAATGCCTTTAACACGCCTTTTATAATGATACCCCTGCCCAGTCTAAGCAAATAAATAGCATGATGTTTGATGAGAAACACATCTTGTACCACTTAATATTTTCGCTTCATAACAAAATACTCATAAAAAGAATGCAGAGTTGCATAAGAATATGTTGTTTGCTCTCAATAATGGGAGGAAATGCTTGTGACTTAATAGACTTATTTTATTTTACCAGTAGTGATGGTGGAAGTATGTTCTGTGAGATGACAGTCTTCTCATACAACAGAGGAAAATAAATCTTTCATTTCACTAACTTGCTCATAAGACATCAATTTGCTTGGCAGGGTTATAAGATTCAGGGAATCTCAAGATGAAAAGAATTGGGTTGGTTTGTTAACTCTGCCTTTTAAGTATTTGATTCTTTTCTGCCTTGACTCTTAATGGGGAGAACATGGTAATTCTGCAATTAAAAAGTACTGGGCTGTCAGTGTCACCTTATTGATTCATTTATAAACATTATAAATTATTTTACTGAATTAATTGCATAGATTTATATGTTCCCAGTTCTGATGGCAACAGGGATAGTTTTGACTTCAGAAGATTGCTTTTGTTTGGATTTACAGGCTGTAGCTCAAGCATTCTTCTTCACATTGGTTTACACTGAAAACTTGCTAGCTAGTTCACCTCCACACTTATTTATAGCAGACTTCATTCTGGTTGTATGCTCATTTTTCTGGCTTCAGATGGTGCTGTATGGTTCAGTGATTGCCACAAAATGCACGTCCTGAAAAATCTTGATTGCTGGGTGAGTAGCAGCCTGCCTGTGCCTTCCTGGCCTTTGCAGTTATGCCATGTCTGAGCAGGAGATCTTGGATCCTCCCCATCTCCGGAAGGAAGCTTGAAAGTCTCCCACTCTTAGGCGGGACCCCGAGTTTCAGTTCTCTGATGATAGGTTGTGGTTTCCTCACCAAGCCTAATTTATTCCCTAGACAGTGTAATTTCGGTCTTTTTGGACCGAAACCACACTGGATTTAGAACAAAACCTGTACTAAGTAAGCATTGGCTTTGAAAACAGTAAAATGGTTTCAATGCAGTGCATGTTTACTAAATGTTTAGCGAGCACTGAATGATCCGAGATCCTTCTTTGGACCTTCCCTCTTTGCTACATTATTTCTTGGAACGATGACACTTGGGAACCTCTGGCAGCTCCTCCAGGCTTTGCACCAAATGTGCTGTTTACCCTGTCAGGTAAGCCTTAGGTCTGCTTGTGCCAGCTTGTGCAAGGCAACATTTCACCTCATTGGAGACAGAGGAAACAAATTCCTCGGGACTAACAGCTTGGCCCATTGTATTTCCATGTTTGCTCTTCCCACAGCCCCACTGAATTTTGGCTTTAAGGCGTACAATAACTGCTCTATTAGACAATGCTGAGTTAGGGAGTCTCAGTAGCTGGCTTAGGTGCAGTGCCTTAACTATTTTTTTCCATAGCAGCCTTCTTATTACTCATAGCTTTATTGTGTATCATTTCTGTTTCACAGCTTTTATTATCCATCTTTTGAATTATGGCTGATATATTGATGTTTGTTACTCCGGGGGCAGAATAGGATCCTATTATGGCATTTCTATTAAGTGTGTTGGACTCAAACAACACAATGTGTTTTTCTTTTTAACTACTTTGCAAAATTTGTGATACTTCTGTCTTTGTAGAAGCAAAGAGTGACCTCTGCATCTACTGGAATTTTTTGAGACCTATGTTTACTGGTAAACTGCTTCCATCATCTCCAGTAAAATGGGCATTAATAACCATTGAAAGAAGCCGCTCATAACAAAAGCTTAAACTCTTGCAGGTAGAACAGAAAAATCACAGTGAAATGTATGATATGTTAATGTTAAGTAGAGAAGAATTTAATGAGGCACTTGACCACTTACTGGTGACTCCGAAATGACAAATGACTCATTAGTGAGCTACAGTTAAAAAAATTCTAAAAAGTGAAGGAGGAGAAGGAAAGTGGGTTGGCAGGCTGCCTACATCAGGGGAAAAGAGGCCTTTTAAGGAGATCATACCTTGCGAGTGTTAGTAGAGCACTCACTGAGGTAAGACCTCAGTTTCATCCTGCCCTGGCTGGAGATTGTGGTTAAATCTGTTGTATCAGGTCTCTGCAGATCTGGATTTCTTTCTCAGCTCAGCTGCATGGTTTGAACAATGTAAAGCAGGGATGGTACTTTCCTTGTGATTCTGCTGATGGTAAACTTTAGGAGAATGTTGTATGTTACTCTGTATTTGCACATCATTTAGCACAGTGGGGTTTCTTCTCAGCTGGGGTTTCTGGGAGCTTTTATGCTTAAGGAATAAAATACTTTCGTCTACTTCAATTATTAAACCATTCACGTCTTCAAAAAAAACGAAGATGGCAGCTACGTTTTCTTGTGCCATGGAAATAAACTTAATACACTTAGCTTTTGTATTTAAATATACACTTGGTACTGAAGAATGTTAGCCTTGAATGGAAATATCCCACCAAATCTTTTACACTCAAAACCTGCTTTGAAAGAGAAAGGGTTCTTAGACCTCTAATATGGAAAGAGTTAAGCTATTAAATGGTATTCATGAATCTCATTTAAAAAATAACATCAAGATGCTGTCAGTATCGGTGCACTCCCAGAGTATTCACATTGAAGATGTTCTTTGCAGGGGGCACTGACTAATCAGGTGAGCTAAAGTTTTTTCCAATTGACAGATCTCGTCAAAACCTTCTAATTGCAGTAGCAATCTCCCGGGGGATAAGAGTGAAATCAGGCTTCTCTTGTAAGTATCAACATTCTGTAGAGAAAGCCTCTTGCTGATTTGCATCAAGAAACCCCAGTTCTTCATCTCTGTAATAATAGGATATCAAGCTGGTGTGTTGTAAAATACAGCAGAAGTCGTGTATCTCCTTTATGAGATCACTGTGGTATATTCTCTTCCACCTACTTTCTCAGGGTCATACTGGAAGCATAGTGCAAGTTGGATTAGCTACTCTGATGAAAGCAATCAGTTCTGCCTCCATCATGTTACAGAAATGAAGACAGTCCTCGTGCGTAATTGCCATTTACAGAATCACAGAATATCCTGAATTGGAAGGGACCCAAGATTCCACACAGGGCAACCTAAAAGTTAAACCATATATCTGAAGTGCATTGTCCACATGCTTCTTGACCCTGACAGGCTTGGGCCATCATCATTTCCTTGGAGAGCTTTTTTACAGTGCTTGACCACCCTCTGACTGCAGAACTTGTTCCTAATACCCAACCTGAACATCCTCTGATGTCCTGATGGTACAGAAGGGAAAGAAACCATGCCTCAGGAAAGAAGGTAAAGAGGAACACAATTCCATGAAAACTGCTCATAACTGCAGGACACTTAGGAAAAACAGTCACTGGGAAGCAGCTACACAAATTACTCTGTTGGGAACAGGCTGTTTATGCCGAAACTCCCTCCTGGAGCTCTCCAACGTTGAACAGGAAGGAGTTAGGATTTAACAGCAGAAGCATGTACTTGTACTCAGAGTTATGTGTGCCCTTTAATTCCAGTGCTCACAGGGAATGACCATAAAGGTGGCATGTTCTGCAGACACATAAATGACCAATTTTCCTGTAAGGTGGAGACTGCCAGTTCCACCCTTTCACCCTGTTAAAGGCTGTGTGACCTGCCACAATATTAGAATTGGGAACTACTACGCTGTTACCCAGCACCATGCTTGGAGCATCTGTGATGGGCTTCATGATTCTCCAGTTACAGCTGAACCCTTCGAAATACGGTGTTTCCTGTAGAAAATCAGCCATTGAGAGATGTAGATTTCTCCTTCTATTTTTTGATATCTTCTTGTATTCAACAGTTGCCCCTGCGATGCCTGTGGCTGTGCTGCTTCCTCATACGTGAGGTAATAACTTGGATTTGTTAGACAGCGAGTGTTCAGGTGTTACTGTCTTCAGCAAATTCCAAAAAGCATACTGTTGGTTGGTAGTAACTGATGTGTTCACATCTAGGATTCTCGATCTTTCTTGTCACTTTTTGCTTAGGAAGAAGAAAGGTAATGACAATTGAAGTGTTGATGGCCAGAGGCAAGACCTAGTTCTGGATGTTACTAGACCTTATGAAGTTGAATTTGTTTCCCTACTAGGTGTGAAGGTGAAGAACCACAAATGAGGACATGTTATCTCCTTCAGCAAAGAAGGCAGTAGAACTTGCTTTGGTTTCATTGATGCAAAATTGGATCTTAAGTGAAAAATAGTCTCCTCATTCTTACATGTTTGTCTTGGCTTTAGTTTTCTTCATTTTCTGAACTTAAATTTTTTAATAATAATTCATAGAGCTGTTTAAAAAAGCCCAAATGTCAAAACACGATGAGAACTGTAGCCATCTTTGAAGTGTTGAAAGAATCATGCACTGGATTTGTACTGGACTGTCAGTGGTGCCTTTTGCAAGACCCGTTCTGTCCCTGAATTGGACTTTGTCTTGGGTCTTAAATTTGTGTCTGCATACATGAAAACTAAGATGCTTAGGTGATCTATTGTGATATTAACTAAATCCCAACACATGAAAAAATTTCCTCTTTCTAAAGGTAAACTTTCAACAAAAGAAACCATTACCATTTTAATTTTTCTGGGTTTATGTACTCTATTTTTTTAATATAAAGATGTCAATATAGTGCTGCCTGGGACACTTGGAAGTCTGGCTCTTTGCTCTCATTGCATCACACTGACACATAGCTCTGGTAAAACCCAAATATTTCTGTTTGCAGTCTGAAGCACCCTCTTCTTGAAATGGATTTGAGGAGCCTAGCCTTCTCCTTTTTGTGGGGGTCAGGCTTTCCTGAGTCATTGACCAACTGAAGAATGAGCAGATGTTTCACTGGAAGTGCCTGTAGCCCCACTGTGCCAGCATAACTGTGTTATTCATGTTGGAGATACATGTCTCTTCAGAGGCTCGTGACTGCATAAGAAATTTTTATATTACGTGTGAAAGTTTTTGTTGTGGTAACTGCCAGTGGGATTTGATGACACCACTGCTCTGAGCATCAGAAATAAGTTAAGGTTTAGAAAATGGGCATCACTTTAGCATTGAAGTTCATGCTTTCTTTTCTGACGTCCTCAATGTAGTGGAATTCTACAAACACAATTATGCTGACACAGTGAGAAGCTCTCTTAAAATCTGAAGTTCTTAAATATGCAAAGCTACCCATCAGCATTCCAGTTTGCCTCTCTTCAACCCGGTTCCCATTTTCCTCCTAAAAGCTTCAGATGATGCTTTGTTTTCTCTCAGCATAAAAGGAACTTCCATGTTTATATTCCTTTATCCTTCAAATTTTTATCCTGTTTTCTCAAGTAAAGATATACCACAAGATCCTGCTGTGTCCATCCGTTTGACTGCCTGCCTTCCTCCCTCCAGCACCTTTTCAGCTGGAGGGCAGATCTCAGCCAGATGGGTCAGGGGGTCATCAGTCTGAGAGACAGGATGCCCCTGAGAGCCTTTGCAATATGCAGAGCTGTCTGTAAAAAGGAGGGTTTATTCCTCTTTCAGCTGAGGGGTGTGCTAATTAGCTCATCTTTCATTCACTAGCAGGAGACAGAAGCAAACAGGTTACATCACTTCTGCTTTTATTTTTCCCTTTCCTCTGCCCTTGTCTATACTTTTTGCCATTTGTTTCCCCTCTCTGAACAATGCCACTCTCTTGGGAGATCCTGTTGTTTGTCATCCTGTTATTTTGACCAATACACTGTCTTGGCTCCACAGCTGCTTATCTTTTGAACTTTGCTTGCCTAAAAATTGTTAAAGATGCTGCAGGGAAACCAGCTGGGAATCAGAAAAGTCATTGAAGCTGTGAGGTCTGTCAGGAAACAGGAAACCCAGGTTGTACTGTGGGGGTTCTCTGCTGCAAGGCTGCAACCAGTGGAAAGTCTAATCTTGCCATCCTTTACTCAAGTGACCAATCCTGTTATTGTTCATGTGCTCAGGCTCTTGGAAGCCAGCAGAAGCTATCTGTGTTTGTAAAGATTGCTGGACCAAGTCCTTATTTTGAGAGAAAGATGAATTGTTGCTTGCCTTTGAAACTGCTGGCAGCAGAAGCAGACTGCACACACTGAGAAAAAAAGTTGTACTTTGGGGAGCTAATCGCTTGAATGTTCAACACATGGCTAAGTGGTAAACTTTAAGCAGATTATGTTTCACTGAATTGTTTTCCCTCTTTGTTTTTTTTTTTTTAATGTCAAATATATCACAATGTAATTTATGAAGACATGCCTTCGAGTAGAACCACAAACACTTACAGGGACACTTGCTTCAGACAACATATGGCAAATCCTATGAATTATGCACAGCCAACATACGGAGAATGGAGACAGCCTAAGGAAATGATTAGACCTGTTATCATAGCAGTGACTGTACATTATTTTCACTTGACTGGGAAAAATTGAGTTTTATTCTAGGTTGGGGCCAAGATTGTTACTGCCAGGTGCAATATATTAATGTGCATATGAATATTTAATGGTTTCTAGGAAATGTGGTAGGTTAGTTTTCTTCTGTGCTAAACCATGTTTCTGATGTAGTTGCTGCAGTCTTGTTGCAAGCAGCACAAAAATAGATCTCAATTTTTGTAAATATATTATTGTAAAACATAAGTTACACACCAGCAAATATCCCACACCAGATGGGTGGCCTTCATCAAGTTTGCATTTACCAATTCCTACTTTTCTTGTTCTGAAGAGTAGATTCTATGTTTTTACACTCAGGTTAATTGCATTGTTCCACAAACAGGATTTGTTAATCCTCCAGTGGAAATGCTGTTAGTAAAATGCTGATAATGAGGAGTTTGGACTCTTCTGGGGTGAAAGGCCCAAAGGTTTTTAATTTAAATCCTGGCTCTACCATATACTTCCTGAAAAAACTGCCTAAAACTAGCTTGTTACACTATAGCCTAGCCCACAGCACTTTAAAAGTGCCCATTGGTGACTAGGCACCCAGTACATCTGGGCCAACTGTAGAAGTACTGGGTGGCCCTGCTGCTCCCAAAATTTCTACTACAGTTAAAAAGAAATCTGGAGGTGACATTTTAAGTTTAGATGGTTGCAGTTTGCATTACAAAAGTGAACACCTTCAAAAGCTTCATCTGTGTGATTCAAGTATTTCAAAACCAAAGAAACAGAATTCATAGAAAAAAATTACTGTCTTTTGCACTTCAGGGTTTCCAGCCAGACCTGCTGTACACTGGGGACCTGACAAAAGTTTAAGCACCAGATTGCTGCTCTCAAGCCTATCTGGAAAGCACTTGTGCTATCCATTATCACGTCTTTTCTGATAGCATTAGCCATTTAATTCTTCCCAGACGACTGATACTTAAATAAGTTTTCTTCAGGCTCTTAATTAGATATGTTTCCCATCCCACTTTTTCCTAGCCAGCCTCCTAGGAAGTGCTATGTGATGAAAATGAGCTAAATCAGAATCCTTGCTCCATGTTAACAGTCTTACTTCTTACCACTTTTGTTTTCAGCACTCTATGTAGTAGGTATATGAATATATGTTGGCTAAAGATAATAAAGCATCTAGTTTTTACATTGTAAATCCATAAAACTCATGATTCCAACGTGTTGATAATGCTTTCAGCTTTACTTTTCCTGAAGATATCTGTCAGAGCACAATATAATAGCTTTCACTATGGAGAATTTACTGATGCTTCACAACATGCATATGCAAAAAAATTATGGAAAAGCTTTTACCTCCTCTGTGTGGAGGAAGAAGAGTAAAGGGTAAGAAGTGCCTCAGTCAAATGATGAGCAACATTACTAGTTTCAGAAGAGGAAATTTATAGGTAAATCTTCATGTCCTTGTGTCTAGGCCATATGGTGAAAGGTATTTATCTGATTGATTCTCTTTCTGAAAATTCAGGGCAACTTCCTTTACAAGGAGTTGGAGTGAATATGACTCTTCTCCATTTGAAATTATCAAAATTTAGAGCAGTGCTGCCTTTCTCCGTCTAGGTTTACATTAAGACATTTGTGCCCATAATGATGTGCAAGACTGATAGATTTGGATTTCACATCCAGCTGTAGATGATGTAAGTCTTAAAAGATGTTGAATTTATTCAGCATGATGCCTCTGAAAATTGAGCTCTTAGTTTTTCTACAAGTCTGGATGTTTTCAGAGTTTTACTCCAAGTCCAGAGTCTGGGATCCTGGATGGTTTTGCTTTCTTGTTCATCATATCAGCATGTGTAGAAATGAATATCCACACTACAGGAAGATCAGGCAGTTCTGCTTTTTAGTGTATTGAACAAAATCCTTATCCAGTAAAAATTTAGCATAACATTTTAAAGATCTAAAATCAGAATAGAGTATCTTGATAATGTCTTTTAAAATCAGAATAGAGTATTTGATAATGTCTTTTAAAAAGCTCTGACTGAATCAGTCTTCTCTTGTGTTATGTTTAGTGAGGTCAAGATTTTCTAAGAATTTATTTCAATGTCTTTTCAACCATCTTTGCTTTTGTCTGTTGCTCTGATGCTCTTGCTGAGCTTTGACTAGCCTTGGTTCTGGATCTCTTGACATAGAATAGAATTTCTAAAATGGAGTTGTGCTTTTATGGTAATATTTCGTATTAATTACCCTGATTATTGTAAAATATACATACAAGTTTGAGGATATAAAGATGCCATGGACTTGGAAGTAAGTGAACAGGAAGCTTATTTGTCCAATGGCACTCTTACTAAGAGGCATAATGACTTTCCTGCCTGCTACAGTGCAAGTCACCCAACAGGCTTGTAATCACAAAAGTGGCCTTTTGCTTTTGAAGGATATATGAAATATGTTTTTCCTCTATGGGAGGCAATGAGATTAGCACCTTACATTTTAGAGGCACTTTTTAATTAAGAGTTACAGGTGGCTTTGTTTCTGTAAGAGAGGATTTGAACTTTGACTTACGGATTTTCCACAATACTTTCTCCACTCTGAAAAATGTAATCACCTTGTTGAGTTTCTTCAGACAAGTTGAAAAGTTTCTGGAGGACAGTGTAATAATCTTATTTGTTAATCAGAATTGTCTTTAACTGCTGCTTTTCATCTCACTCATATATGCACCAACTCTTTTCCAGATCAAACAGCATTTTTCAGACAAGAAGCAGAAAATGCTAAGGCAGCTTCTTAATATTCAAAAGTGTCATTTAAACTTCCAGTTATAATTTTAGACTTGCAGCCAAGATAATACAGAATAGCTACAACTTGATTTTGGAGCCTTCAGAGATGAGTAAAGTTACAAACAAGCGAATCATACTGTAGGAGTAGCAAATAATACTGTAAATGTAGATGGGTTGAAATAGTGCCTCACAATTTACTTCCGGTATTTTTATATGACTGTTGTCTAGTTGTGTCTTTCCTTCCTTCCTGCCTGCCTGCCTGCCTCCCTCTTTCTTGTTTTCAGCCCATTTGCCATCTGTAATGGAACCTCTTGCACGCTTCTCAACAGTAGCACTTATTTCCTCTTGTAGCCCCAGCTGCTGGAAGTAGATGTAGAGAGCTGTAGGGCTCTCCTGCTTGTGAACTTGGCTAATAAGCTGCTAGTGACTAACGCAGATGTTTGGTTTGCACACTGAAGGCAGCATTGCACACAATTGCCTCTCTTCATCCTACAGATGTCTGCATATTTGAATTGTAGAAATGGGCTTCTCGATGCCCAGAACAAAATGTTTTCCTTAAGGAGCAGGAGGAAGTTATTAGTATGGAGACTCGCAGCAGAGCTTTTAAATGAGATGTTTCAAAAGTATTACTAGTATGCAGGTATGTCCTGTTTTCTCTCTAACCAAATTGTTCGCTCCTCCTGGATTTCTTTTGCCGTCAAAGCCAGGCATTGTGTCTGTCAGCATGGTATAGGGTCAAGCCTGTAGCTCGCAGGAGGAGCTGGTTTGGGTGTCAGAACTGCTCTCATGGCTTCTTATGCTGCTACTCAGTCATTTCTTAAGTGTCGTGCCCTTGATTCCTTTGGTGGGACCTCAGGTAAATCCTTCTCCCCATACCTGCCTTAGTTCCCCAGGCACTGCACCACCATACCAATAGCTGCCTCACTTCATACAGTGCTTTCTTAAAGGCAGTGTAGAAGTTCATTGTGGTATTAATTGTATGTTGTCACAGCAGGTGAGCACCTGTAGCTTGGAGGCTCTCATTAACCACCGGAGACTAGATTTGAGTCCTGATGGCAGGGAGCAGCTGAGGAAGGGGAATTGATTGTGAACTCTGACAGTGAGATGTACCATAATCTCTGTAGCCCATAGGTCCCTTGTGCCTGACTTCCATAAGGTCAGCAGAAGAAAAGATCATCTCAATACCTTTTCTCCCCTGCAGTGTGTATGGAGTGACAAAACCACTTTTTCTTCCACAGTGTATGATGGCAGCCAGAGGAGAGAGACCCTGCCATCTTTTTCACTCCCTGGCAGCAGACAGGCAGGAAGAGATTAAATGAGACGTATAAGCCAGCTCTCACCATGCCTGAGAAAAGTCAAGGAGGAAAAAATGAGAGGGAGGATAAGGGACTGAAAGTGAGCTTCCAAGATAAACAACCATGTCTTTGCAGCACAAAAGGAGAGGGCATGAGGGATAGGAAGAATAACACCAAGGCAGGATCAGCAGTGTAACACTGCCTGGCACTTGGCTGTTTGCAATATGGTAGATCTGAGCTGCGGGTCCATCACATGCTCCGCTTTGAGGACCAGCAGCCAGTGTGAGGTCATGACAGTCACCTGGAAACAACAGCAGTGAATCCTTGAGGAAAACATTTAGCTCAAAAGATTAGAGGGTGAAATGCTTTTTAGACTCTTGGCTTTTGATCCCTGTGCATTTCGCTGCTAGTTAGTTTTCTCTTTTCATTTACAGCATTGATTCCCCAGGAGTTTCTGATTTTTTGTTGGGGAGTATGTTTTTAACATGTCAGCAAAACCCTCCAAAACCCATTAAAGTTCAAGTCACAGGGTGACTCCTTCTGATGGCTTGGAGAATGACTGAGTTGAAGTTGGTGGTGTTTCTTTAAGATTGAAAATGATAGGGGAAATCAAGCCAGGCCAGCTGAGCTCTGAGGCGAGGATATTCTGGGAAGATTATCACCCCATTAGAGCTTCTCATTCTGCCATAGCTATGGGCTTGTCATTACTGTGGTTTTCTAGCTATCATCTTACACCTGGAAAGCATTAACACAGGATTCAGTTCCTTGTAGAATCCCTTCAAATGCATTTGTTTGTGGAAGTAAGTTATCTGTTGTATTTGATGTGACATAATAATTATAATTCCTTTCTCCTGAGACAACTCCTTGTTTTGTTCTTATGAATGCTTTTTCTGCCACAGCATTTCCTTTCTGAAATATTTGTTTTATAGTCTTAAGTCCCTTTGAACAAAGGGATATTTGGTTTTGTTCCTTATTTAATTGCCATAATTGCACTCTTTCCTGACAAGTATGTTTGCAGGCATTCATAACTTCTTTTGTGTTAGCATTCCAACATCTGCACTTGGCATTCCAACGTCAACTAAGTGCCTCTGATCCATAAGTGCTGGCTATCATCTTCCATGGAGCTCTTAAGCAGTTGCCTTAGAACATCAAATATCTTGCCTTCTGTCCCTAACAGAGGAAAAAATAAGTTGGAAAGACCAGAAGCAATGTGGGAGGTGTTGCTATAGCCAAAAAAGGTATCCCACTGCAGCAGGAGAGGTTGTCTCAAGTCAGTCTGATTTGGTGCACAGCAAGGAGGCATGTTTCTACTTCTTCAGACAACAGCAGTATGTGTCCCTGTCTGGCATATCTCTAGTAGCCAGCTGGTGACCTGGCCAAGCTCCCGCTTGACAAATCTGTCCCTTTCATGCATTGATGCATGGGCTAATGTTGTATCCAACCTTGCACTAAAGGGAGAAGCCCCGAGCAATGCCATGGATCAATGTCCTACCTCCCTGGGACTAGCTGTTTCAGAGAGCCTTCTCTTGTCATGGGAGTCTCTTCCCCCTCTCCAATAAAAATAACCAGACCTACAGGATAAGATATTTCCTTTTCCTCATAGTGAATAACATCCTGACACCTCCATGCCTCAGGCTTAATGCACACATGAAGAAGCAATTATATGACAGACGATTTCCTCCCCAGCTTTCTCCATTATTCAATTGCTTCACATTCCCATGTCCTCTCAGCACTGGCTGATGTGTCCCTTGTCACAGGTGTCCCAGGACCCTCAGGACAACACCTGCACAAAGTTGGTGGACGAGGTATTCACTCTGGGAGTTGTACTTGCTCCGAATTCCCTGCAGGAGGATTTCTTTCTTGGTTGGCTGCATGAGGAATACTAGGTTCCTGAACTAGGTACTTCTGTATCTTAGTTACTTAACATGAGTGCTTGCCTTCAGAGGCATAGTATCCTGTGGATTGCTGCTCTGTACCACTGCAAATCCAGTAGTGAGGTGGATATGCTAAATGATGGTCTGATCCGCAAAACCAAAAGGAAATCCTTCCACAGGAAATGCGGTGAAATGTGTGGTTGTTCCTGCTGCAGGCTTTAGGAAAAAGAGTCATTTATCAAGGAGGAAGCTGTATCATCCTTCTTGTTAATGATTTACATATGCATTTTCACTCAAATGCTTGACAATATCCACTGTACTTTATGGAGGACAGTAATAGAAATTGCCCCTGTGCTGCAGGATTTGGACTGGAAGCCAGTGAGCCCCTGACATTAGTGCCATTACTCTTGCCAAGGTATCAGAGTGTCACTTCTAGGGAAATGTATCCTTGCAAGTATTTCACTGGGGTGTCTAATGCACAGCTGACAGATAAGACAGTGCCTGTACCAGACACTGTGATAAACAGCAGAGTACATGATCAGATGACAGTGTATCATGCAGGGCAAACGGGACTTTTCTTCTCTTTTTTTCCTGATGTGTGTGACCGCATATCTGACTAATTCAGGTGAATTTTGGTTCATACGCCGCTGTGCTTGAACCAAAGCACAGTTGTTCTTTCTGCCCCTCCCTGACTCCTGGTATGGGGGCTGCTGCTCCCTGTGTGAGGTGCTAGAGAGCTGTATCTAGTGTGAAAAATGGATTATACAGAAACTGATGGTTTAGAGTCATCAAACCTTTTTGGAAAGGGGATGGTTTCTCTGGTTTCCCTCTGTCAGCACTGGAGAGAATAGCAGCTCTCCCAGAGAGCAGACCAGAACACGTGGCACTTGGCTGCTGCTCTGAATCAGTGGCTTAAAGAGAAGCAGGGTGGAAGATGAACTCTCCTAGGCCAGAGTGATAATGTAACCCTATTATAAGGGAACCTGTATGGATGGGAAACAATCCTTACCCTCAATTCCCTCACCTGATTTTTTTTTTGTTCTGGTTGGATTCAGGCCTTTGTCTGACAGATCATGCAGCCTCGTGTCTTATCTCTGGAGGGTCTAGAAGGAAAGAGGGAGTGATCAACCAGGGAGAGAAGGGAAGGTGGGCCCATATATTCCTTAAAAGCCCACGGTTAATCAGCTAAGAGAGATCAGCCAAAGCTTCAGTTCATCTGCACTTCAGGTCCCACGACCATTCTGGTTAGTAGTAGCCTTCTTAGCCCCCATCATATGTTCTTGCCTTCTTACTCTCAGAGTGGCAGCGGTGTAGTTGCAGTGAGAGCTGATATGAGGGATAATCTTTTTTACCTTGTTAATTTATAGTGAGATCAACACCCTAAGCACACATAACACATGTTAGCACAGATGTGCTGCTCTCAATCCAGCTTAGGTCAGCTTAAGTTCCATCGGCAGTGTGCAAAGGGTAGTCAGATGGAGACTGTTTAACAGCAAGTGCAGAGATAGGCAATAAGGTTTCTGCTCTCTCATAACACCAAATTTGCTCTAATACTAATAACAGTTCTAACTTTGATAGTACCTGCAGTAAATAGGATGCCTGTTAGGTTTTTGTTCTGCTGGATTTCCTTTTTCGCCAAAGAATCACATAGGTCTTGATTGCAGAACACAAAGATGCACTCATTGTCCCCCTTCATTGCTTTATCCGAGTGTCAGAGCTTGGGTTTGCCTCCCTGCTGTTGTCTGAGGTCAGCTGAATTTTAAGCAGTGACAACTGGCCCATGATAGAGAAATCATGGCCAAATTCAGTCTTCTCAAACTGGAAGGTTTTGCTTTTATTCACAGCAACCACTCCTAGACAGCTTCATATTGAGATAATACTCCCTCATTTAAAAGTGCTTTCTAAAAAAGTACTTTAGGTCCTTTGTAACAATCAAACTTCTTACTGGAATGTCGCTTACTAAAAAACACCAAGCAATCCACTTTTTTGTTCTTTTTCTCTTTCTTTTTTTTTTTAAGGAAGTTAAAAAAATTTAGGGTACAAAAACATTTTGGAATGGGTAAATAAGTTAAGGGGCCTTGTTGAATTCCATCACAGAAGAAGGTAAAACATCTCAGATCATACGAGAATCTAGTGAAAACTGAGACTAAAATCCCTATTTTTCAGGTGTTATGTTTGTACTGTCTTCACACTCACCCAGGCAGCTCCTGTCTTTCCTGCATTAGTTCTGGGGTGGGATACTTAATGCTACACAAACCCCACATTGTTCTTCTATGTGCAGCATTTGTCAAGCAGTGGTTTGAGATTTAGATGGACGTGTTTGATAGAAAGGTCACCATTCTGTGCCGCACAAGAACGAGCACGACTGCGCATCCATTCATTTGATCAATACTGCTGCTGTTGTGAGCTGTAAATGGTTTTCTAGACCAGACCTTAGCAATGGATGTCTCATATTGAAGATGGTGCAGTATTCTGTGTTTTTATGCTAAAAAGGTATAGTTTTCTGAGCTGACCTGGCCATAACTCTATTTTTTCTGAAGTAGCACACCTGTATTGAGATGTTTGTCTACAGTCTTTAATAAGGAATGTCATTAATGTCACAAAATCTTGTTCTGTCTTTTTACAAGAGAGTTTTTCAGTCTTTTAGTTCAAAATTTGATGTATTCATCCAGCAGAATCTTCTGTCCTCTGATGCTCATCCAAATGTTTGCCATATAAGCTGCCTGCAATGGAGCAAATGATTCTGCTCCTCCAAATTTATTTTGTAAAAACCCCAAAAACATATGGGGAATACAGAGGGAGCATATGCCAGGAAAGTAAAACATCCTGGTAAACAGAGAGGAGCATCCTCAAACCAGTGTGTTGTACATGACTGTCTAGTGCCTGTGTAAAAAGATGCTGAAAGGATTTTGTTTTGCCCCCAAACAATTAAGGTTCTTGCTATCCCTCCCTCCCTGCATTCAGAGAACGTCAACAGAGGTTCTTGAGCAACAGCAGCATTTATCAGGATGTCTGTATTGGGCAGTGGGAATACAGTGAAGGCATCCAAAAAGCTGTTTTCAAAAGGAGACCTAAAATTGTTTCCAAGGTAATTTTGGATTCATTTGCTTGGGAGCACCATCCTGAAGTCACCTATGCATATAGGAATCCAGAGGAAGGAGGTAGGCAGTGGTGAATCCAGCCCAGATCAGAGGCTGATGTATTTGGCATGATAGGGGCAGTGGCTGGCCAGACAGTGTGTTCTCTTGCATAGCTAACGAGTGCAGGTCTCTAATAAGACCGAGTGGCCGAGACGTGTCACCCCGCTGAGCCGATGGAGTATGCACTGCGTGGCAGCACAAGGAACAAGAATGGCACTTCTTCCTATTGTATCTCACTGAACAAATGCATAGGTTTGGAGGTGCAAATTGGAAGAAGTCTGGTGCTCAGGAGAATGCTGACAGTCTTGTCAAGTATTCTGCCAGATGCAGCCTCTGCAAGGCCGCTTATTCTGGATCCACTTTTGTTACGTCACTGAAAGCTTTTATTTCTTGCCTTAAATTTCCTTTGGCAGCAGTTATTTGGTCTTTTTAGTTGGAGATTTAAATGATAAAATATCTGTCTAAATCAAACTGATTAATGACATATTAAAAAGAAAACCCAGAATTTCCTTCACACAGGAAATGGCAAGGTTTGGAACTTTTGTTTACATTTTAATTACAAGCTTTTTATAAATTAAAAGATTGAAACTTTGCAGAGGAGGGAAGTTTTTAATGAAGATCCTTAGATGCTTTGGAATTGGAATATGTTTGTTCTCCTTTGTTAAATCAGAATCCTTAAGGGCTTTCCTGATTAGTTTTGATTTTTTTATTTAACATCACCTCTGCCTGCACTGTACTTGCATGCTCATGGGTAAAGATATGCTTTGAAAGTATCTTTCCTTTTCCTGCACAACACGGGTGCATCTGCAGCACTGCCAGTGGTACTGTCTGCAGGAGTGAGCTCAGGAAGCGCTCAGGAAAGGCAGGCTCTCCAGCTTGGCATTCCCAGCAAAACACCTGAGGGATGGAGGCAGGTCGAGCTGAGTGACACCCTTGATACAGGATGGCAATGAGGAGGTGCTTTGAGAGGAAGGATCTTTTTTGAAAGTTGTCAGTGTCCTAACCTGAAATGGAACTCTGGTGCATTTCTATCAAAATGCTGGTTTTATGTCTAGCCTTAGTGATGATTCAAGAAACAGCTAATTACTCCGCAGAGTTAAAATGTTGTTGCAGATGTGCTTCTCACTCAAAGGACGTGAGATAGGTCTTCAGTTACAATCTCATCACATTGTTTCCGTCAGAAACTACACTAATTCTGGGTGGCTTTTCCACCCACTCTGAGGAACTCAAGCAGCTTGTTTGGCTTGAGTATGAACTGCTTGTAGGTCTGCTGGAAAACTTTTTCCTAGCAAGGTGGCTTACAACCAGCTTTTTTTATTCAGGCTGTTGGCTTTTCTGATCTGAATCTCCTTCAAGAGTGCCATATACCTGTGTGGTTAGAGGACTCTCTCTGTGGAAAGTAGGAAGAGCTTGCTTGGCTCCTTGAGAGAAGGAGGCTGAGCTCAGCAGCCTGGCTGGGTACCATGTGCAGTGATCTTCCAAACCAAGGGAGGCTTTTGCATACTCGTGTCTCTCAAGCAATTTTGTAAATAGAGCTCTAGGGGAGAAAAATAAGTCTAACTCCTCGGTAGGTTTCTATATTTGCAAGCAATTTCCGCATGATTTATACAGTTTTGGGCAGGATTGTTTGTTCTCCAAGCAAATTCATTTTGTTTGGATGTTGGGAGAAGGGGTTCCTGGTGAGTTTAGCTGGATTCATCTCAGTGTTCTCTTGAGCCTTCTGACAAGAATTTCTTAATGCCTGAAGTTCTTTATTTTCTCAAAATTTGATCTCATTGGTTAAAGCCAATGCTACTTCGGGATGAAACAGACAGGGAAAGAAGCATTACATGGAACAGTGCATCAGAAAGGCTTAACTTGCAGAATGCTTAAATACTGAGCACTTACTGTCTTGGCTTTTTGTTCTAGGTAAAGAGTTCTTTTTTTTTCCTTTTATCAGCATTTTGTTCCTTCAAAGCAGACAAAAGTAAATGTTATTCAAACCCCTTTCACAACATCTCCTGGCTATCTTATTCTTGTTCTTCATAACCTGAAAGTTTGTGTAAACAAGTAAAAATACGTCTTCAAGCTTTTTGATGACACCACTTGTTTAAAGTTTCTAACTTGCGTTTGGATTCCCATCATTTGGACTTTGCTATTTATAGTAAGGGTGTGGTTAGAAATACAGTGTGGGACACCAGGATCATAGAGTTTTCAGCCCTGTTCGAAGGTGGAATGAAATTTATGGTAATAGTGTTGTACCTTTCTGAGCAGTATTTCTGGACATGCCCACAAACAGGTCGTGGCACCTGTAGAGTGGGGAGTCACCCACACACTGCCATGGATTCACCGTTAGCGTTTGATGTGTGTTGCCTACGGTCTCATCTGAGCTTGACACTGTGTTCAGCACTGAGTGGGCTGATGGTAAATTGGATTTAGGAGCTGGGTTATAGGTGACTGTCCTGAGGAAGGGTCAGCTACTCATTAAATGATCGTTGTTTTATAGAGAAGCCACAGGAGAGGTCTTTCAGATAATATCCAGCTTGGACATGAGTAATCTACAGTTTTAGACTGAGTCAACTGGGATGACTTGAACTTCATGCAAAGGTAGTCTTCTTTTCTTCGTGATTTTTACATGACAGGATTATGACAGATTATCACCCAAGTGACAAAACAGTAGATCAGCACTAAGATGAAAACATCTGTCTAGGCAGAGAGGACAGGAGTGATGCTTCAGTAAGCACTGTTGCTGTACTTTGACAGACCAGGTGCAGGAAGGAGGTTGCGGCAAAAATGCATGTTTTGCAGAAACTGGAAAGAATAAATGCTTTTTAACTGGTTTAGCTTTATTTTTGTGCCCTTTAAGGTTTGCTGATAGGTTTTAAATGGAACAGGAATAGAATAATTTGAGGCACAGGACTGCAGGTAACTTGAGGCAAAGGATTGCAGGTAACTTGAAACTGAAGGTCAGCTGGGTTTAAGTTATCCACTATCTGTTGATAAGCTTAAGTAACTCCAATGGCTTGCCACTGTAGTTTTCTTTTCCAGGAACTGACCTGGTTTCTCCTTATCTCTCTACCTGTCTTTGTTTTATAAAGATTTCTGATGAGAACTTCAATAACTTATTTAATGCAAAAGTAGCAATTTCCTTGCCTAGAACACGCTGGCATCTCTCTCTGCTCCCCCTGCCCTTTCCAGGAGATGCTCTCCAGCCCTTTGGTCACAGCAGCCACTTTCAGGGAAAGGGGGCATATTCTTGGCAGCAATTTGGCCACTGCAGTCCTGAGTTCATCTGGCCTGAGTAGGTATGCACTGCCACACCGTATGACTTTTTGGTTTTATTTAATCCTTCTGTTTCAACTCTTTTCGCAGTACTTCTGACTGACTCTAACTCATCTTTGTTAAAAAAAAAAAAAAAACAAAACAAAACAGTGGCCCTAAGGGAAACATTTGGTAATTTAGCACTGGTGTAAAACCAGTATCAGGAGTATTTAGGCTATTCCTGATTAAGGAAACCTAACTCAGAGTAAAGCCTCCTTTGGCAGTCAGAAACCTGTGAGACTCATACTCCTTGCTGACATGTCTGGTTTGTCCTTCCAAGTACCCTTGCTTTTTTCCCAGCTGGTATCCATGTTTACTGCATTTGTTATTTCCAAAAAAATTCCCTAGTATTTTGCTTATGTTTGGATGATGGTCTTCTTACAGGATGGAGATTTCTTCATCGCAGATGTCACATCTTTCATTTCTTCACTAAGTTGTGCACCGCCTTCTGTGAATTACCAAACTATGTTTTTTTCCCAGGATAAAGAATAACTATTTTTGCAGGTTACCACTTTGCCATCCAGCTGCTATGGCTGCTGATGTGCTTCTCAGAGCTGGAACTTTATACTTACAAACATCAAGACTCAATTTCAATTTAGCCTGGGAAAGGACCTAGGAGCTACAGCTACTGCCCTGCCCATTGCAACTTTTCTCCTTTACTCACTGCAATGCAGCTTTTGCTAGTGGAATGTCTATTCCCAAGAGGATATAGGCTAAAAACAGGCAGTAACAGGGGTTTTATAGCCTTTTTTAATAAAGGAATTCTGAACTAAGCATGTGAAGCATTCATCCCTTGGCCATTCACTGAAGGTGCCCTGAGTGGCACATCTGTTTCCTACAGCTGTTCTTGGTGTCTTTGCTTCCATCGAGCAATCATCAGAGCCCTGCTGGAAACCCTTATCACCATATGTCTGTTGGAGGGAAACATTTGCAGAATGCACAAAACAGTGAATTAATGCAGAAAGGTGATGCAGATACTGGGTTCTACAAATCATCAACTTTAAATTTTGTTGGTTCTGATATTTCGTCTCATTAAAAAAATGGGAATTATATTTTCCTTTTTGATTTTTAACTTCTAACATATTGAAGACTGTTTCCAGGGGACCTGGAAATATGCAAATTATTTTGGCCTGAAGATCATTTATTGCAGATACTATTCTTTATTTTACTGTTGAGTGAGTAAGCAACAGTTACCTACAGTCTCACGGGATATTTTTTTCTATTCCCATTAGCAGGAACCTCGGGTGGTGGGGGCTTTCTTCAGTCTGTAACGACTGAAGATAAATGTAATTAAATGCAGTCCACAATCCAATTTATACTTCCCTGTAGCAGGAAGAATCTGCTCTGTGACACTGAAGGATTTGTTTTTTCCCAGCTGCTGTTAGTGAAATTCGAGGCTCTGAGTAATTGGGTTCAAAACTTGTCAGAAAACCTTCCTTTGTGGTAGGCATTTTAATTTCTCACTTAGGCATTACACCTTTTACCAAATCAGAGCAGTACATAGACAAATGTATTTGAAGCGTGGCAGAATTTATATAATCTTATTAATTAGGTGACATATAAAAATACCCATCTGTTACTACTACTTGTATAACAATTATAATCAGCCAGCATGGTGATTATCCGATTATCTTTTTTACACTTACTAGTACTCCCACAGACAGAAGTAAATCCATCACGATAGAGGTTATTCTTTTGTTTAATTAGTAAAAGTACAAATTTTCTGTTCAAAGTTTGGCATACAGAATTTCTTTTTTCCATTACCAAAATGTGATGCACTGTTTCTTAAATCCTACATTGAGTCAAATTCAGTGTTATTTGCTATGTGAAAATGACACAAGACATTGAAATTTACTTTTGGATAATATCATAGTCAAGCTCAGAAGACCAGTAATCCCTCACTGGCGCTTTGCTCTTGCAGACTTAGGCCAAGTCTCTACTAAAAAATTATGCAGATCAAGGTCCGTCTGGTGTGACAGACACACTCCTCAGCCAGACTTGTACTTTTACAGTTAAATCTGTACAAGTATGAAGCATGGTGGTAGAATTTCATTCAAAGATTTGCTGGGTGGTAGATGCCATCCTTCGCTCGGTGCTGAGTGAGCAGCTCTAATCCCCCGCTGCCACCTCACCAGTGCAGGGCCATGGGGACCATCCCTGCTCTGTGCTGCAGGCGAGGAGGGTGCTCATGGGCAGGGGGCTAATAATGCTCTGCCTAGAAGTGCACCAGCATCCAAAGCAGACTGCAGCTCTGGCATGTTGCCCAAGACGGTTTCTTTGCCTGACTTGGTTGGCTGGGGTACACAGGGCCTTAAGTGACTACAAGGATGTACTCAGGTGAGTAATTAGCATGGGATACGTACATAAAGTTTAAAAACTGGTGTTGGAGGCATCTCAGTGGCATAGCTGTTTGTCTCACCGAAGAAGAGCAGCATCATGGATCTGTTGCAGAAAAAAACACACATGTTTATTTTAGAAGAAAAACACAGAGGTTCTCAATATATTAAGGTGGGAGTTGGAGTTAAATGTATCGAAGCTAAATGAGCAATAGTGAAAGTATTTTACTGTATGTTAGGTTGGACTGAAAAGGAATGAGGATAAAATGCTGGCACACAGCACAGATTACTGTTTCCTTTTTGTGCTTAACTGCACTGTTACTTCACCTTGGGACTTAAAGAGCTGTCACTGAAAGTCATGGCTGGGTCAAATGCATGCTCATATTTATGGCACGCAGCAGGGTGTGTGTCATCCTAAAAATGTTTTATTGACCGCCTAAAGATGTGCCATGCATGGAGAATCATTTTCACAGGCTGCAGGGACGGCATTTTCTATAGTTATTAATTTCTGAGTCTTATAACAGTGATAGTTATCAATGTACAGGAGATGCTGTATCTGATTGATGTGCAGATTTCATGGCTTTCTTGCTTATCCTGCTACTCAGGAGTTCCTGGCCTGCGCTTCTACCAGCATAACTCTCATCTTAAGAGCTATGTCACCTGCCAGAGGTTCAGAAAAAATATTTTTTGTGTCAAGAAAAGGCACATCTCTCAACATCTCATTTCTAGAAGAAGCCTTCAGATGTTTTCACTTGTCAGCTCTCCACCTGAGATATTAAGAAGGAAGGAAGGGTTTTATTGTGACAGAGCTTAACAAAATGAAATGGTGCTGGTCTGGGTGCAATCTGTACTCACATATGTATGGTCAGGAGGTTTCTGCTTCTCTGGAGGTAAAGAATGTGTGCCTGTACTAAGACTGGAGTCATTTCAGCGTAGTGTCAGTGGACGGGTGAAGCAGTGTCTGTTGCTGCACTGTCCAGAGGCAGCTCCATCCTCAGCCTTGCAGCAGCTGAGGCAGGAACTTAACCTGATTTCCCCTAGTTTACAAGTAAGGGAGCTAATTAAGAGCATTAGGTTTTCATTAGTGTTTGGATCTCAACAAACTGGGTTTTCTTTGCTACTGGACCCCCAGTTTGTGTGGATTTTTTGTCTCATAGAGTGCTAATGCCAATCAGGCCTTCCAGACATTGTGAAAAGAATGTTTCAGAGGAGACCCATGAGTCATTTTTCTGTTCTGTTGGCAGGTACATTGTTGATGAGAAGAAAGACTTGGGCATACTGATTTCTTTTTCATTTTCACATGTGCCCAAAATTTAAGTCTGCAAGGAAAGGCTCATGTTATCTTTAACAAGCATTTTAAAAAGCATGATGGAAGCCTTCAGAAGCTTCAGAATAAGTTTTCCCGTAGATCTTGACAGTTCAGATGCCCTAAATGGGATTTTAGACACCTACTTTATGATCACCTGTCTGCTTGGCAGACAGTTGCATGGACTGTTTTTTCCTCTTTCTATCTCTTTCTCACTCTGTCTTTCTTTGCAGAGCTGATTTGCTCATCTAGAGGTAGGGCAGTTGGATTTTGGGAGAGTATCTGCTCCCACAGCGGGAGATGAGAGCTGGTCACTCTGATGAAAGACCTTGAATCAGACTGTTGATGCAGAGGAGGCATCTTGCCCTTTGCTTTCTGCTCTTCTGGTTGGCAGTGTTTTGAGATGAGATGAGCTGAGCATTTACTGTTGAGCAAAATAAAGTTCTTTCTCTGCTGAGGAACAGAATTTTTTGTCCTGAGTCCCATCTCCTGTGACTACAACGACAGAGTATGCCAGGCTCAAGGTTTGGTAGGACATAGTGCCAGCACTTAGTTATGTGTGCAAAGGAGCAGTTGCCACAAAAGCAGTGGCACTTAAAATGTGGTGCAGGCAGACTGCCTGCTTAAATTCCTGGTCGCTTGGCATTAGTACTGTGGCAAAAGTGTCCTGCCAAGTCATGAGCTGGCATACTGCCCTCCATTTAGACTCGGACTGTAGGCAGCCAAGTGACCAGCAGCTGTGGCTGTGAATAGCAGGAGGGCATTAGTCCAAGAACAACAAGAAGAAAAGCTTCTTCTTCTACGTCTAGAGATTTTCTTGGCTCTTCCAGACATGTCTTCTCATTTCAAAAGGATCTGGAAGGTGGAAGGTGCCCTAATGCAGCTGCCCCTTTTGAATCCTGTCCACTGGGATCCCCCAGTTACAGGATTCTGCATGGGAACATGTTGTTGCCCAGTCTGTGACTGCGGTAGACAGGAGTGTGTTTGCTTGAATGTACAGAATGAAATTTGCAGCTTCAAGGAGAGGATTTGTTGTTTCCCTGCTCCCCTTGTTTGAGCAGGACAACTGAGGTGACCCGTAAACAATTGTCTGCATCCTGCAAATGGCTTCTACACTAGCTTTCCTGCTAATGGCTGCACAAGGATTGGTTTTTATCTTTAAGCATGCCAAAGTGCTCGAATGAACGTGGTTTACAGTTTTTAAAGAGGTTGACAGATGTCAACAGGGGCTTCAGATTGCTGACTCTTTGTACAGACCTTCAGATACCAGGCGTGATTCTCGCTCCCCATCCATTTCTAGGCTACAGCCTGAAGACATGATCTGTCACAGACAGTCTCAACCACATCCCCCAAAACCCCCAAACAAACAAAAATCTGAAATTAATTCTCTGGAAAATAGCACAAAGTCAAACATTTAGTTTAATGCTGGGGTGTGCCTGGCAGAGGTTGCACTTTAAGTGGAGACATGAATAAAGCTGTATGCTCAATATACTGAGTGAAGGTGGTGGGGGTGAGGGTAGAGCAAAGTCCACAAAAGCCCTGCCTATGGAAGCTCAAGGGCATCACTGTCTGTGCAGCCACACTTCTTACGTGGTAACACAGGGAAGTGATTTCCCCTAGTCTGTCATAGAAGGTTAATGTTGTGGTACATGCTCATGATCTATTTAAAGGCATTTCTGAAGCAGCCTCCAAGATCTTTACCCCAGCATCTCTCATTAGCTGTCACTCTGGTGGAATTTCCTGGCTTTTGAAGTGGATTTTCCTGCTTGTGGTCAAAGAAAATGGCAACAAGGACCTGGGAGAGAGTGTGAGCCAGACTCCCTGCTGACCACAGAGCTTCCCTTGCCGTTTGTCATAGAAATCCTTAGATAGCTTTCTAGCCAAGTCTCTGAGAAATAAAAACTTTCCAGCACTAGCATCTTTAGGCTGTGTATCTCAGCGACAAGTATTAGCAGCTGGGTCTGTGCACCCACCATGGATCTGATACCTCTCATCATCTTTATTTTCTTGTCTGTTGAGAGGAACAATAATGTCCCTGGGAAGTGTAGGAGCACTGATGTGACATGGCATTAAGGAGTACTAGCTGTGCACAGGGACACCTCCAGGCCCCTCTCAGTGATTCCTGCTGCGGTTTCTCTGCTGGCAGCACCCTCAGTGGGCTGGAGATAAGTGCTTTCTGAAACAAAACCTAAACTGCAGATGTCGGCCAGCTGCATGCAGCTGGACCAAAGCTCTGCTCGTCTTGACAAAGCAGCCAAAACCAAGTCCTTACAAAGGCAATGGCTGGATGAAACTGAAATGATCAGTTCCCCCATGCAGCATCCCAGCTTCTAGCAGCAGGGGTAGACATGAGCAATTCTTCATGCTAAATAACTGGGGCACAATGAGAGGCATGTAAGACTCAAGTGTCTTCAAGGAGGAACTGTGTGATGATTAATGCTGCAATAGCTGCTTAATTACAAATGCATGTTGGTCGCCAGATTATATCTAGGCTGAATTTAAGGTCTGAATCTTTTCCTATGAAATATGATCTGGATATCATTGGCATGATAGTGAGGGATATGTGTGTTGATAGCTCACTGGGGTAAAGAAAAAGACTTAAGTGTAATAGTTTAGAAATGCAAAGTCTAAGATACCATGCATTGGTTTTAGTGCATTTGATGAGACATTTTTGAGTGTTTTAAAACTAATTTTTTTTTCTTTTTTCTGTGAAGTAGACATTCAAAGAAAAATGGGAGGTGATGCAAGTTTGTCTGGCTACCCAAGAGATAAAACCTGCAAACATAACTGTCTTGTGAGAGCCTCTGTACTCTCAAAGAGTTCTGTCGAGTTACTTGCTTTTGTGATCTTTTGCAGGGTGAGAGCCTGAGGCTGTTGGTATGATTATCCAGAAATACTACTGGATTAATATGTCTGCATAGTTTGTAGATTGTAACCATGACTTAAATATAGCTCCTTTCCAGGCAGGATGAGGCGGCAGGTGGGAGGCTTGCGGTGCAGCCGAGAGGGGTGACCAGGGAGACATTTCCTGCTCTGTGGCATTTTCCAGAGCTTTCACCAAACACCAAAGCCCATGTCAGGGCTGCTCTGTAAGCACGAAAGTTAGTTCCACTTAAATGGGAGCTAAGAGTGGCAGGCTGCAGCAGCTCTTGGGGTGGCTCAGGCAGGAAGCATCTTGAGGCAGGTGTGTTGATAGCACCATGAAGCATTTTTTAGAGTTGCTTTGCTTGATAGTTGGTAATGAGTTTGTGGTGGTCTGAAAGGTCTCCAAGGTCTGAAAGGCTAGGCATAGCCTAGTGCAGCATGGATGGAGCACTGCAGTACCACTGGGCAGGGATGGGGGTGGGCATTGCAGTGGGGAGTTCTGCAGCAGGGCAGCAGTCTGTGTGCAGTGTTGGTCTGTCCATGGGTTAGTTTGGTCAGCACCCAAAAGCACCAGGTTCCATCAAACATCCTAATAAAGTCACAGGCATTATCATTGTGTTAGATTGTAGTGTATCTCTCCACTGGTTCCCTCCGGATGGGGCACTGGCCTGTCACTGGTTACGTAAATGTTCTTCAGGGTAGTAGAGTGTATTACTGCAGTGCTATGTAAATCACTGTTTGTAATACTGTAGTGTGTGCAAAGAGGTAACCTTGATGAGTTCTTTCTGATTGTGATTTGGGTAATGTCAGTAGTTCAGCTTCATCTGCTCTGACTTAACATTCAAAGCAACTATAATCTTATCTCTTTTTACTTTTCATGGTGCACAGATTTAACCACTTGTCAAGGAAATAAAGATTTGTTGAAAGGTTAGAGTTATATCTTCAAAACTGGCATAAACAAAATCTAATTTTATACTTAATGCAGTAATTCTAGTGGAGGCTGTCTGTGAGGGCATAACTAAAATAATTTTTAACATGAAAATCTTCAGAAATAAAACTTCACTCAGTTTATTGATTTAATTGCAGTCACGTTAACTGCTTCCTCGCTTTGACTGTGTGTGCAAATCTTGGACAAAGTGTAGGGCGGATTTAATTTTTTTTCCAGTTGATGTGATCTCAGTGTGTTCAAGCTGCAGTATAAATGGATGGGATTCCTTTTGAGCCAGCCCCTGGCCAGAAAACCAGTGAGCATGACTCAGAGCTGCCAAGAGAAAGAAGGAGAAGGTGTTAACTCATCCAGGGTTTAAACAGGCCATTTCCTGGCACAAAATAGCCTGGCAGTTTGACATAGGCACTCAACAGAGCAGACTAGGACAACATCATTGTCCATTACAACTGGTACCAATTTGACTTCGAATTTAAATATGCCAGCAAAATAAGAGTAAAGACAGGCACCCTTCTCTTACTTGCTGCACCTGTCTCTGTATCTATGGAGTTTGAACTTCATTAGCTTTGTTTTTTTGAATATAGTGCAGCAATTTTCCATACCACTCTTTCTAGCCCTAGGGACATCCCACATGTGAACTGTTTAAAGAAAATAGCATTGCCTTAGTGCATTTTTCCATAGCAGTAGGTAATGGGTAGTCTATTATAGTTAATAGTACCTGGACAGTTGTGATTTTGTCATACACAGCTGCTTAGGCTGCCTGCCTGTTATGCCAGAGCTTGTTCTGGGGGGTTGCTGTTGGGTTTTTTTTTTTAAATCCACTGCCCTCATCACAAAATGGAAATCACAACATTTTCTGCTCATTTTCATTGTCATCTCCTCAGCCTGCTGGTATGGCATGGCAGATGTTGTTAGTAAAAGATGAATTAAAAAATGGAGGAGCAGAATGACGTGTAAGACTGGAAGGAGAACTGCTATTGAAATCACTTCTGGCTTGACTGTGGTCAGCTAGCACGAGCGGGATGTACATCTCCCCTTTTTCTCCTCCAGCAGGAGGCCATAGGCTCAACCTTTTGGAGCCAACATGTTCTTTCTCTTTGTTGAGATTCAAATAACTAAAAATTACAAATCTTCCATCATAAAGCTGCGGCCCCCTGAGCCCCTAATTTTACCAACCTTACTCAGAGGTGGTACATCTCCAGCTTTCACAGATCATGCTTCAATTTTGTTTTCTAAAATACACGTTTGAAGGAAGTCACTATTGTCCACGGGAAATCCAGACAGCATCAGAAAGCTAAGGCAGTTTCTCATATTTTATCTGTTGTCCCTTGTTCATTGTTTCTTGTATTTCTATTCATATATTCCTATTTCTAAAATCTTTCTCATTCCTGTTGCTATGGTAAAAGCCTGCCTGAAAAAGAGGAATTATAGCAGCAAGATACACTGACCTACAAAATAATCAGAACATAGTTGCTCTGTACAAAACTCTGCTTTCAAAGTAACTGCTAGAAAATCTTAAGTGGGAAAGGGAGATGGCCAAAGTATAGGGACCATGTGCATGGGTCTGGGTTTAGTTAAAACTCCAGCTTATGGACAAAATTGCTGCTTCTGACTAGTGAATGTGTACAACTGGTTTCCCATACACAGAAATTTTCCATGATTGCAATATTAACAGTAGTAGACACCAAAAAAGTGGTCTTGAGTGTCTGTTTCTGTTGTTAACCTTCCAGCTCCGCTGTGATTTTCTCCTCTGTGTACATAAATGTCATTGATACAGTGTTGTATTACAGTGGCCCATCCTTGCTGGAGGCATGGTTTCTTTTCCAACAAACTGATTTGAAATGAAGTGAAAACCAAACCATGAATTTCTTGGTTCACCTCCCAGACTATAAAAATGGATGGTCTCATTAATGATTAACACAGCAGCTGGTAGCTCACAGGAGATCCGGAAGAAAGTACTGCAGTGTCTCCCTCCTCCAGCAAATATATTGGCTTAAGATTTTTCTGTGCTTGTACTACCTTATTTCAGTATACACATTTGAATCGCAGCAGAGTGGATCTCTGCCTTCATACCTGCTCTCAGATCAGTAAGGATTCATTAGATCCTAGTAGCATGAGATAATTTGTGGCATTGTTATTACTACTTAGTGGTTTGCAGCTCCCTGTGATGTTAGCATGACTTTTAGAATGCTCTACTATTTCAAACTGTGCTGTGGGCGTTGAAGATTTCCAGTATCTTTCTGCCCACAGCATGGTTAGATCATTAAGAATCAAGTAAAATTTCACAACAATTTTGCATTTACATGGACATCGCTTCTGGATGTTTTGCTATTGATAAATCCTTGTTACAGCATTAAACTGTGTAAAAAATACACACATATATTATTGTCACAAAGCGTTTACTCCTGTTCTTACTCCACAGTGTTGGGAGTACACTGTGCCTGGGCAGCTGACAAAAGTGTAATGAACTCTAAAGAACCAGAGGGATCATTTTAGACTAAGTGTTCTCAGAATGTGTTTATTTATCAAGAAATAAAAGTGCTAAAAAAATACCAACCAAAATTTTTTAAAAAATCAAAAACCCCAGAAATCACTAAAACAAAAACCCTACCACATAGTAATTTTCCATATAGCAAAAAGTGGTTAGAAGTCTGGAGGCTTTTCCTTATTGCTCTAGAAGAGAACTGTGAGCATATATTCTCTTCTAAACTATTTGATTTTTTTTTAATATTAAAAAATATACTACAGTCTCTAGAACCTTGTGCAAGTTTTTGAATAGTTGTCTGTAAATATAGGTACATGATTTCCTCTGTATTTGCTGTAAAACATTGGTGAATCACGTATAGTACACCAGTTCCCTCCCTGGCAGAGATGGGGCGGATACAGAAGCTCACCTGTGCACAGTTACAATGGATAATGCCTCCAGAATTTATCACAAGGTCGTTTCTGTGGTGTACAGGATGATACAAGCCAGCACAGAACACCTGACAGTCAGCAGGCTGATCCTGGCCCAAAGGCTGCTTGTTTATCCAGCCATTCGTCAGGGCAGCACCACCTTCTGCAAGGAGATCACTCCACGCTGAATGTTGTGCTAGTGCAGGAGGCCAAAAGGAGGATGGGAGAGGAAGGTGGAGGCTCACCTGAGCCCGGCAGAGTCCTGAGCCCCTGCCACAGCCATCTGTGAGACAGACAGCAGGTGGGAGGATGCTGGGCACCAAGCATGTGGTGGCAGAAGTGAGAGCTGCCACTGCTGCGTCCCACCATGGGAGCTGAAATCCAGATCCAGCTGGTGTAGCTGTGAGGCTGAAGTACACTGGAGTGTTTGTAAATTTGGTTGGTAATGTTCAATTCATTTGCTTTCACTGACCTGAGTGGATATGTGTTTCCCTCATTAGAGATCCGAGCTCAACTCGTTGAGCAGCAGAAATGCCTGGAGCAGCAGACTGAAATGAGAGTGCAGCTTCTTCAGGATCTGCAGGATTTCTTCCGCAAGAAGTCGGAAATAGAGATGGAGTATTCCCGAAATCTGGAAAAACTGGCAGAGAGGTTCATGGCAAAAACAAGAAGTACAAAGGATCATCAGCAGTACAAGTAAGAGAAACTTGCTTGCCCATCACCCCCATGTTGTACCTGTTGCTGGTTCAAAGGCCTGTTTAAAATTTCCACCCCTGCTTAGCAGTGTAGCAGTTCTCATTGCAGTTAAAGGTAGATGAGTGCCTAAATGCTGTTGTTGGTGTGGCTCTCTGCAGTTACTCAGGCCAGCTTCTGACAAGTAGTTCCAGTTTCTTAAAATGTAAGTTGCACAATATTATCCCTAACTTACCATATGGATTTTAAACCACCCAAAATACAACCAGTATCTAGAGCCACAAAAGTGCTTGAAAGCTGTGTGCTGATCTCTAATGGAGTTGATAGGATTTTAAACTATCTGCATGAAGGTCAGTCAACATTACAACAACAACAAAAAAGACATTAAGAAAAAAACTATTTTGATTTGTTGTGTATGTGAACTTTGCTGTGTCTTCACCCCCCAGGATTCCTGAAAATAAAGATGATGTGAACATTATGTGTTGCTTACAATTTAATGTGTCCATTTAATGGCATAATATCTTTTGTGCAAAATGTGGTCAGGTAGTATCTGACATACTGTGTACAGTATGTTTTTTGAAGTGTTTCAAGTGCATCACTTGCTGACATAGACTCATGTGGTTATTTTCCTGACTTTAGCTGATTAATGAATGTATGTGTCTGGGCCTGTTATGCTTAGGGATTTAGAAGAGTATTTTGTGTTTGTAAAAGTAAAAAATAATTTTCCCACTGTTTACTCAGTGCTGTGCTAGAGATACACAGATAAAGCTGTTGTTTCAGGACAAAAGTCTTTTCCAAATACATCTGGCAAAGGAAAGGTTAATGAAATACAGCTTGCACAGTTCAAAGAGCATTAATATATATTTCTTAAAATTCCTTTTAGTGACTCAATGATTCTCTGAAATAACCAACTTGTGCATGTCACCACTTCAGGGAGAGCCCTGGCTTTTATTCTGCTTGTGGCAAAATCTCTTTTCCTTGTGCATACAAACATCATTCCTTGTTCTTAAACATGTTAAATCCAGACTGGCAGTTGTGCATAGGGGTTATGACTTGAGTTCTGCCTTTGGCTTTGTTCTTGCAGTTCTCTGCTTTTAGAAGAGGTTACAGCAAAAGTCGCTTTAGTTGTTGGTCCCCTGAGCTGTCCCCACCATTACCCCCAGAGCATTCAGGAAGGTCTGTGGAATCAGCTTTGGGACATGCAGAAGCAGTGAGGACCAAGTATTATCAGCACGGCCCTTCAGGAGTGCTCCTGTTGTCTGACCTGGCTGATAAAACCCCTTGCTGTGAAGGAACACTGTTAAGATGTCCATCTGAAACAAATGGAGGAAGTTTTCTTAACTCCTGATTCATAGCAAAGCAAAGCACTGATGATTTAGAAAAGACTTTTGTCTGTTAATCATTCGTTGTTGCTTTGATTCTGAGGGTGAGAGCTAAAAGTAGACAATTACATGGGAATTAAAGGCCATGTTTCTAACAATGAGAATAGCTAATTATTAGAAGAGTTTGCCAAGAGTTGGAGGAGTTTCTCCCTCAATTCATCACCACTTCTGCCTGTTTTATCTTCATGTGCTTTATCCTTTTAACTTAAGGAGAATCCCTGTAAAAGAGAAAGAAAAAAAAAGAGCAGCAAGTTTCTAGAGCAGTTAGTTGAAAGGCAAACTTGATACTAAAATGTCAATAAAAACATAAGACAAGTTTTAAAAGTAAGTTTTTGTTATCTGTGAAACAGTTGCTGAAATGTATGTATTTTTATTTTGCCTTGTGTAAAAGAAATGAGAAGTCATCTTTAATTTCACTTTTAGCTATATTAAAGCTGGGAGTGGGCCTGCATTGCAAATAGTCTGTCATGGGAATTCAGAATTGGATCACTGGAAAATGTCCAGTTCTGCTGTTTGTCTTGTAATTGACACATCTAGGACTAGCAGTAGCAGTATATTTATGAATGCTGTGAATTTATGAGCATTGCTCACAGAATATGGATGCTTGAGACATTTTCTTCTACTTCATCAGTTATACAAATCCAATGCAGTGAAACAGCTACGTCTGCAATTTTGCTCATGAAGGATTTGGGTTGTGCTTCCAGTGCTTGTTTATTTCTAATGTCAAAAATTAATTACTGTTACTCTTCCAGGAGTGGCCTTTGTTGATTTGGAATATTTATATGTACTCCATCTCTAAGCTTTGTGGCAAGATATTTTTATATTTTCAGGTGGCTTGCAGAGTATATCCATGCCTCATGAGACTTGAATTGGTCTTAAAAGTCATCTGAGGCTTGCCTAACCTGAGTTATTCCAAGAATGGGTAGACTGACTGTTCAGAAGCAGCTATTTTTATGTAACAAGTCATGACTGTAAATGCCAGTGAGATGTTTCAGCTAATAACATAACTTTTTCATTTCTATACATTATACATGTATGGATCTCCTTCCTCAGGAAAGACCAGAACCTCTTGTCACCAGTGAACTGCTGGTACTTACTCCTGAACCAAGTGAGAAGAGAAAGCAAAGACCATGCAACATTGAGTGATATCTACCTGAACAACGTGATCATGCGATTCATGCAGATAAGTGAAGACTCCACCAGAATGTTCAAGAAGGTAATGCCTCTGCTGCAGTCCTCTACCCAGACTTGTAAAAGATGCGTGAGGGAGGCAAAAGTGTCCCAATAGATAGCATCTGAGGAGAAGATTCAGCACACACAGCATAAAATCTGTTCTAGCATACATATAAATTCTTCATGACTGTTCTCTTGAAGCAAGTACTTAGTGCTGAAATGCCTGGGATCCTGCCGTATGTGCTGGTGACCTTAAGAGTTGAATCACATTTATCCAAAAAAAGCAGGGGAAAAAGCCTGTCCTTCTCTAAAAAGCACACTTGTCTGCCCATGCAGAAAGGAAACAGTTTTCACCTAGGACTCCCAAAATAGTAAATCTGTATTAATGAATTATTTGTGAAAAAGAATTTCATTGTGAATGAAACAGATTGAAGACAAAGCAAGAATTTGCTTTGTAGTCCCTTTACACAAAGTTGGTAGCATATGCTGCAGTTTCTAAAATTGTTTCCTTTCCTTTCTAGTATTAAATATGCACATACACTTTTGATAACATAAGTTTTTCTATTAGATCCTTTAAGTGTTGTATCTGTATGTGTTTGTCATTGTCCATGACTGTTACGTATTTTCATAACACACGCAATGTGTAAATCCCTCATGTGCTAAGCAAGTACTCTAGGCAACCTTAGCTCAAGACCTACATAATGTATTTGCAGTCATTGTTGTTAAAATGTTCCAAAAGGCAAATAGATTATAAATGCATATTTGTTAGTCACAATGAGATGCTGGTAGACAATCGGCATACAAAAGAGTTCAAGAAGAGTAAAGGTTAAAAGATGTAAACTATGTGACTAAATGATAGCAAGGGTCCCTCGCCTCCTGCAGGTTTAAATATGCAAAATTGGAGAAGCGCCATTGGATTAAAAAGCTGTCAATTAATTTCATTTCCAACCCATGACACCAAGGCAGTGTTTTCAAAATAGGAATCTGGTTTCACATATACCCCACCATAATTCTAGATAGTACTGGGGTGGGGAGAAGAATCATTTAGGGAGCACACAGGTTGTACCTGGAGGAAATAAAAGTAAAAACTTAAATCAAACTTCCTGGTATGCATTAAAACCTGTAACATGGACAGGGTTGAAGTTTATAGTTTCTCAATCAGTAATGAGTTGTACATATAATATGTCTGATATGCAAAACTGTAAGCCACTAACCACTCAATTTAGTAATATGGAAGATAGTTATAGAAGTTGAACCAATAATGAGAAAAGTGATTTGAACAGGCTGCAGTACTGTCTATGTGGGGATATCTCGGAGTTGCAAACCAGTAAGAAATTTCTTTTGGTATTGAATCTGGAATAGCTTTCCAGTTGTTTATGTCTTATAGCAGAAATATCTTCTTCACTAGGTGTGCATTCTTAGACAACCCTGTTTGCTTTCAGCATAGTTCAGTTCTTTGACACTAGAAATTTTGCTTTTCCTTCCCTTCTGTCCAATGGACTGTACAGTGGTCTAAAGTCTAAGTTTTCCGTGGAGAAGTGTGTGTCCTTTTATATTCACTCATCATTTATTAATGGGGATTGCTGCAACTTCTCTTTCAAAAGGAGGAAAATACGTGGATATTTTCAGTGTATTAACAGGAGGCTCATTGTCCCATCTCCCTGATAAACTTGTCTCAGTCCTCCATGTTGTACCCCTGCAGGTGCAACATTTCAAATTTTCTCTTTCTAGCATAGCTTCTTGAAGAAGAGCAAGCAGCTTCTCTTGCTTTTTTATTCCTAACTTGGATTTTCTAAAGGGGAAAGAAGAGCAAGGAAATTGAGGTAGTCCTGCCATGCATAACCTGAAGCCCACATTAGTAGAACCCAGATCCTCAGCAGCCCTTTCCTGCGTTCCATCGGGGTTTGCCAGCTGACACTCAGCATGAGAGTGTCACACAGCTGTTAGCTGAGGTGCAGCGTGGGCAGAGAGAGCCAAGCAAAGGCTGTGTGCAGGGATCTGAGCCGGTCCCACGATGCGAGGGGAAGGGTGGCAGGAAGACATGCAGCACCTCAGCCTGGTGTGAGTGAACTTCATGGGCATGTGGACTGAATGTGGCAGTGCTTGTTCACCAGTATCAATTCTGAGCATGCATTTTTAAGACAGTCTGTCAGGCTCAGTACTTGTTGCAGAAGGTTGGTATTTCCACTGAGCTGCAGTGTGCACAGTTCTTGCTGTGGTGCTTGCTGCACAGTACTGTGATTTATTTGCTGTTAGTTCCCAGTTGCAGAACTGATGATGAAGCTCCTCCAGCCCAAACCCTTCCATGATCCCCTGATAATTTGTGTCAGATGTGAATGAGCAGTCTAACTTAAGGTACTCAGAACTGCATAATAGATGTTTACCAGGCAACAAAAAGGTTGGATGCAAAACACATGTCCTGTTGGTACAGTTCTCTTTGCAGGAAAGAGATCACAGGGGCAAAGAGGAGGTGAACTTAGAGTGAGAAAGGTGACAGCCAACAGTGTCCTCCATCAAAATAGTATTCTCTCTAAAAACAATGACATTGATTTGGTTGGAGATTTTTAAATATCAAATAGAGTATTTAAGCAAATTTTTTCAATTTCTGTGATTCTGCAGATTACTTTCAAAAGAATGTATTTAGAATAAAATATTGTCAGAGAAAATATAATCAGTCTCAATAGGTGTCATATCCCTATGAAAGCAGATGGAATTTGTTCGCTGGTCACAGATCTTGAATTAAAGTAGAGACAAACCATCTCCTGCAGATACTTCTGCATTGGAATCTGATCATACTGTTCTGTGAAATATGTACTCTCTCTCTAAGTAATAAATACAAATAACAAGAAAAGCAGTTAATATTAAGATTTTAAAAATAGACAAATAAATACATCCTTAGTGTCTTACTGCAGTCTGTGGTCAAGAGCAGGAAATAACTGTACTCTGTTGGCTGTCACAGAATTGCACACAAGAGCATTTAATGTCTACAATTCTGGGATTCTATAATTTACAAATACCAGTTAGTCAAGCTTCTCTATATTCAATTATTAGATCTTTTAGTTATATGTCCTACAGCTTATTAATCCAATGGTGTTACGCATCACTACTTTTTACCTTGGTTTAATTCTCCATCAGTCTTGCAGCAGCAAGGTGGTTTACACCATTTCCAAGTTAGGAGAGTTAGTACATACACCAAGTCCATGATCAGAACAGGTCTTCCTTGTGCTGCTCTGAAACCCTTTGTCTTGCAAAAGGGAAAATGTCTTAGAGTGGATTGCCCCATTGCTCACAAGCAAGATAAGGGGAGACAACAGCAAAGTTGTAATCACTCTATACTTCTTCGCTCTTTCTACTTCCTCTTTTTTCTCCCCCTTTCTTCTCCCATGAGGATGGGACTTCCCATTTTGCTTCTCAATGGTAGACATTATTGACTTTTTCCATCTTGCTGGTGGGCATGTTGGTTCTCAAATTAATTTTCTGTGAAGTGAGCCCAACATTTTCTAGAGGAGTATGGTTTGAATTCGTATCTTAAGATTGACTCCAGCTGAATTGTAGTAAAGAAAAGATCAAATAATTTCCTCATTTCCTGGCCATGCTTACTACTAGAGTATTGTTTTGTTACCTCTCCTATGTGGAATATAGCCATAAGTTTGTAGCAACCCATTTTTCTACTCCTTCTGTAAAAGGTGTGTGCAATAGCCAATGATGATCTGATAAAATGTAGTGGTGAGGGTGTCTGTGCTCCTTAGTCTTTGTACCTTGTCCTTGTCTCACTCTCTGTTTTTCATCATTCTGGTTTTTCCTTTTGTGTGCATCTGGACATATATATGGATTGTTCTGGGGAAATGATCCTTACTGGCTATACCCTACATGGTCTGATGGGACAGGATGTGTTGTATTCAGGTACCTGATTGTACATGGCTTTGTTGTCTAGCCTGGCCTCCTTAACATGTAGATATTCATTAATTTTGTTCTCCCAGGAGCTATTTGTCATTCTTTTTTCCAGGGGTCAGGAACTGGCATCTGTTTAAATGTACTAAATGCAGGACAAAGATAGGATCTAGTACAGAGATTTTGTAGCATTTCCTGGAAGACATTGTCAGGCCTCATACTTTCAGCTAGGCACCTAATCTCTTCTTTTTAGTTTCTGGTATATAAAAGCAGTAAGATTGCTGTTGATGCCTGGCCTTCGTGCTGCACATAAAATTACAAAAATAGAGTCGCAGAGTTCAAACCTTGCATGCTTGCACGTTTCTTCAGGCAGATGGGGTAGCTGGCCTCATGGGGACAATTAAAGAATAAAGTAATAAGGAGAAATGTCAAGCAGAAGGGAAAAGTATTACGCAGAATATTTCATACAGTGATTCTGGTTACCCCAGCAGTAATAATCAACTGTATAAACACATACCCACAAAATCCTTAAGCAGATTTGTATATTTATAATTTATAAACATGTATTTTCCTTGGACAGAAATCTACATAAGCCAAGATGAACATATCGTCCAATGTTTACAGTAAAAGATGCTGGAGAAACCAAGCACAATAAATATTTTAGTTCCATAATCTGGCTATTAACAAGGAATATGACTACCTACTGAATCTATTTGATGTTATACAGAGTGTGGCACATAGATTTTTTCCATCATTTTCTTAAATATTCAAATGTTTGAAAGGATAGCAAAGCTGTTTGTTGCTATAGACTGGCAAGTCTGGGACAAAATTTTGCTGAGTTGGTTATGTTAGTATCACCACAGCTCATGAAACCTCCTAAAAAGAAGGGTTTGCACTTCACGTCCCCCAGGGACTCATTTAAAAGCAATAGCCACAGAATATTTTCCTTAAATGATGTAGCTGAGTAGCATTGTGTATGCTAAATACAGGCACTAAAGAGTTCCAGGAAGAACTGGACTGACTCTTAAATTTCAGTTAAAATAAACAAGAGTAAAGCTGGAGTGCCAAATTATGCTCTAACTGAAATGGATGGAAAAATTTTAACAGACTTCAATAAAAATACATTAATGTGGAATAAAATTTTAAGTTTCTCAGACTTTAATCCAGAAATACAAATCTTGATAACATCAGTAAGACTACTGATGTGTTGAAAGTTGAGCACATACTGAAAGGAGGGTTTAGGTACATTTACTTGTCTGTTGCACGGGTATGATCTATCCTGCTGTCAGATGAAAAACATACACTACTGGCTCTTAATGCCTTGAACCAGATTAGTAACATATATAATATTTTTAGCAGGAATTTGCATGTGCTCTAACATTTTTATTATATTCTTTGTTCTTTTGGTTAATAGGTACTCGTGCATTTCTCAGGGACACAGTGAATAAATAAGCACCTTCAGTGATTGTTTGTCAGGTTTTAATAGCCCAATTAAAGGCATCAACTCAGCTCCAGGAAAATGTGTGCTGCATCTCACATTCTGTTGTCTGGATACCCTGAGGACAGGCTCCTAGAGAAGCACACCATTCACACATGCTGAACTCTACTGCGGGGAATAGGTAGCATAAACAAGAAATAGGAAAGCAATTAACCACTGAAAATAAATGTACTTCTTAACTGGTGCTCTAACGTGCCATGTATTATACACTAAAAGCCGTATTGCTTGCCAGTCGAGTCAGTATTTCTTGATCTTAAATGCTAATGTAAAATGTGCTGGTACTTGAAAAATAAATCCCTTCTATACTTCTAAGTTTAACCAAATTTCTTGATTTTTTTTTTGGACAATTCCTACAAAATCTTTCATCAGAAAGATGCATCAGTTGAAATGTTATCCATCACTACAGGCACCTTCTGCGAGCTGGAGTCCACAGATGAAGTGGTGGAAGGGTGACTCCTTTGTGATTGGCATTGCTAGGTTGTCACTTCCCAGTTTTCACTCTTTTTGCTGATCACCTCCCTCCTTCTCTTTTTGCTTTCCATTTTAAAGCTTATTGTCCTTTTACAAAAGCATCTTTCTCTTTCTGTATTGCCATCTCTTCCATTCGCTTTCAAATTTACCGTTGATCACTGTGTTGCCCTGGAAAAGATCATGTGTGCGTGTTAGCCAGTGAATCCTGAGGGCTGGACTGCGTGTGTTTCAGTGCTGGACAGAGCTCGAAAGGAGCAAAGAGAAGAAATGGGTCCTACTTAACAGTGATCATTCACCAAATCCTCAGCTCATCTGGTGTCTGTTTGCATTAAGGTGGGACTGCATTAAGAGCAGAAAAGAAGGGTGCATCCTTCAATGTTCTTTGCTTACAGCAAAATCTCAAGGGGTAAGGAGAAAATTGTTTTGGGGTTTTCTGTCTTCTCAAACAAACTTTTGCACTACCAGGTTAAGGCATCCTGCCTTAGAATTGCTTTTGCTGTATTTAGGGCTTGACTTCTCATCAGCCTCGAGATGGCTGTGAGCAACAGTTGAAAGGGATGAATTGCTTGAAGCTGGAGTCCATCTAGAGTTTCCTCCCACATGTGTCTGCTTTTATCTTAATGTCAAACATCTTATTTGTATGTTTTGTCCTTCTTTCTGCTAAAGTAATTTTAAAAACCACTCATATTCAGCACTATAAAGCAGCTATCCAAGAATAAACAGGTGGTCTCCACTTGGAGCTTTGAGGAGGTGTGTAAGCTGTGTTAGAGCTGCACTGCTGACTTTCAAAGGCAGGGTGCCAATGTAAAGCAATGAAAAGCAATTCAGAATTTTTGCTAAAGGTTTTAAGGCATTTCCCTACAGCAGCTTGAAAATCTGCAGTCTTTTTCCAATTCTTCAGAAGCACTCTGTGTACTGTTACATATATGAAATTTTGTCCTTCTTATTAGATGAAAATAATCCGGTATTTACAAAGAAATGGAAGTAGTAAGCCTTGTGTTCTAGATACTTCAGAACTAATGCATACCGTATGAAAATACCAGACTTTGAAAAATACAAGCAATAAGGAAAGTTTCATAGTAATTCTGTGTACCTCAGCTTCAGAGCAGCTGTCTTACTGTGCCTTAGCTACTACAGCTAATGCCCTAGGGAATACAAAAATTTCACTGAAGTGTTTTTCAAATTCTATTCCTAGCTTCTTGTTAGTAAAAAACCATCTTGAATATAAGGATCGGAGTGAATACTGATAAGTGATGTGATGGGTGCCTTAAAATACTGCCCAGAGTTAAAGTAGGCTAGCCAGGAGCAGGAGAAAAAAAAAACCCAAATTTTCTGTTTGAGCTACTGTATGTATCTGTTTCATCCTTCTGGAAGACACAGTGGGTGGGATGTGTGGTGTGGTTTCTCTTCATATGTGGACGTTGTGCTGAAGCCATTATTCCTGCACGTGTTTTAGTGATGGCCAAGTATGTGTTAGCAGCTTTGGAGATGAGTTGTCCCTGAGGATTTTCCTTTGGCTTCTGTACAAGTACGAAGTACTTCTCATAGCTAAAGGCCATTATCTATCATGGAGTTGGAGTTTTTAGAAGCCAGACTAATTATCAATTTATTCACAGAAAAAACCCCCTGAAATTTCCAGCATGGATGTTAGAATGCTGAGCATCACAGAAGAAATGTAGCCAGGCTGTTTGCCAAGTCCCGTAGCTCTATTCTGTTGCTGTTTTCCAAAGGCTCTAATACAAATGCCTTCAACTCTTGCACAGTTGCCACCATTTTCATCAGATTGAACTACTGTGGAAAACTAACAAAGGAATATATTTCAATGAGACTCCAATTAAATACTCTTGTTTTGACATATTTACTTTGATAATAACTATTGCTAAGCGTTTCTTTCTTTCTGCATCGGAATGAAAGTAAAGTCACAGTCCAGAAAAGCTAAACAAAGCTGGTTTAGCAGCCCACTCTGTGGAATATTATGCAGTTGGGTATCTGTTTCAAAGAGGAGCCACAATTATTTCTTGCATAAATATTTATATAGCTGCATGTGCTGAGAAACAAAGTCTATCCTAGATGTAAAATGCAGAAGGATGTCCCTCTAGAATATCACATTCTGCATAGTTTAGTGTTTGTATATGTCATAGCAGTTATAAAACAGTACACAGTTTGTTCTATTAAAAACATAAATCTTGAACTTTACCCTTTCTATTGGCACCTAATTTCCTGATGCTTTATGGGAAAAATATCTCAAATTACTTCTGCGTTTCCTTTTAGAAGTCCTCTGTCCAGATGTTATCTGTCTGCCTCTGCATCCCTGAGTCACTATTTTAGTGCACTGTAATTCCGAATGGTTTTTGTGAGCAACATTGCATTCACTGTCTAGGATGAACAATGAGTATAAATAGCAAGAAACAAATGTATGCTGCAGTTTTTACATGCCCTTTTCTAATGATTTTTTTTTTTAATTACAGAGTAAAGAGATTTCATTTCAGCTTCATGAAGACTTAATGAAAGTACTTAACGAGCTTTACACAGTAAGTATAGTTACTTATTAACTTATTTTATACAAATTCCAAATCAGACTACTTCTGTAAGCTTTAAGTGGACTTTCATCGACTAAGTTACCCCCAGTGGAGATACTTATTTTTGTCTTTTACACAAGCCGAAACTATACTTTTGAAAAGACTAATCACTTGTTTAAAGTACTTATGCTAATGCTTTCAGGATTACTCTTTACTTTCAACACTTTTTTCCCCCCAGACTCTGTTAAGCCAGTTTATTTTAAGTTTTGTTGTTTATTAATGAGACATTTCTACTCAGAGCTTGCCAGAGCAGTTTCTTTCTTTTCTGCCTTGTTTTTGTCCATGCTGCCATCTGCTTGGTTGTACCTGTGGACTACACTCAGTAAAAAATCATAGGTGTTTTCAGATCCGGTGCTGTGCTGTCTAAATGTTACTTATGTGCCCTCCCCCATCCCTGACTGGGATAAGTAAATAATGAAAAGAAAAACAAAGGGTTTTGTAGGCGTTCCATACCATTTAGAGGGGTCAAGAAAAAAAACACTCTGAACATTCTGGCAAACTCCTGCTAATCCATAGGAAAATCTGAGAGAACTTAGGTCTGAACCTATTTTCTTGTTTGAAACCCATTTACACAACTTGTTACTGCAAAATGATGTCTTGTCTACCTGATAACTATTTCCCCAGCTATTTTCTGAGGTGGTATGTTGTGAGAAAGAGAAAAAGCAAGAATTACTCTTTTTTTAAAAAACAGCTGTAGAATTAAGAGGAACTTATGATGTGCACCTCTTACAAAATCCTGTTGATTCCTGCTCATTGAGGAAGTTGTACATTTAAATTGTCTTTTTTTGTCTGGAAGAACTGAAACATATATGCCCTAGTACTCTGCATAACGATCTCTAGACTGCTCTGTTCCCCATCCTCAAGATTTGGAGGACCATAAAAAAACTTCACAATATTGATATCAAGAAACATTTGTGACCTTAAGGAAGTTTAGGAAGCTATCAGTGACCACTTCTCCACAGGCAGAGCTCAATCATTACTTTTGTGCATCTTGATGATATTTCTTTTGACCTAGGGAAAATTGTGCAGCCATCAGTGGATGGCTTGAAGAACTTTTGATCTCAAGAACGTGGCAAAAAGGAGATCCAAAGAAAATTAGTCTTGTCGTACTGCCCTGAGTTCTTTTGAATTGTTATGGACACATATTCCCAAAACCTCCTAAAACCACCACTTTTTTTCTTTTTTGGGGGGATTTTCTTTGGGTCTTTTTTTGGATACTGGCAAACCTTTTGCCTGAGGCCTGTAGCCAGTGAAGTGTTGTGGGATGAGCTTCTGCAAAGCAGCGATAGCCACAGACAATGCACACAGCTGCAGGCGATCAGCGACTGCAGGAGCCGTGGCACAAGTGGGCCTTCAGTGCTGAATAAGCCCTGAAGATACAGACTTGTTTCAATTAAACAGTTGCATAACTCCAGTGTCTGGCAAGGCTTGGGATTAGTGCCTGTGCTCCCAGGGTTGGGAAACAGTGAAGCATTTGGTGAAACACTTTCCTGAAGTATCTGCGAAAATCTGCAGGTCTGGACTTCGGTATTTTCACTCTTTCTTCACACTAGTGCTATGTCTTCACACTGATGGTTACAGATTTAATCAGGTATTAACTTCCATACTATGGTTTCCAGTGCATACTAATTACTTTCTCAGAAATTATTTTTTAAATGGGAATATTTTTGATGTTATACAAATCCTGAATTTATCCACGATTTGAGTCAGGCTAGCGCTGCAAGATGGTTTCTTGGGATGCAATTTACTTCACCTGATTTTCAGACATCTGCATTGTAGATACAAATATCTTAGCATGCTATCTGGGTTCCAGTTAAAGTCCCTGGAAATCTAATATGGGAAGATGAGACCCCTTTAATCAGATGCAAGAATCTGCTTGAGATTAAGTGATCTGTACTGTTAACTTCATTGTCCAGCTTTTCATTGATTGTAAAGGGCTTGGTCAGCTATACATGTCCACATTTAGCTAAATAAAGCCCACACATAATAAAGTGACAATATGGTGCAGAGTAGCATCTGTTTCACTGCTTGCATGTTTAGAATGGTCATCACCATATCTGTGTATTATATCTGCTCATGTACATAAAGATAGAACAGTATCTAGACAGATGGGAACCTCATGCACAGGTTTTTAATTCTGTATGACATTTACTGTGTACAGAATAAGATCATAGTGGCCTTATCAAAACAAGTATTGACAGTTTTAATCTCCAGCAGCTACATTTCTCAGTCACTTAAAAAAAGGAAATGTCATCTTCTTGTTTGCGCCATGATTTGTAGAGGGGGAAAAGTAAAAGAAAAAAAATCAGTCTTACTACTGTGAGATAAAGCTTAGTGTCAAAAAAAAGCAAATTAATTTCAAA
This sequence comes from Daphoenositta chrysoptera, assembly GCA_013397915.1. Lineage (NCBI taxonomy): Eukaryota > Metazoa > Chordata > Aves > Passeriformes > Daphoenositta > Daphoenositta chrysoptera. Next base: position 511,749 of record VZRO01003607.1, on the reverse strand, counting down.
TCTGTGAGTAATATACTAATACTGAAGTCTCTCCCTACTACTTAGTTCTGTTTTTTTGAAAGCAAAGGTGCCTTCATGAAGTATAACTTAAAATGTGAAATCATATTGGAATTGAAATACCTCTAAAGCCTTTGGGTGAGGGGCAAGTATCAGAGCTTTTAATATGTATGAAGAAGGTTTAATAATCTGGTTATTTCTTATCATCATTCCTTATCTTACAAGAAAGGTCTGTAAATTAAGGCCTTTGGCTTATGCCATCCTCATTAAAACTACTTACCATGAACAGGATTGTTGAAAAAATAAGAACAGGTAAGCAGGTAAACCACAACTGCAGATGTCCTGAAAACTGCAAGCAAAGCAGGCTTATTTTGCTGGAATAATCAGAATTTTGTAAGGGAAAGCATAGTTTTTAATTTTTTATCTCTTTCATGTAAAGTTTTTTTTAATGTTACATTACATATGTTTTCTACATGTTTTATGACTAATAAAAATACATTTTAAAACTCTGTATTTTCAAATTTTTGCACGGATTTGAAAATTATGACGGAAAACATCATGCTGAAAACTATTGAATAGCTAAGCTTCATTCTGTATCTTTGCAAGCTCAGTAAATTGTGGCTGGTAAGTACTTAAAACTATGCCTGGTTTCTCCGTGGCTGTGCCAGCCAGTTGGTATTTTCAGGTCTGCAGCATCCCAGCAGCTGCACTCCTCTCCTTACTACACTTTCAGCCTGTGCAGGCTAGTAATCAGTCTCTTGTTTTACATAACAATAAAGCTATAGAAACTACCAGGAGGTGTATCTTTAGAGTGAGGGGGGATGGGGAAAGGGGAGCTCAGTCAGTTGTGTGGTGTCGCAGAGAGGAGTTTTTCCTGGCATTTATAGGAAGAAAAGTTGGTCAAACAGAAATCTGTATGATGTTTGGGTTGTTGTTTTTTGTGAACTGACTGATTATAAATCTTCTTACATGTTGACTTAGAGACAATGGATTATTGATTTTGCAATGGATCACCTTTGCAACAGAGAAAACTCCCCAGTCAAACTCTTCTTCCATTTCTCTGGGAAGCTAAAATACCTTGCCTTGTCAGATCAAGTACTGGTATATAACAATAGTATCTGAGTGATGGGGAATGATAGGGAACAGAAGGTAGGCAGACTCTTCTCTTGTATTGGAGAGAGGTCTCCACTGCACTTCTTTAGGGGTCAGGACATACTCATAAATGTCCTCTAAAGAAGTCAGGGAGGTCACAATTTTGCTAAAAATAAAGAGCTGTTCAGTAAGAAGGCTGAGGGCAAATGGTGGAGAAAAGTGATGCACATCATAAAAGTATATCTTCATGTCTCCCACTTGCCTTTTCAAATTAATCCTACTGGTATCACACATTTCACAAGCAATGCAAATGTAAAGCTCTCAGAAAAATGAAAAAGTAGGGACAGTCCAAAGCAAGTTGGATGTTTAAAAAGACAGGGCTGCTGTGCCACTTGCATTTTCCATTGATTTATCTTACTCTTTAAAAATCTTGGCTGTTTAATTTCTTAAGGTGGTTGCTGCCAGATTTTCTTTTTTTCTTTGCTGAGATAATACAGGATCTGAATTCTCTTTAAAAAGTTCTGTTTACTATGGCACATCTGAGATCTGAGCTGAAATCAGTAATCCTGTATTGATAGTAATATGTAAGTGACAATTCCTAGTACCACATCAGAGTTTAGCTTGGAAGTGAGTGAACAGGATGCTGACAACAGCTCATACTGAGCTTGCTTAACTGCTAGAGGCCACTGGTGTGGTAAAATTGGCGTAAGATTTCACTTACTTCTGGTGCAGAGCACTAAGTAACCCAGTTAATGAAACCCTTGTGACTCCACCTTCTGATAAGAACTCACGGCTTAGCAGAGATAATTCTAAAACAATTCAAACATGATAATTGCACCAGGGATGAGCTCCTGTTCCAGGAAATTCCTATTTCCTGAGAAACACTATGAAAAACCTCTTAATTATGCAGTTTTATTATAAAAATAAAGTACATGTTAACACAGTAATTCCAATATATTTTAACTCTGTAGCTTTCAGTCTCACTGTGGTTTGAGAAAGAAGTTTCTACTTCTTCTTCTCTTGGTTTCTAGAAAAGAAGTATGCATGTAGAAAAGGAAAGCCAGTCCCTTGCTATGGAAACATTCTTTTCTTATAGCCCACAGAAGTACAGCACTAATTACTGTCTTGTTGATGGATTTGCCTAGATAAGAACTGTGGGTTTAAATGAAATAATTACCTAAGGACGTACTCAAATGTGCCCTTCCCGGTGACAAATACTATCTTCTGCCTTAAGCCTATTTGCTGAGATCTTACGAATGATGCTGAAACTTTGGCACACAAATTGAGATGTTTATACTACTAAGTGAACAGTCTGTCACCTACAAATGTGAGAGTACATAGTTAGGTAGCATAATGTTTTTCATCTGCTTGTAGTCTGACACAGTCATCTGACAGAAATCTATATTTTACATCTGCATCAGCAGAATAAACCTGCTAAATTAATAGGAGATAAACTCAATATTTAATTTTAGAAAGGTGCTAGTATGCATTTAACAATGCTGGTTCACTACAGTGGAGAAGTGCAGTAAATGTCATGATGACAATTCAGCATCTGCAAAATTACAACCTTGCTCTATTTTTTCAGTGCATACTTGATAGCTGATCAATAAGCACTTTGGAGAATAATTAAAGTCAGTTCAGTGATGGATACTCTCACAGGATGGTCTGTCAGTTCAACAGTTTGGTGGACATTTGAGAAGCATTATTGTTTGTTTCATGAAATTATTCATAGTTTGAATAACATCTATGAATCTTTTGTATGTTCACAGGTCAGAGGCCTATGGCACTCAGAACTTTTCATACAATAAGTCTGTTTGTGAGATTTAGGAAAGCCTTTTACTGTATAGGAATATCTAACAGTCTTAAAAACTCCAAGGCAAAAAGGTGGCATAGTGCTCAGGGAAAGAATCATATATGCAACTTAGCATGCAAATTCTAAGCTAATTTGTTGAGGAAGTATGCACTGAAATACTTGGAAGCCAGCTCCCTAGCTTGTTCTCATTTATTTTTCCATATGTGTCTCTCTAGCACATTCTCAAATTAGGTTCAGCTGCTACAATATCAGCTCTTAAAAAAATATGGAAACACATCATGAAAAAGGCTGAAAAATCTTGAAAAACTTTTCCTCAGAGGCTTGCAAAATAATGATGTCGCTAGTGCATGAGTTAAGCAGTGCTATCTATCAATGTAACAAACGGGACAGGAGTCACATGCATAGGCTGATCTCCGTACAGAGTCTGTATTGATTCCTAAGACAGTGAGGCTTGGGTAGTGTTGCTTTTTCTTGGTCTTAAAATTAAGAGCTAAACACAGTTAAAAGGAAAGGTGGTTTTATCTCAGTATTTATTTAATCTTTAGGTGCACCACATTGTCCAGGTGGAGTGCGCCGAAATGCACACCGGAATGCACGCACACAATAAATCGCATATACAACTTACAGGCTTTGCAGATTAGTATATCTAGCAAAGATTCTCCAATGAGAGACTTGAATGAATTCCCTGTTCTGAGGAATCTTTTTCCTGGATAGGCCTATCTTAGTTTACAGGATGTGTTCTAGCGAGGACCTTGGTGTCTAGGGCCTTCTGACCCTTAAAAGCGAGGCTTCCAGGATGTTTGGTCTCTTGGCTTAATGAAACATTGGGTCTCAGCTAAGTTATCAGACTTAAGAAATTACAAGTATGTGGGCTAAAAGCACTAAGAACACATAGAAGCTATATAAAGGGTATATAAAGGGGTATAAGAAGGGGTATATAAAAAGGCAAAAAATCATAATGTCATCAGTAGGACTGACTCTGACTAATGTCCAGTCCTATGAATACAGAGAGAGAGCTTCTTTTTAAAATTCAGTTATTTAGGAAACCATTTGTGCCAAGAACTTGTGCAGAGTTTGTTGTAAGAACATGGATTTCAAGTAGACATCTTGGTTCCCCACAAAGACTATGAGTTCCATGTAGTTCTCCCACAAAACTTGCCTTTCAATCAGTGTAGAGTGAGACACCCTGGATTTGGTAGCATGTGCTGTAAGCAAGCAGTGAGAGGAAGAAATACTCCTCAGTGATGTGAAGCTACTGGAGTCGGTGTGGAGACATTGGTGAGAACAGGCCGTGATACACTTCTACTCCTTCAAGGAATGCTTCTTCCAGCAAGGAGGCAAGCTGAAGTGTCAGCCACTGCAGAAGGACATTTATGCCTAGTCTGCTAGGCATTCAGAAAAATTGTTTAATGAACTTCAGTACTTGCTACTTTTGGCAAGCAGAACAAATCCTTGTTTCCCCTCTTAGGTGCTTTGAGATGCAGTTAGAAAACTCTTGAGATATTATTTGTCACAGAATCACAGAATATGCTGAGTTGGAATGGACCCACAAGGATCATTGAGTCCAGCTCCTGGCCCTGCACAGCACCATCCCCAAGTGATGTCATGTGCCTGAGAGTGTTGCCCAAATGCTTCTTAAACTCAGACGGGCTTGGTGCTGTGATCACATCCCTTGGGAGTCTGTTCTAGTGCCCAACCACCCTCAGGGTGAAGAACCTTTTTCTAATATCCAGCTTAAACTTCCCCTGGCAACTTCAGGCCATTCCCCCGGGTCTTTTCACTGGTCATCACAGAGAAGAGATCGGTGCCTGCCCCTCTTCTGTCCCTCACAAAGCATTTGCAGACTGCAATGAGTTTCTCCGTCAGTCTTCTCTTCTCCAGGCTGAACAGACCAAGTGACCTCAGCTGCTCCTCATACAGCTTTCCCTCAAGTCCCTTCACCATCTTTGTTGCCCTCCTTTGGGTGCTCTCCGATAGCTTTAGGTCCTTCTTATATTGTGGCTCCCAAAACTGCACACAATACTCAAGGTGAGGCCGTCCTCTCTCTTTCCTGGCTGGCGATGCTGTTCCTGATGTCCCCCAGGACACAGGTGTCCCTCCTGGCTGCCAGGGCACTGCTGACTCATGTTCAGCTTTCCCTTCACCAGGACCCCCAGGTCCCTTTCCGTGGCACTGCTCTCCAGCCTCTCATTTCCCAGTCTGTACCTACATCCGGGGTTGCCCCATCCCAGGTGCAGAGTCCAGCACCTTTCCTTTGTTGGACTTCGTGAGGTTAGTGATAGCCCAGTTCTCTTAATTTGGCAAGGTCTCCTGCAAGGCCTCCGTGCCTTGGTGGGAGTCAGCAGCTTCTCCCAGTTTTCTATCACCTGTGAACTTCCTTAGCAACCCTTCCAGTCCTGCGTCCATGTCATTAATGAGGGCGTTGAAGAGCACAGGACCAAAGACGGAGCCCTGTGGGACCGCGCTAGTGAAGGTCACCGGTCTGATGTCACCCCGTTCACTGTAACTGTGCCCAGCCAATGAGGCAGTTGCTCATCCGTCATGTGATGTGTTTATCCAGCTGTGTGCTGGACATTTTATCCAGAAGGATACTCTGAGAGACAGTATTGAAAGATCTACTGAAATCCAAGAAGATTACATCAACTGGCTTCCCTTGGTCAGCAGGACTTCCATCTGATGAAGCCATGCTGGCTGTGACCAATGACTGCATTGTCTTTCGGTTGTTATTCAGTACCTCCTGGAATAATTATCTTCATATCTTTACCAGGCACTAAAGTGAGATTGACAGGTTTTTATGTTCTGGGGTCCTCCTTCTTGCTCTTCTTGAAAACTGTGGCAGTGTTCTCCAGCTTCCAGTCATCCTGGACTCGACTGATTCCCAAGACTGCTCAAAAATTGAGAGGTTTTGTGATGACATCAGCCAGCTCTTGGAGAATTCTTAGATTAATTCCACCAGGGCCCATAGTTCCCTCTGCAGGCAGAGTACAAAAGAAAATAACTTTTCTAGGTGGTAAGACACATGAGTTAGCTTTGTCCCACCAACTAAAAAGTCTTTAGAGATGACACAGAAAAAAAGATAAAAAGTAAAAGCAAACACCTCTAGCCTTATGTAAAGAAATACTTAAAAGAATTGAATAGAAAGGCCAAAAGAAAAGGGTACAACCTTGCTTTTAATTTCCTTTCCCTGCCATTTTTAATAAAAGCCATATCACTTTCTATGCTTCTCTTTTTTATTATATAAACCATTTCTTTAAAAAGTCCATTTCTTCTCTTCGCAATAGTTCTTTTGTTTCCATGTGGCTGTGTGAGTTAAGTTCCCTGGGTACTGATTATCAACAACTTTAGGAGTGACTTTGGAACAGTGCAGGATACAGGAGACTGAACATGCTATTTGGTTAAACTGGGAACCTTGCATCCTCAGCTCTGTGGGCTTGCCTTCTCTTCCTAACCCAGCTTCATCCATCTCTGGGGGTTTTTTTTCTGCCTCATCCATGCAGATGTGAGCTGGTGGGGCAGCAGCTGTTCCCAGTGGTGTAGGCAGTGTTTGGGCAGGGAGCTCTGCCCAACTGCACTCTCCAGGGACCTTGGAGCACAGTGTGCTATAAAGGAGCAGCAGCAATAACACTAAGTCCTGCTCCAGGCAGTTTGGTTTTTTTCACCACAGAGCTGTAAACATATGTTTCTTAAAATAAAACAGGGCCACTTTTTAGTGCTTGTCTCAAACTGTTTTACCTTACTACAGGAAGTTGGTGAAGTGTTGCCTGTTTCATTTTTAATATCAGTGGCATCAGTCTTAAGTAGTGGCATACACAGTTATAGTGTATATAACTTATAGTGTGTAACATACATGGTTATGCAAAATTGCAGCTCTCTGGAAGTGTCTGTCTTTCTGTTGCACAGGACTTGAAATACACATCAATTCAGCCACCCACTGGCATGGCATGCAGTTGGTTTGTGTCGATCCATGCTAAATCATGCTGCAGTAAATTTGCAATATCCAGCTATAGTCTTCCCTGTTTTGCCACTCTATGGATACTCCTTAGGCTAGCCTAACTACTCAGTAACAAAAAGTACACTCTCCCAAGGGAATGTTTCCAGGCAGCTTCCTGAAACAGTCTCCTCCATAGGTCACACGAGCAGCTGGTTTGATTCCTCCCTGCCTGTGTCCTTCAGAGATGTGAATGGTTTGCATGGCCTCCACCCAAAGATAATATCTGCAGGCCAGAGCTCTGGCATCCTTTAGAAGAGAGGAGGCCTCTGGCTGCCTGAGGATGCCTTCCTGCTTTGTTCAGTGCTCTAAGCTTATGACAACAACACAAACAAACAACAACAACAACAACAAAAAGACTGGGGAAGGCAGAAAAATGCTTCCTTTGCTGGAAGTGGGCAGAGACAGCCCTCCCTAGCAGAGGTGGGGGGTTTTGATTGATTGCTGTCCACTACACAGCATTCAAGCAGACATTTTTCTTGCTTGAAGAAGGCAGGATTGGGCTAAACCAGCCCCTTTCTCTCTTTGTGGTCTGTGCAAGCATGTATACTGGCAACCCAAACTCTCATCTGCAGACCCAGCACGTATGTAGGGGAAAGAGAACTTTGGGTCTATGGGGAAAATATTTTCACAACTTACCTATCAGGCAGCTCCTTCTTCAGCTCTCATCTGGTTTCACATCAGGCCCAGTCTGCTGGCTGTGCAGCTGGCAGACACTTCTTTCCAGGCCATGGAAAGCCATCCAGCTAGCTGGAGATTTGCTCCCAGGCCAAAGCTGCCATCCTTCCTCTCCTTCCTTCCCCTTTCCTCAGTGCTGAAGGGATCCTTCTGCTTGCAAGCACTTAGTGTCCAGAGCCGAACTCTTAATTAGCCCAGAAGATAATTATATATCAGATAGATTTGGTACTGATAGAGATTTAGTTTTGTTGTTCATTATTTTAGATTTTCATTTGAAGACAAGATTCCTGAAATTTAAAAAGAATTTTTTTTGCTCTTTCCTATCAGAGAAATGAAAGAAAAAATCCCTATTTGGAATACTGTTACATAAATCAGAACAGAAAAATGCAACCAAAAGTCCTCAGTCTCTGTTGGCAAAGAAACTTACCCAAGACCATGTTTATAAGACAACATTTTGCTCAAAGACCCTCTAATTTTTCTGTAGATATCTTTATATTTTCATTTTCTCCAACTCTCCTTTGACTCTTGTCTTTTGCAGGTCATGAAAACATACCACATGTATCATGCAGAGAGCATCAGTGCAGAAAGCAAATTGAAGGAGGCAGAGAAGCAAGAAGAAAAACAGATTGGGAGGTCAGGAGACCCTGTTTTTCATATTCGACTAGAAGAAAGGCACCAGAGACGGAGCTCTGTGAAAAAGATTGAAAAAATGAAGGAAAAAGTAAATATTCCTTTTATTTAGCTTCATTCACCAAGTAAATTCAGTGCATTTCTGACATTCTTTGGCATGATACTAGACAGAGAAATCCAGCTGGAAAATAAAATTAGCAAGGTACACATAATAAACTGGCAGTGGTTTATAGATAACTTGACTTAATTGCAGTTCAGAGAGGGGAATACTTTATTCCCAATGTAATTCTTACTGTATAGTTTGTCACATTTGAAACAAAACACTAAGTTTTCACTTGTATTACATTTGTTGTATGTATAACAGGCTTGAAATTAAGATTCTTTTTTACTACTAGGAATGTGTCCTTGAATTGTTACCATTTTTGCTGCCTACCAAAAATGAAGCAATTAAAATACATTAATATGCAATGTCTTTCCTAGCGTCAAGCAAAATATTCTGAAAACAAGCTGAAATCTATTAAGGCCCGTAATGAATACCTGCTCACCCTTGAAGCAACTAATGCTTCTGTTTTCAAGTATTACATTCACGACCTTTCGGATTTGATTGATGTAAGTATTGGCACATTTGTTTTTATGTTTATTCTGTTCAAGAATAATACTTTTTTTCAGTTTTAAAGGGAATACATTAGTCATATGGATTGCCTACAGTAGAATTACTACTAATATTGTATGATAAAATCAGAAGTTTTTCCCTTTAACTTTATATTTCACAAAATAAAGTGCCAATAAGATGCTGAACCCATTCCTTTAAAGTTAGAACATTGTGTTTGCTCCCATGTGTCAATAGGAAATACGACATTTCCATTATATACGATTTCTGGGATATAAATATTTTTTACAAGATAAACTTCTTAAGTGGTCATCTATTGGTATTTAATTCTAAAGAAGGAATTTCTTCCATGTCTTCAAAATTCTTTGGTTTCATTCATTTAGTCATTGAATCATATATGCAGTGGCTTCTTATTCTTACTTCATGTCGTTTCAGGAACAGGCACAATCAGTCCTGTGCTCTATACTGTCAGCACACTTGTTACTTATTTTCAGTAAGTTGTTTGTATGAGAACATCCTAGAAAGAGGTTATGCACTAATGTTGACTTGTGCCAGCATTTAGCCTCCAGAACCTGTATTACTGACATTTTTACACAATGCAGAGGGAGCACCCTGCACTCTATCACATCCCACCCTCTTTCTAAGCTGACTTTATGTGTGATAGAGAAAATACAGAGACGGCAAACACAAGCCCCAGAACATTCTTTCATTAGCAATGTAGGGTTAAATAGCTTGGTGAGTATGCCTCTGTGGCCCATTTGAAATCCTAGATATTTGAATATGCTTGCTACTGCTACAGTAACATACGTTACTTACAATAGTAAACAACATTCATATACAGCTCTGGTTTCTAATACAGAATAAATTAATCCAGAATTGAATAAGTGGTTTCTCATGTCTACTGACTGGAGAAGCAAAGCTTCATAGAGAAAGGGAAAAATGCCTTCTTGAGATTAATGGACTAAAAGAGCTGCATATACATGTTTTATTATGTCATCTAGATACTGATAGTTGGTTTTCTTTGTCATTTATGTTTTTTCTGTAATTTATAAAATCTTGCCTGATTTTGTTATAACTTTTCCCTTTGAAATGGTTTAGCATAATTTCTTTCTTGCTTTCCCATAAAAGATGGCAGTGAATCTTTTTTGTGTTTTGAGTATTTTTTTCTGTCTCTATCTCAACATCTCTTTTATTCCTTTTCTAGTTGCTATTGCATGTTTTCTCCTGATTTCTTCTGGTTTATTCTGCCTGTGGCCTGTCCCTGTCTAATCTGCATCCATCCACTTGCACAACCTGCTCCACCCATCTAGGCTGCCCAGGCAATGAAAGCATTTACCAGGACCTAGAGGTGGATGATTAGGGCAGAAAACTAAGGACAAGTAGTGTATCTGCTGGGGTGCTCCCCAAGTGAGAAGTTGACCCTACCTAACAGATTATTTTCCTGCTACTGCTTAAAGGATGACAGGTTTTTGGTCTCTAGTTTGGGCATGTCCCATACGTGTGAATTTCATCAGTTCTTCTAGGATGCTGGAAGGAAAGAAAGGTCACTTCCTTTTTGTTCCCAGCACCCTCACCCCTTCAGAAGCTGGAAAGATGCTCATTTTGTCACCTCTCCTGCCTTCCCTTTTGGAGTTCACATTTCTCAGAGAATGTCTCCAGTGCATGTTTCTACTTGGTCAAGACTTTATCAGGTTGGAAAATGCATCTGATTCTTATCCACTTCAGTCATGTCCACAGAGGTTTCTGTAGCAGTGAAAATTGAGGGGAGGAACCACAAGCCTGGAGCTTTAAAAAGAATTGTGAGGAGAGGAGAAGTGAAGCTTTCTGTCCATACACACACAGAGATGACACTCATTGGAGTTAGTGTATTTAGAGGTATTTACACAACCATGAAGACTAGAGCTTCCTGACTGCTGGTCTTTAACAAAAATATACATTCTACAATATTTAGTAATGCAGAAAAATTGTATCTACTCTGTCTGTCTCTTTGAAAGCCATGGACCAATGTACACAATAACATTCTTTTGGCAAAATGGCTTGAGAAATTACTCTTCCCTTAGGAATTTAAATAGAAAGTCTAGCTGCCCTTTCCATTACTGTTTTGTAAGAGGAGGCTGTAAGCATGTGCAACCAGAAGTTGTTTCAGAGCAGATTTAATCCAGTTGTGAGCTTGTTTAAATGAAGTGTCTTTCAGACATTTGTATTTAATCAGAGTATGCTGTGAAAGCGTTGGTATTTAGACAGAGTGTTTGCCACTTGACAAAGGAAACTCTTTTTGTAAATGCAAGAGTCTTGGCAAGGTTTTGGAGTTATATCATTGGAATGTGAGACATGCTTCTCAGTGGCCATATGTTGCAGCAGTCCAGACTACCTCATTCTGTAAATCTGTTAATGTCATGGTACAATTTGGAGTTTTCAGAGCAGTGATGGAGATTTCATTCTTTGGCCTTTCTATTTTGTCCCTGTTTGCCTGCCTGACTTCTGTGCTTCCCTGAACTCTCTCTCATTGCCTGTACAGAAGGGGATTACCTCTCCTCTGTGTCCGAATTCCAGTTGACATGGAAGGAATTCAGATCTCCCCAAGCTGTTGGTATTGCCCATAAATGAAATGGAATGTTTTCCTATGTTTTCCTGTGAAAAATATGTCTAATGAAAATGAGATAAATACATGAAATAATGTAGGAAACTGTTCAATAATTTTTTTTTCTAACAAGGTTGAGGAGGATAGTGGAACTACTCATTTTTACAAAAAAAAACCCCAACCTATTTTTCCTTTGGATTCCACTGCATTTTCCATATATGAGGCTTATATGGAAAATCCTAAATTACAGTTCCCCATCTGAACTCAGTCTGAACTGTTCAACTCTGTCATTTCATTAACAGAGCTCAGGGCTTCTGACTTAAAATTATGTGTTCCTCATTTTAAGCTCTTGTGATAAAAGCAATATAAAAATATTGCTGGAGTCTTAGCTGGATGATTTATTGCATTTAGTGAGTTGAGGGATGAGACCAACATTTGCAAAGAAGCAGAGAGATAAACAGGATTTGATATGCACAGTGTGTTTCTGTCCTCTGCATATTGTACTAGAGGAATTTGAATTTTCTGTTAAATATTTCTTCTCTGCTGACTAGAGTGGAATCTAGTTCAAGTGGAGGACAGAATTAGTTGGTTTTTTTATTTGTATCTGTAAAAACCAGTAAAGATTAGCTGAATTAAATAAGCTTTACCTAGTATGAAGAATTATTTTTAAGATTTTGAGTTTCAGAGGAATGACGGACTACACACTGCTGCTAATCTGGCTCTTAGTGCCAGCATCTGTCCATATGGCACATACTTTTACTCATTTGCATTCATTAAATTTATCGAAGAGGAAGGTAAGGACCTTTTTTCAGACTTACCATGCATTTATATGATCTGAAGATAAATACTAGGAAATAGAGAACAGAACAACTTTACTGTAGTTCCGCTGCTGAAATAAATAAAATATTAATGTGTTAGTCTTCCTTAAAGTGGGGTTTCTGAATCTCTAGTAGCAGTTTGCATGCTTTGGATCGTTAAGAAGTTAAGGAACATTTAGCTATTGTGAACTTAATTTATTCTGTAAAGGTTCTCTATTAATCATTCATAAAACCAAGTTTAAAACTAGGGTAAAGTGTGTGCAGCTCACGATCTTTATTACATAAGTCCTCATAAATATGATATGGACAGCCAGATCCCTTTGATTTGAATGTGCATGTCTGTGTAACAGAATACTTAGAAAGTGATTTATTCAGAGGCTAAGGCTTTTTTTATGAATTCCTCTTTCCATTCACGTTAGAATTTTATTACTATTCCTGAAACAAAATTAAATGAAATAAGAGCAGCTTGGTTTGGTTGAAGCTCTGTGCTAAGCTCTGCAGTTTGTTTTGTTCAAGCCTAAATATACTCCAGGGTACAATAAAGTCAGTAAATGCTCTTGAGACTGCTTCAGATTTAATTCCAAATAAGAATAAAATGCAAATCACAAAATTAATTTTTCACACATATCCCAAATGCATCCCTCATCTCCCTCCACTTTGCCCAATCAAAAGTCTTTAAACTCATAGTCTGTGACTCTTTCTCTTATTTTTCATCTTCGTGTCTTACTGCACCAAGTGACATCTCATCTCTCCAGCCCACAGACAGACAGCAGGTCCATAGGTAGATAACCACCCAGGCTGCACCTCGGTGTGCTGACTAGTGAACCTCTAAGACTCATATTTATCTTGGCTAACAGCGTGGTTGCTCATTTGAACTGTACAGGTCTTTCCACAAATCTACAGATTTTTCCTGAAAATCATGTAAATATGTGTGCATGTGTGTGTGTATCTGCATGCATATATACTGTTTTGCAACACCAGAAAGGTTGATGATTAGTTTTTTCAAGCATGGTCAGAGACAGTGTGGTCAGGGTGGCAGTTTAGTGGCAATACCTTAAAATTCTGGCCTCAGTAATGAACAAATACCAAAAGTGATGTCCCCATTATAGACAGCTCTTTTCTAAACTGTCTTTCCAGAAGATTAAAACAGTATAATTCTTTCTGGGTAGCCAGGAGTTGATACTATGGCAGCTGTTTCCCAGTTATTATCTGTCTCCAGATTTTGGAGAAAGTGGGCTATGGTTTGGCAGAAGTAAGAGTTGTGATGTCTGAGTGTTTAGTTTTGCTTTTAAAAAATAACTTCCCTCATACAAATTTTATTTTTACATAAATAATTGAAGCAAAATTTCAAATACAGATGTTTTTACTTCCATTCAAAGTGACACTTGTGATAAGGCATTAGTTCAGGATCTGCATATAATTTTTGTTTTCTCTGCTGGCACTGGCGTTGCAAGAAAATGCTTTCGTCTGGCAGGATATTCTGCTTCATTTGAAAAATCCTCTTCTTGTCTGAGAGGCCGTATTTGTTGCCCTGTTCAGCTGTCATCACTTGCCAAAGATGATCATGGTGATAGTGACTGCGTAGATTAAGGGTTAAACAATGAAGTTATGTCACAGCATAAAGGCTGTGATCTTATATTCCAGCTTGCAAAAAAGCTGCATCAGAAACCCACACAGCTCTAATTGTAAATCAATAAGCTTTCTAGTAATACTCAGATTAATCCACTAGAGCCAAAATTCAGGCTGTAGTTTTGTAACACATGGGTAGTTGGCAATGCTAAACCTGGCATTGCCCTCTATTTCTAATTCCTTTTCAGTTTAATCTTCCATGAGGTCTCTCTGAAACTAATGCACATGAAATAAAACAGCTGTCCCAATTCACTTTCTTATCAGCACTTTTAGTCTGTCTTTTTCATCCAAGATAGTGAATTAAATATGAGATCTGATTTGACATAGAACAAGAGAAAAACACCAAGAGACTTTTTCTTTTAGAAACAATATTTTTGAGGCTGGTGTTCTTTGAAATATGGATGCGCTTTAATATAAAAGTTGAGTGGCTGTTTTGGTAAGTGTAACACCAATTTCCATTTTATAAATGCGAAAGAGATGTGTTAACATATGTGTGTTTGATTGAACATGACATCTTTTTCATTTTCTTTGAATGGATCAGCATCTGTTTTTTTTGGATAGCCACTGTCCCATCTGCGGTCACTACCTGGAGTACTTGCTAGGAGTGAAAACTTAGTCTTTCTGGAAGCTTTGTTGTGAATAAAACAGCTCTCTGTTAGATTTCAGAGAGTATTGTCATTACTGTATCTAAGTCAAGGTGTAAACTGTTTCATTCCCTTCTATTCATAAGTGAAGTGTTTCAGTCCCTTCTACACACGGGTTTTGGTACGGTAAATAGGTTGAAAGCCCTTTCCCATGTAGTGTGTGCAACTCTATGTCTGTCTCCATCTCTGTCTTTCTCTGCTTTTTCAAATAAGTAAGAGGAAAGGGAGGGGAGTGTGATCCCGTGAGTCCTGCAGGGTTTGTAATAGCTGTGAGGGAGGTACTCATATAAACAGTGCACATGTGCATATGGGGTACAGTGGACTGTATTCAGGTTGCTTCTTCACCCAACTCCATAGTTACCTTGTGAGTCGTGCAGGGGTGGATGGCTTCAGGCTGAGGGTGGGCACCGAGGAGCAGTGGCTGGGGACTGAGGGGTGCCCTAAAGCAGAGTGCTCTGACTGCTCTGGCCAGGCAGTGGCCTCTGGCTGGGGCAAACTGCCCCCTCTGAACAAAGAGCACTGCTTTGTATGCAGCTGTTAACAAACTGATGTGCCACTGTTGAGGTGACATCCTCCTTACCTGGAGGCTCACTGAGCAGAAGCTGAGGGTATTTACTGTACAATGTAGGGAAACAATCAGTTCATATGCTACTGCTGTGACATTTTTAAAATATATTCAGCTGTTCTCTAAAATATTAACCAAACATGAATAATGCAAACTGAAGATGTTTAAAATTCAAGAACAATCACAACTTTATGTTTTACCAATTAGGTTTCAATTACATTCCATTTCATAGAAGGAAAAAAAGACATAAATTACGACTTTCTGCATTTAGTAACATGATGTACATTGCTGGCTCTGTATGAGCATGGGAAATAAGGTGTTTACATTAAATACATTTTCATGACCAGGGGAAAAGATGTTAAACCATTCCTGGTGCATCAAAAAGCGCTTCAGATAGATTGCTTATGCTTCAAGGTACTTGTGGATGTTTTTGTTTGGGCACAGGCATGGTAAGCAGTAATTGTTTCAAGTTCACTTTGGTGCTGTCATTAACTTAGATGATAGTTATGTTTATGGTTTAAATAGGTGATTGAAGGCTTACACATGCTATTGATACTGAAAAGCCCACTTGTGTGCATAGTCCCAGACTTTTTTGATATAAATACAGCGCCTATACTTCCGTATCTTATAAGCAAACTGTCACACATGTACACTTGATCTCTTTCCTAAAACTGTCCATTAATCTTTGCAACAGAATGAGGATACTAAATACTTACTGTCTTGACCCCAGTAGTGTATTTTAATTTAGAAGATATTTTATTAAATACTTCAAAGATAGAAAAAATTCAGGACAGAAAATTTTAGTGACAGTGTCAGGACTGGGATATTGGAATGGTGTTCCTCCTTTTAATATTATTGTTTTTTCCATTTGTTGTTTTTTTTAGTGTTGTGATCTTGGATACCATGCTAGTCTGAACAGAGCCCTAAGAACATACCTGTCTGCAGAGTATAACCTTGAAACTTCCAGGCATGAGGGATTAGACATCATTGAAAATGCAGTTGACAGCTTGGAGCCACGCAGTGACAAGCAGAGATTCATGGAAATGTACCCCACTGCTTTTTGTCCACCAATGAAATTTGAGTTCCAGTCTCATATGGGTGATGAGGTCTGTACACTGACAAGTATCCCCATTAGTGACTGTTTCTGTATACCAGGATAGAGAATTTATTCCCTTTAACAAAGAGTTTGGTAAAAGCTACCCAAAAGTCACTGGATCAGCAATAACATTCTGCAAAACTTGCAGACTTATCTGTTTCTTCAAAGTTCTCATGTAAAAACTGTTATGTGTTATTATGTTCTGTATCATTCATAATGACATCTCTATAAATTTGCTGGCCAACCTGTGCTCAGCCCAGCACCAGTGTAAGCAGTGACACTATGTCTTTACTACCTGCATCACTCATAACAGAGTTTGTGGGTGTTATCTGAGAGCAGCTGCAGAGCTGCTCCAAATAATTCATGCTGCAACGCAGCCTTTTCCCCTTCTTCTTCCCCCATTTTATCATCTGCAGATTTCAGGCATACTGGGTACCCCAGCTGTGCCCTGTTCTGCTATACCAAAGGCCAGTAGCAAAGCAGAATTCGAAATCACCCATGTACATCTTTTTTTCTGAAGGTTACTCTGGTGTTTGCATTTCTGTGTGACAAAAAAAGCAGCAAAAAGCAGACATAGAAAAAGGCTGTGCTCTTTATTCATAAGATGTAGTACATACTTCCACACCTTGTAACACATAAATACTTTAAATTTAGATGGGCACATTTTATTGTCTGCTCTATTAAGTTTTAATAGCTTGTTAGGAATTCACCTAGTTTTAAGAAGAACAACCAAAGACTATTGACTGCTTTTTAAAATTACTTGCATCTTACAGCTCTTTTTGATTCTTTGTTAGGTTTGCCAGGTCACTGCCCAGCAACCTGTGCAAGCAGAACTTATGCTTAGATATCAACAACTACAGTCACGATTGGCTACACTCAAAATTGAAAATGAGGAGGTAAGACCCATGTCTGAACATCATTTTCAGGAAGGTGCAGGGTTTTCTACCTTGCCAAAATCATGGAAATGACCCTGAAGTGGCTCCAATCTGTATAAGTGGTTTTAATTTTTAAAATCAAATATTGGCAAATATGCTAGCATATATCCTCACCTGCTTTACAGATGTTTGGAAACTTTGTCTTTTATCTGTCCATACATTCATATTACTGAGTTCTGCGTTTTA
This sequence comes from Daphoenositta chrysoptera, assembly GCA_013397915.1. Classification (NCBI taxonomy): domain Eukaryota; kingdom Metazoa; phylum Chordata; class Aves; order Passeriformes; genus Daphoenositta; species Daphoenositta chrysoptera. The sequence goes on along the minus strand of VZRO01003607.1, from coordinate 494,487 downwards.
CAGATGCTTCAGTGTAAACTTGTTAGAGCACCTATTTTTAAATTGTTGTGAGAGAAAGCCACTGAGAACAGTTATTGTCTTCTGTGACCACCCTCTGTCCAGTCCTCAACTTGCTACTTCTGTAGTACAAAGGAATTTGAACTTTTGTGGTCGCTGACTCAAGATCTCTTATGATCTCAGCTACAGCTATTTATAAATATGACTAATGAATGCCTGTGTTGGGAACAGCTCACCTAGCAAAATAAAATGGATTTTTTGTAAAATATGGAAAAAACTATGTTGTTCTATTTCCCCTGCTCTGGCAGTGGAAATAAAATGCACTTTTATCACAGTTAAGACAACGTTAAAGTCTTTTAGTTTAAATGAGAATCTGTTTTTAAAAGAAAACATATAAATTTCTTCATGTACTTTACTGATAAGTTTTCAGGATGCCAGTTTTTCTCATTCTAGTTCTTATGTTGAATGTCTAGAACAAAGTATTAATGTCCATGAGACATGTACAGTCGTCTTAAAAAAAAACAACCACTTGCATTCAGAAAGTCTCTCAAGGTAACAAAGACAGAAGGAGAAAGATTATTTCTTTCAGTGAAGTGAAGTGCAAAGGTATAGGGGGAGAAATCATGTTTGACAGGCATGGAAGGGATATTTGCCTACATTGGAGTTGTGTGTAGAAGTGTCCATGATTTTGTTGACCCTACTAGAGACTCCATCTGAAGCAGAACTGGAAAATAAATCACATCCTTGTGAATCTTGCCAGTTACTTTATTGCACTGTGGAAACTGCATCCCTCATCCACAGCATCCATGCCCGGGTTTCCAGTATGAGCAGTGGTGCTCCATAGGTCACAAGAAAGGCTGGGAGTCTGGTGTAAATTGTTCTTTCTCATGCCCTCTCTAAACATGCTTGTGTCCCTCATCATAGCAGTGCACAGTGTGGGGTCACAGATTGTTTTCTTGGAAGATCATGTTGTTCTGGCCAGATCCAGATCCCTGGCTGTACATACTCAATATAACATATTGACCACGCTTAGGAGAGCTGGCCCTCCAGAGCAGTGTATCATCTCTATTGCCTCCCAGATTAGGGACCATAATCAAATCATGTCACATTTCAATTCTAATTTCAAACAAATGCTTGATTCACTACAAAGCCAACACAAGAATACATCTGTGTTTGTGGGTTAGACCATGGTAAAGCAGAGAACTAGGTAGGAAACCTGTTACCTAGATATCTGTTATAGCACACCTAACTTTTCACATTTACACACCAGTTTGTTTGGGGCAGTGTGCCAGAGAATTACTGTGAGTAATTAGTTTCCCTTCTAAGCTGTTCTTATATATATTTATGTTGCATTTGGCAAACTGTGCTTTTTAATACCAGGTTAAGAAAACAACAGAGGCTACCCTGCAGACAATACAAGATATGGTCACCATTGAAGATTATGATGTGTCGGAGTGTTTCCAGCACAGTCGCTCTACAGAGTCTGTGAAGTCAACAGTCTCTGAGACATACCTGAGTAAACCTAGCATTGCAAAAAGAAGAGCAAACCAGCAGGAAACAGAGCAATTCTATTTCATGGTATGTTGGTTGCTTCCTCATTCATGTGATGCAGACCAAACACCTGAAGTAAATGTTATCCAGAAGTTCCTGGAATTTATGTGTCATGCATAGTAATAGACTCATCTGCATCTCTACAGAAATTCAGAGAATATCTGGAAGGTAGCAATCTCATCACAAAACTTCAAGCAAAACATGACTTGCTGCAGAGGACACTCGGAGAAGGTAAATGTCACACAATAAACTGAAAAGTGTTTCCAAACTATACAGTGAACCCACTGAAATGCCAAAGATACGCAGGAAAAGAATTACAGAACTTAAAGCTTAATCATCCAATAAGCATAGACTTGATTTTTACCAGTCGCAGTTTTGGTGCAGTCGTAAGAGTACACACAATAAATTGATTTTATTTCTTCAACACATACTTACTTCCACTGCACAGATGCTTAGATAAGTGACTCTATCTGGCAACAGAATTATTGAATGAAAAATCTCACGTCTGAAAGGAGAGTGACACAGTCAGTGCAGGTTGATTTAAGAGCTGTGACAAATGTACTGTTTCTACATCCCAACGATTTCTGTTGACTTGAGGTTTTTTTAAGACTTGGGAGAGAGTGATCTTTTAAAGCATACAGAATTATCCAGGATGCATCTTGTTCCAGGGACTCACTAGTGCAGCATTTCTACCACATGGACGCTAATATACTTCTTGCAGCCTAAGAACTCAGTGGAGTATTTATCAAAGGTAAAAGGTGAAATCCTGACCTCACTAATGTCAGTAGTGGGTTTCTTATAGACTTAATTTAGTGTTATTTTTTACAAAGTATTTGCATATTGTAAACTTAAATGAATGAAAACTTCATGAATAGCTCTATACCTATTGATTGTCATTATTACACATAAAATTACTGCATTACAAATTAAAATAGTAGAGAATTATCCACTGTCCTGAACACACTCTACAGTTTTTAAAAGTACATCTTAAAATCTAAAGCAAGTCAGCAGAAGTAAAGATCAAATGAAGTAAAGCTGAATTAAGGCAGTAATGAATCACACACTATGCACAGTTCCAACCTATCTCTTACCAGCCCTCCCAACAGGCACTTCCTCATACACCAAAGAGAAAAGGGGAATTGCAGTACAAACTTTGAGGACTAGACACACAGAGTAGAACAGATTTGAGAAGAAGTGAGATTACACCACAGAGTAAAAATCCTCTCCTGGAGGTTAGAGAGTGTGATTTAAAGTGTAGACTCAAGAAAGAAAACACATTTGCTAGAATAATGTCTCTAAAAGATGTGTCAACTTATTTGCTTTTTACTGCCAAGTATCTGTTGTTAATCACATCTCTTCTAGCTTTTAATACAAAAGCCCAGATTCACAAATCCCATGGAGGTGCCTAAACAGCTATTAGCAGTTCCGTGGCTATAACCCAAACAAAGCCCCTGTCGAGGGGGTGACTGAGGTTGGCAGTAGGATATAAGCAGCACTTTCTTTCAAAACTGAACTGTAGAAGATGGTAGCTGTTTTTAGACAGCTACCTATGATACCTTCTTTCTCATGGAAGTTTTCATGTAATGGGTTTTTATTTTGAATGTGTATGGTGAGCAGTTTATTTGCACAAAACAGTGTGCAGCTGACTTTAGTCAAAAAAAGAGGACATTTTTCTTCTGGAAGCTCACTGAAAATGTATTTGGAAAAATAAAGTGAAAGGGAGGGAGATAAAAGGCAACAGAATTTGCTGCATAAACTATGTTGGAAAAAAAGTAAGGAAAGAATTGTTTGAAAGCAAACCTAAAGAAAAACTCAGCAGGGTGACCTAAGTGATAAATTGCCATTAGGCTCTGGGCCATTCTGTCATGCTGAGGCATGCTTGGACTATTCTGTTTGAAGAGTTCCCTTCTACATACCAGCTGTGTTGCCCACAGTGGTTTTGCACATATTTGTTGTCCCATTACCATAGCATGGCACATACAAATAGTACCCCAAACCTACACATTTTCATTCAAGGCTGATATGTGGAACGAAAGCCATCATTTTTACAGGTTAAAAAGTTCAAGTACCCCCTTCAGTTGAGGCATGTCCTGCATTAAAATGCCCATGCCTGGGACGGAGGACCTGGATTCTGAAAGTTTCTTGAATGGGGAGGATGGAAAGGATCAAATTACAATGGAATTATGAATGTTATCAATATTATAGGAATTAATTTGTAGGAAGTGAATTGCTCCCGTGCTCTCCTCAAACTGCCTTTTCTGGAAACTTTCATGTCAGGAAGACTGCAGACAAATAACACTGTGTGCTATGTTAAATAAAGCTAGGGAGAATGGGGGGAGAAGGAGAGGATTGTGTCAACTGCAGGTTTTCCTTTGGCTCCCTTTCTTGCTTTTATTCAAAACTATACAGTGTAAGGATGTAGGCTGGATCGATCCAGGTTCCCATCTGCTGTCCGTAATGGTAACACCATTTGGCTTCTATTCTGGTTCATCACCTGCCTTCCACAGTCTTGCTGTTTGTGGACACAGCAGATACATATTCATGATCTGCACAGGGAAGATAGATGAAGTGCTCTCTGCTGAATCTGCATCTACAGACTTGGAAAGTAAATAAGAAACGCTCAAATAAAATTGATACTAAACATAAGAAGCACACTGATGCTCGTATTAATCCTGATCCAAAGGCTCCTCTGTTGAAAGAAGGAATTAGCAAAGAGAAGTGCAAGAATGAAAACAAGGAGTTGTAGAAGAAATTGCCCCTAAGGCCCAGACACCTTTTGCCCTAAACCGTTAAATATCAAAGATGTGTTTAAAATCCCGCAGGCACAGCATTTGTAACATCTTCTGTTTTACTAGCATTTATTATTGGGATTCTTAGTCTCAGTGAATTTATCTTGGTAACCTGAGTAGGGAGAAGTCCCAGGCTTACTCTTTTTCTGTTTTAGGTTATTTTTCATACTCTTCTTTGATCTCTTTTTCCACTGTCTAAAATACATGCCAACAAGATTCACATGCCTTAATGTCAGAGGTTTTTCCCAGAGCTGCTTCTTTGTGCCGGTTTCGGGGATCCACACTCTTCTGGTACTCCAAAATACATTTTCAGACTAGGGTCTTCAGTACGGTGCAGTACTTAGCGTGCATCTGAATACTGGCACATCATACTGTGTTTTTCACATCGCTGTTATTCATTAGTCCTGGAATCTGACAAGCTGTTTTGGTGTCACTTCTGAATTGAGACATGAACTTAGACCTAGCCCAAGTGAAGCTCAGAGTTATTTTCGAAGTTCGTATCCATAGCTCTGTTCACTGGCATAGGTGTTTAATTCTTCCCTAATAATACCTTACTTGAACCTGCTAATAGTGAGTTTTGTTTGCACTGTGTGTCACTTAACCTCTTTGAAGGCTTTCATAGTTTTGTCAGGATTTGATACAAAAGTATTTCAGTCATCTGCACAGTGCTCTGCCTCCTTAGGTGCTGTGATCACTCAAGATATTAATAAATGCCTTATGGATTGCATAAATGGTCCTAATGGCAAGGCTTGAGTAAATGGCTGTTACATTTTCTGCCATGATGAAAAAAGACCATTTTAAGTCCACTGGGTTTCCCCTTTCTTCACTAATTTTTGATCAGTGAGAATATTTTGCCTCTCTATCCACGGCTGTTTAATTGCTTTAGTCACCTCCTGTGAAGAAACTTAGCCTTTGAAAGCCTAAGTAAATTAATTGAACTGATTCTTCTTTATCCCGTGTTTTACTGACATGTTCAAAGATTTTTACTAAATTAATAGGGCACAATCTCCCTGTGGCAATTTTGGGCTCATTGGAACTTACCATACCATGATCTTTGTCCTGTTTCATTATTTTGCTTTTCATTGTGATGAGTCAGGCATGCCTGACTTACTGGCATGTTGATCTGCAAAGGAGCCTTTCTGGAATATATTTCTTCTTTACAATTGCCTGCAGTTCTCTGTGGTGTTTCTCAGTGATAGTGTTGTACTTTCTTCCTGCAATACACAGAGAAAAGAGAGTAGGGAGTCCTTCTATAACTACTCACGTCTAGAGCCCTGTATTTTCAGCACTGAACAGGCTTAGGCACAAGGCACAGGGGGAGATGTAATCTTATCTTGGCACAGCTCTATTTCCATACTGATTTAGCCACTGAAACATATGAGCACCAACAATAGACATTGTTTGGAATTTTACTTGAAGTTACTTAGAGTATCAAGTGACTCTTTATCTGTGGGCAGGCTTCTTAAAAGTTGCTCCATAACATGGGTTGTGTTTGTATTTTAAATGGAACTGTGGAGATAGTAGATAACTACACTGCCCTGTTTGTTGTATAGTTGTATATCTTTTGCTGGTAGCATGAAAGTTAGAGCTAAAAACAATTTGTTGAGTGTAATTGAGATACAAAAATTTCAACCTAAAACCTACAAATCATTGTTTCCTGTTTATTGAACTTTCTAGGTCACAGGGCTGAATACATGACAACAAGGTAAGATATTTTTATCTGACTTGGTTTAGAGTTAAAAAATAGGTAAAATCTTAGAATTGACAAATTTTAGAATAACACTGTAAGGGTTGTTGCTGTTGTTACATAAATTATATATAGATCCTGTGTGTTTTAACATTCAGCATTTCTGTTTCAGCATGCTGATGAGTAAAGGACCAGACTGTTCATCTTCCTCATTCTTGTGAGCTGCTTTGGCCAGTGTCAAGGGTGGGACAAGCTGGGAGATCCTTAAAAATATTTGTGAATCACACATCAAATTTGGAAGTTGCAGGGGGCACTTCAGTGCTAGAAAAGAAATATTTTTCAGTTGTCAGAGATACTTTGCCCCTCATAGTTTGTAATTCCCTTAGTCAGGATACACAGTTTAAAAGAATCTGGTAGGAAGATGAGTTTGGGCAGTGGACTGTGTCTTTGGTAACCTAGCTCTGGACACAAATACCTGCCTCCCCCACCATCCATACGTTCCATACTTAAATGGCTCTGTATATCCACAGAAGAAGGGATTCAGTGTTAGCTCTCCCAGCTTTGTGCTGCACGCACTTTTTCAGTTGTGTAATGCCACACCTTTGAGGCTGCCTCCAGATATAAACCCAGATAAGCTCTGCAGCCCCCAGAGACTAGGAGGGGGCAATAGCAACTGCTTGGACTTGCAGCTGCCACTTGTATGTGTCACTGCTACAGGCAGTGTGTCCTGGTAAAGCAGGAACATCCAGCCCAACCTCCTTGGTCTCACTCTTCCTTTCCCTTTCCATGCAATACATCCTTGCCCAGTGCCTTCAAGAACCATCTTGCCTGGTCCCAATGTTCCCAGAACATCTCTACAGACTTTACACCAGATTTTTTCCCACTACTCCATGTTCTTTTCTAGCTCTGTGAAGTTGGACTTGCTCAACTACTTTCCTTATATGACGTCAGTTGAAAAGTGGTAACAAATCAGAGCATTCTTCCCAGCTGCTGACATTAATTCTGACAACTGTATGTTTAACTCTGCCTCCAGATGCTACCATTCCGGGAATGCATGGAAATCAACAAGTTTATGTCTAGTGAGAAAAACCTCCTTTCTCAACTCCAAAGCAGGCGACTCATCAGGCTCACATCATCCTGAATTCCCTGCTGTGTAAACAGCTGAAAGAAGATGGTGGATTTAGGCAATGATTTTACCTTAGTAAAGTGGGGGAGCAGTGCAGCCATCTTACCTCATATCTTCTCACAGCTGGTCACTTAGAGAAAGATACTCTGAGGAGTAGGGCCTGCCCATCTGTTCCTCAGCACCAGCCCCTGGGCTTTGGCTGGGCCCTGCCTGTTGGCCCAAGGTTCAGTTATGTTTCCTGTAAGACTGTGAGACATGCAAACAGAAATGTTCCTCAAGGTCAAAGTTAAACTGTAGGAGGGAAGAAGATACATTTAAAGATGAGTTTAAAATAGCAGATAGTACTCAAACAGACTAAAGTCCTACTGCTGAATGCTCTATGCCTCATTGTTCCTCACTCAAAAACTCATTGTTCCTCCTCAAAAAAACCTATAGAAACTGCTGGTGCATGGGAACTGAGAAAGCTGTTGGCATGATATTCACAAAGGAGTTTGTGACCTAGAGAACAGCATTTATTTCCTTTAATCTCTTTTAGTTGTAGTTATCACATGTGTAACACACTAGGTAAAATTTTGCAGACCGAAGTTTTGTGTGTTCTTCCTGTACTTTTTTTGTGTTATGCTGGTTTTATTTATCTGTTCAAGTTGATATACTTTTAATTCCATTAGCTAATTAGCAAGGTGTTTCTTTTTGTGTGTGAAGCTGTTGGTGGTTGGATGTGCAAGGCTAAAGCTGTTTAACCTTCCTGGTTCTGGTTGAAAATGCAGACAATTTGGTTTTGAAGCATCTTAGGAGTGTGCTGAGCAGCTTTAGTTTGCATTTGAAGCTTCTCCAGCATGAAGCAACTTTTCTGCTTGATAAGAGGTGCTTCGAGTGGTCTGTGTTCTGCCATGGCTGGCAGGATGAATTCCAGTGGTTGCTGCACATTTTATGCATGACCACAACAAAAAAGGCAGTTCCGATGATGCAGCGTTTGGAATAAATTTATATGGTAAAACTGCAAAACAGGGATTCATAAAGAATGTAATTATTTATCCCTAAGTAATGCATTTTTAATGGGGGCGTTCTCCACTCTTTAATCAGTGTTACACTTAAATTTGATGGAAAGCCTTTATTTGATAAGCACTGTGTTTATTGCTCCCTTTACAATGTTCTGTTGTTTTGCCATGAGCTTACAGACATTTCATTTTATTGCGTGACTTAATTCTACCCTGCTCAGTAATCATATTCCCTTCCCTTAGGCCTCCAAATCTTCCCCCTAAGCCCCAGAAACACAGGAAGCCCAGACCCCGATCACAGTATAGTGCTAAGTTGTTTAATGGTGATTTGGAGTCGTTCATCAAGGTACTGGCACCAGCCACCCCAGTGGCTGATCTCAACACTTCTTACTATAATGGTCACCACCTCACAGAAGCTGAGGCAGATCATTATGTTCAAGTCTGTCCTGGGGCTCTTCTTTCCCGGTTGATCAATATAATACTTCCTGAAGTCAAAGGGAAAGAGGGGGATTCGTTTCTCACATTAGCCTCCCTACAGTTTTGTTAATCAAGTAGGAATAGTATTGGCAGCCTGCTTTTAAGAGGAAGCTTAGCTTCTTGTAGAAGGTAGGATGTAGTGGTGCATCCCACAACTTACCACAATTAATTGCTTGCTATTTTCATTACATTCAGTGTTCTAAGTCTGTGGAGAAGCAGTATTTCCCTGGGTTTGATATCCAGATTTTGATTTCCTATGACTTTAGGAATTTATTATATTGTGTGAAATTGTGATCACCGCTATTCTGGACCTTGTATCTTTGCTGTATTTACTATCTTCTTCTTTCTCATACTTTTATTTCTAATAATGCTTCTAGCCGAGGCCGAAGGAACTCTCACACGAGACATCAGGTATAGTTCTGGTGACAAGAGGACCAGCTCTGCCTCGCTCTCGGGTTGCATTCATGCCTGGCTCAAAATCAGTTCTTTCAAAGACCTGGAGGGAGAAGTTTGCATTAAGAAATGAGTGTACAGATATAGCAGGCAAAACTAAACCAGAGCAGAACTCTGGAGGGATTGTAGTCTTAAATGATGGATATTTTCTTACTCATTTTCAAGCACCGGCCCATCACAGTTAGTGCCTCTGGACGCTAGCTGACACAGCTACAGGAAAGAAATCTTTAAAAAATTGTAAAAATAAATTTATAAATGCAGTGAATAAAAGTCTTGACTGCAAGCTCTATGAATTGGGTTTGAATGTTACAGGGATTTTTTTTTTCTTGTTCAATATACCTAGTGGCAAACATTCAGCAGAACAAATTCTGTGCTCAGTGGCACTGTACAGGTTTAGCTTTCAGAAATCCTCAGTACAACTATAGGGAAAACTATTATTATTATTTTTATTATTATTGTTACACATGAGGTGCCATGAAATGCAAAGACTGAGAAATCATCACATGATGATATAGATGAGTGTCATGAGCAGTTTCTTGCATAAGGGTGAAAGTAAGCAAGGAAGCAGAAATTCTCACAGTGAAAGCCCCTGGAGTGGAGAAGGGCAAAGCAAATCAGGAGAAATGGTACCCCATCATTTTCCCTCACAGAGACAAAGGTTATATACTACATGGCAGTGTGGGTGACAGGGCTTACCTGCAAATGGAGAGTCCTACATAGTCTTTCAAAAGGAAAGAAGTCAAAAAAGCTGGTAGCCTTATGACAGATTTGCCAGTGTAGGAGCTACCCTAGGACAGCCCCTCTGCCCAAAAACCATGTCATTCCTGGTAGGGATGAGTCATTTTGACAGGCACAAAAGGATTACAGCTAGTGAAATACAATACCACACCAAATTGCTTTTTGTTTGAGTTTTGCATCATAAGAAATTATAACTAGTCGCCAACATACATCCACTGACTACACACATCAGATTAAATTCACAGTAGCTGTAGGGTCACTGTTCATGACACTCACCAACATAGATTGTTACTTCAAATTATTGTCCTCTGATTAGATCCAAAAGGCAAAGCTGTTAGTTTAGATTATTTCAGGGTATTACTTAAGTACAAAGTTTTGTGTGGTTCTGAACAGATTCTCCAAAACCAGGTATGAAAGTGATTTGGGGTTTGGTTTTTTTTGTAATTTCTTACTGCAAACACTATCTTTTCCTAGGCTTGACATTCTTTGCATGAACCAGTGTACTAACAGGAGATATGTGTGCATGTTGTGCATGTTTTCTAATACTCTGCTTTTCTTGAGAGCCAGGCTGCTCAGTGTTGGTGAGGATGACAGTGTTCCTGGGTTTAACAACTGACCTGTTCCAAGGGGGGTTTTGTTTAGCTGTTACTGAGCCATGACACAAATCAAAGAGGAAATGCTAATCCAGCCATTACTGGTTCTTGGGTAGCCAGTCTTTGCTAGGTTTTAATTTAAAAGACAAATAAGCCACAATTTAAATAGCATATAAGTGATAACAGTCTTTTGTAAGCCCCACTAAAACAGCATGGAGTATACATAAGATCAGGGGGTTGGGTTACCTCAGGAAGTGCAATGTTTCATTGCTTCACTGTGTGTTATTTTTCAAACTTTTTTAGTAGTTTTTTCTACTTGAGCTTAATTCATAAACTTCCCATTAGTGTAGTTTAGCATGAAAACAAAATACTAATTTGTAAGAGGGAATGTGTATTGAGTTCCAAGGTGCTTTTGAATTCATGGTTTTATAATTCAGACTGATTTTATACTAAACTTTCAAATGAATTAGTCAATTCTCTGAGCACTTACATATTGGAAATTCATTTGAAAAGAAAAATTACAGCATCCAAGACAAGAAATTCTAAGATTATTTATGAAATAGTAATTTTTGCAGCATAAGCACCAACTTTTTCAAATAATTTTTAATCATATTATTTATGTCTTTAATCTATATTTGATGACTTGCGGTCACTAGTGTGCTTGAATTAAAACATCCGCTTTTTAAAGTGCCAAAACAAAAGGACTCCAATGGTTCTTTTGGAAAATAAGCAGTTTAAAAGAAAAAGACAAGTAACTCACTGAAAATTAGTGTACAGTCATCTTCTCCCCTTCCCATCACAAATGTTTTTTATCCTTTTTTAAAACATTTTTGTGTAACTGAAAATGCAGCTACAGACCTGCTGCTGTATCATGGCTGAGATGAGGAGCTGTGATCCCTGAGCTCTGCCAGTGGCAGGTGGGGAGGTAGAGGCTGTGACCTCCCTTTCCCAGTAACTTTGTGCCTGGAGAAGGAGCAGCTGAACCACATGTTTAGCTCAGAGTAGCTGCAATTCACCACCCGGTGATAGCAGCCATTTAGAGCAGCCAGAAACCACATGCCAGGCCATCATCTCCCCGTGGTGGGGCACGGGACCCAGCAGAGCCCATGGCAGTGCTCTCAGGAGGGAGGGAGACATTCTGGTACCCCATGCAGTGGCATTTGGTGCCTCTGCTCCAAGAACGTTTCTGATAGTCCAGCAAATCCAGAAACACCTTGTAAATTGTTTGCCATAAACATTTTTTTTACCAAAAACCCCCACGTTGAGGAATAGGTTCCTGTGTAATTAGGTCCATGTAGGATTTTCTCCACCAGGAAAAGAAGGATCAGTTAAATTGATGCAGAGGGATCATCTTCATAATGAATTATTATTCTTAATAATATTTTTTCTAAAAGGCAAATTCACTGCTTTAACTCATTTTGCTTCAAAAATCTAAAATGCATGCATGAGCCTAGATGTCACATACAGTGTTAGCCAGATATGGTGACAGAGGTAGAGAACTGAACTGCCCGATTAAATTATTTTAAGAACCATAATCCTTTTCTTCACTTGTTCCTTTTCCTCCCTCCCTAAATTGGAAGAGAACTCTGTTAGAAGTGGTATTTTTTCTTTGGTGTTTTTTTACCAGCACTGTATGTCCATCTAGATTGACCAAGAAAGTGCATTTTCACATTCAGGCCATAGTAGGGAGGTTTCCTCTTTCTGATCTGCAGCTCACTTGTTCTGCTCTTGTTTCTGCAGGATTCAGGTCAAGTCATTCCTCTTATTGTGGAAAGCTGTATCAGATTTATAAATTTATATGGTAAGCTCTGAAAATAACTATGTCATTTCATTATTGCCCTGACTTTTTCATGTATCATTTACATTACTCATTTAGTACCATAGCTTTGTTTTTAAAATAGAGATTAAAAGTAGTTTTTAAAAATAAATTAATTTTTCACCACTGTCTCCCATCTTTTCTGCAGGTCTTCAGCATCAGGGAATTTTTAGAGTGTCTGGTTCCCAGGTGGAAGTCAATGATATTAAAAATTCATTTGAGAGAGGTAATTGCATTTTCATTTATTTGAGCACCTTAATATCTGACATTTAAAAACCTTCTAAATTCTAATTATTTTCTTGGCTGTTTAAACACATTGTATGTACTGTGTGTACTGCACCTAAAACTTTGCACCATCACATGCTTAAACATGAAGTACAATGATGACATGTGCATGTGTATCCCCCCATTATGTCCTAGGAGCTTGAGGGTTTTTCTTATTTTGTTTAGACAAGATGCATGACTCTTGAATCAACTGTAAACATTGATTTTTGGAAATGGTAAACTGCAAATAGTAGTTTCTGTGTATTTCATTTTAAAGATCCTCAGAAAGAAAAAAGGTAATAAGTTTAATTTGATTCAAGAGACTACTTAATGCAATTTGAAAGTCCTGTTGCTTGATCTTCTGGAATACGAGTGCTCAACTTTCTGGTCCTTCTGCCAAAGTTGCATCACAATCCAGGAAAATAGGGGGTAAAAAAAAGGGTCATTCCATTTTTCATTCCCAAAGGAAACTTCAGCCCCAGAGGAGGAATTACATGAAAAATACCAGGAAGTAAAACCAGATTTTTAAACATCAGTGGCTTCCAACACCCAGCCTAGGATTGTTCTGCTAGGGAAACCAGGATCCAGGAGTCCTCTAAGTGTGTTAAAGCAATACTTGTTACAATTTTTTTAAATCTTAAATTCTTTCTTCTTGAGTCTTAAAAGCTGGATTTGTTTAATTTCTAGGGAAAATTAAAACTTTGGCAGATCATCTGCTAATGACAAAACCCTTGGAGCAAGAAGTCTTGTGACTAAAAGCATGAAAAAATATGCACAGTATTTTTCTCCCCAGTATTAGTTATATATGTCTTGTTAAACCTGATCTTGTCTTTGACAAGATACATAAAGCAGCTGTTTTCACTTGCTAAGTGAAGCCACATCCCTCCATTCTGCAGCTTTTAAATCTGCTTATTCTTAACTGCTCCTCCTAGGTAGTGTTATCCTTGAAGATCCACACATTTTAAAGTGTTTCAAAATAAAGGTTAAGCCTTTAAAATTACATAAATAAAATAGTGCAGTAGTGGCTGAGGTTTCAGTTAGGTTTTCAGCACAGTGGTTGCACATATTCCTGATGTTTTAATTTTTTAGAATGAAGACTTATTTTAAATTCAATGAGTGATTTAACTCCATTTATGTAGGGCTCCAAAGAAGAGTCTGCAAAACGCTATTCAATTAAGAATGTTTGGCTTTTCTGTTTTACTAACTGTAAATCACAACATGTCCATAAATACCTAGCTGGAAGTTCAGGACCTAAGAGATCACTAGGTTATGTAATTTTAAGGAAGCTTTATTTAGGCTGCCTTTTTTTAGTTTAATCATAGCCTGGGATTTCTAAATCAGTGTTTATTATCTCACTTGAATGCTTGCATTGCCACCTCCCACACTCTAAAAACAAAAACCGCCCAAAATGTCACTCACTTATAAAAATGTTTCATTCAAGAATGCTCCTGCATGTGTGTTTCATTCCCTTTATTTACTTTTTTAGGTGAAAATCCTTTGGCAGATGACCAAAGTAACCATGACATTAACTCAGTTGCTGGAGTACTGAAGCTCTATTTCCGAGGGCTGGAAAATCCTGTCTTTCCTAAGGAAAGATTTAATGATCTTATTTCTTGTATCAGTAAGTAGAAATGTCTCGTTTTTTTCAATAGAATTTTACTTTCAGATACACAGTAGTAGCCTGAAAAAAGAGCTAACTTCACAGATTTTCCTGAGATGATTTGTTTGCCATGTGTAGCAGTCTGGGTCAGTTGTTAGTCATACTCACAGCTGTGGTTGTTCCCTTTTTCCACTGGGATTAATGTACAGTACAATTCTTTGTTTAATAGGGCAGGAAGAATATCTTTTGGTATACAAGGGATAGTTAAATTTAAACACATTATTATTTTCCTCTGTGCACTGAGGCAGACAGAAGGGAATGAAGTCATGAACGTGCAAACTATCCAAGAAGGTTTTCATGCCCCACAGCTTGGGGTCAGCACTGGTGAATAAGTAACTAACTGCTCAACATTGTGTGATTCTGGACCTTTATTGTGCTCAGCTTAAAACCACCGATCCAACCCAGAAAACTCTTCGGTGCAGGATGGAGGGGAGCAGCTGAGTGCTGTCTGCGGGAGAGCCTGGTCTGCCTTCCCACACACAAGTTGTAATGGGATGCCTTGGAGGAGCATTGGATGGTCTGTGCACTGCTGGTGCTCATAGCTAGACACAGAGAGGTTGTGGTAATTTGGAAAGTTGTCAGTGGATGAGTGAATTGCTCTGACATGCACAAAACCTCTTCCAGTTCACTGACCCCTGCAGGTGTTGAGGGGTGAGGCCAAGCCAACCATCAGTAGCCTTGCTGTTCCCTGTGGGCACAGGAGTCAGAGGAGCTAGCTTTGAGGAAGAATTTCCTTTCTACCCTTCCTTCATAGCTTGCCTGCTTCAACCAAATGGAGAAGGAGGCAGTTTCACAGGTAATGAGAGCCAGTCCTTTGGGATATTAATTAGGTCAGGCTCTGCAAACTGTTATTTTGGCAGAGGTCTCAGCCCAGCAGGCAGGGCCACCAGGTGATGGGTGCACAGTGTCCCAGGCTGGCAGTCAGGTGGGGTTTTTGGCTCCCTGCTTGGGGAACACAATGTGTGTGGTTTGCTTCCCACACAGGGAGGATTGCAGTAATTCCTCCTGGAGGTTGCAAATACATGGATTGCTGTGACCACGTATGTATGCAATATTTTGTGTGCCAGTTTTTTTGCATTTTTCTGCAGCTGTTGCTATTTACAGACTTGGTGGCACTGAGGAGTCCTAAAGGACCTGAAAACCACAGTTTGGCAGTCTGATCTCTGATGCTGAGTGGGACACTGTTTTTTTTAGGAAGCATAATCCTGGTTCTGCTTCAGTTCAGCTTTAGCTG
This sequence comes from Daphoenositta chrysoptera, assembly GCA_013397915.1. NCBI lineage: Eukaryota > Metazoa > Chordata > Aves > Passeriformes > Daphoenositta > Daphoenositta chrysoptera. The sequence continues at coordinate 479,104 of VZRO01003607.1, read as the reverse complement.
ACTATGGTGCCACAGCCCAGAAAATCTCTGCAAGTCATAGAAACTGAAATCTTAAAAAAGGGTCATTTTGACTGAGTGATTTTCTGCGTGACAGGGATGATAGAACTGTACCTAATAATCCTGCACCGGTTTCCATAACTTCTGGATGAATTAAAGCATATCTGCTGGAAAAATTTATTGATTTAGTGGCTTTGGTTGATAGAAAATCTACCACATTCTTGGATAAGATGTTCAAATGATTAATCACTTTCATTGTTAAACATTTGTACCAGATTTCTTTTTCAAAGTTTCTACTGTCAGATTCTGCCCATTTGATCTCTTTATGTCTTCATTATTTTGACTAAGCATTAAGAAAAATATAAATGGTGGTTCTTACATGTGGAGATGGTATTGCAGTCTGCTGTGTTGAAGAGCTTTAAATACAATTGTAAACTAAATTGTAAAATACCAAGAATTAGTGTTCAGTTTACAGAGATTATACAAGTGAATGCTCAGGAGATGCAAAGGTATTTATTTTGTTGTTAAGAACTTCAAGAAAAATGGCTGTGAATACTAGATCCCTAGTGCTAGATCTTGTTTTCCATAGAGAATGTCCAACTATTGCATGTTCCTAGTAGGCAGTTAATTATTTTCTTGCAAAAGAGTTGACAACCTTTTATTTAAATAATATTATCATCCAGCAGAGCTGAAATCAGTAGCAACAATAGCCTGGAACAAAGTCACTGTTTTTCGCAACAACATTTTAAGATGTTTATTGAGAAAGAGGTGTTGCCATCTGATCCTGGTTTAGACTGAGTGTTCTCTGAGGGTGTCATAAATCTGGGTTATCATCTCTGTGACAGTTTGTCAAGAAAAGGTGTAATGACTGAGTAGTTCTGCTAGCTTTGGCTTCTGCTCTTGCTGTGTACAAGGAAGCAGAGGATTTTCTTCCTGATAATATGTTGTAAGAGTCCAAGATCTGTTTTCTGACAGGTGTTGGAGGAAGCACCGGGGGGGATGATTTTGTCGTTTGGTTTGGTTTTCACAAGGTTATCATTAGGGGCACGCTGAAATGGCATATCAATGCCTTCAGCACAGGGGGGAGAGTTAGATGTGGACCAAGGCAGGACAAAGGGGGTTTTCTCTTTGAGCACACCGAGGTGAGTTTACTCTGTGTTGTCACAGAGGGAGGAGTTTGAATGAAGTATGAGGAAAGAAACAGCTCTTGTCCCTTGCAGCCAGAGCCAGCCCCAGAACCATATGCTGGGAACAAGGGGCTCTGTGGCTGCATCCTCTGGTTATCTGAGAAGCCTGAGGTGGAGTGGTTTTACACTGTGTACTATTCTGTACGCTTTGTTGAATGGTGCACCACTTCCAAGGAGTAAGAATGTTTTATTCGGAAAAAAACCCAAAACAAACCACCAAGCATTTTGAAATATACTATGTAGCACCTACATGGTACATGTTACCATAAACTGTGGGTCTAAAAGACCATTTGCATTGCTGTATTTTAACCTTAACACTGGATATCTTACAGAAAGGAAAATCAACTAGGCAAGATTTCTCCTCCATTTCAGACTTTGAATCAGTCATAGTTGCATTAGGGTTTTTTTCTGTGTTAATGTGGCCTCAGATGTTATGTATGTTGGTCTTTCTGCTAATGGGAGCAGGGCCAGACTCCCTTTTTCTGTGAGAACATAGGTCAGTGTAACTTCTTTAGATCACAATTGATACATAAAGTCCAGAAAACTTTCACATGTTTAATTAAGGGTTTTTAAATACTCTTAATTCATATTGCATTCATGATCTTAAAAATAGTCAGGGAAGGAATAAACATTCTTTTCAAATAGTTTTTCAAGAGAAATGTCAGTGTGGTTTCTTAATTGTTGGCAGAAATCGTTACAGAAGGGGAGAGGGAGAAAGCAAATTTGTAAAGTTAATGTTCATATAAAACTGTAAAAGGGCAGAATGTCACACATTTTATATGGAAATGTAATGTTGCCAGTGAAAAACCCCTTGGAACTGAAGTACTTAGTTATGAATGTCAGGCATAATTGAGGCTACAGCTGCAAAATGAACCTTTCCTCAGTACAGCCACCAAGAAATTCCTTTACATTTATGCATATATTTCCAAATGAAATAGAGCATTGTGAGTTAATGCTTTCCATTTTGTAAATACAGTGGAAACAATGCAAAATTACTGCAATTTTCATAGCAATTTGTATTAATTAGACTCATGAGAACAGTGTTATTCTGTTTGTGTTTATGATCTAATTTAGATAAAATTTGGGCCAAGTTATATGCGTTGGGCCAGAGCAAGCATGAAAGGTAGAACAGAACATAAAGAATCCATCTGATTATGGGCCATAATTCTTCATTCTCATCTTAAGGAGTGGCTACTCTTGGTCCCAGCAGCATTCTGTAATCCAGAGGACAGTCCAAGGTTGGGGTGGGAAGGAGGAGAGTTGCACTGCACTTCTTTCTGCCCCTCTGTAGAAACAGGTTGGGACAAAGATAAGAAAGGTATTTGTAACAGGAGCTACATGGAGGCAGAAGGTACAGAAGCTGAGCTTAGTAGGGCTGGCTGTAATTCACTTTGCTGCTGGGGGACTGCAGTTTCTCTCCCGGTGTGAGCTCTTACTCACATGACTTACTCACATTCACACACAGATAACTGTGCCATACAGCAGCAGACCCACCTCAGCTATTCAGACTGCTTAACATCTGCACAGAGCATTGCAATTCTTCATGGTTTCATCTCCCTTGCCTTAAATTTTGTAGACAAAAATGGCAAGATGAAGGAAAACTTACATCTTTTTTCCTTCTGATTTTTATCGTTTTAGTCCCTTGCCACCAAGGGACTAAGTGGTGCCCTTTTACCTAAAGACATAAATGTTATGAAAGAAAATAATTTTACTGCTTTTGCAGGCTATTGCCCACTAAAAAAGTAAAAAACTATTCTGCATGGTCAGCGCTCCATGAAAAAGTTTCAACAAAATGACAAGTGTTTCCTTGCATAGGTGACAGCGAAGACTGCTGGGTTTGTCCTCCTGTAATGCCTTCTTAAATAGATCTGAAAGAGCTGTAAGTGGCATTGCTGAGTTAATATATAGGTATCTTTGAGCTGGATTGGACTCATTTACCAAAATGAAGAGAGGCACAAATTGTTAACTTCAGCACTAATACATATTCATGTAGATAACTTGTCAGCTGCAAATTGACCATAAAAATTACATCTGCAAGTGTAACTCAGTCCCATTTGACATTCACAGGGTGTGTAAAATATGCATTAGGCATTCACTCTGTTACTAGTAGGCACCACACTGAGTGGAAATGGCAAATAACCCCCACAAAGAGATACTACATTGGATTTTATCCTTCCTAAAGTAGAGAGACATCTTACATTTCCATTGTTTGCTTCCTCCTTTGTGCTACCCTTGTTTGTGAAATATGCTTACCTTGCACAGCACTGGATGTTAGTTGTAACACAATTCATTAGCTGCTGACACCAGTTTCTCCTTCCATATGTTTTGATCAATAATATCTTCCCTTTGCCAAATGTTTGCAATCCTGTTGTTCACGGTGAGATTGGCCCATGGAGGCTGGCTGTTACGAGAGGCTGGTGGAACATCCACAATACAGAACTGATGTTTCTGAGCTCTGCCTGCTCCCAGGCTGACCCTTCTCATTTGGATAACCATGTCTCACCTCCAGTGCATGAGAGGTCATGTGTATGACCAAGTACAGTGCTTCCTTTGCTTTTTTAAATTAAAAAAACAGAGTCATGTGCACCTGTCCAGTTGGCCCAAAATACTTTGAAACCACTAGCAACTGCTGTCTTGCGAAAAACTTTTATTCTACATCACTGCATCTATATATTTGAGTATTTTGCCTTTTACATGCTCCACTACCTGAGTTATTGCTTAATTTACATTTTCTTCATGTTATTTAGGATGAATATATCCCTATTTTCATTTTTAATTTACTTTTTGTTTATTTGTGTTTGGGGGCTTCTGTTAGTAGTTGTGTTTTCTCCCTTCTCAGGTTTCCTTTCCTCTTTTGTGGTAGATTGTTCACTTCTGATCCGTTTCACTTTAAAGTTACCTTTGCAAAAACCTCATCATGAGTGACCAGGTGGTTAAAGCTGTTACTTCTCCTGGAAGAGAAAAATAGAGATTCATTGTTTCTGTGTGTCTCTACAGTAAGTGAAGGTGGCACTCCTCTCCAGAAGAGGTTCCAGTGTTCTTGGAGACTGAAGATCACACTTTTCAAGGCTTGACTGCTTAGGATTTATGTCTATCTCATGCAATTGAGAACCAGTCCTTAGTGTGTGGCTGACAAAGAGGCAGCTAGCTGATAAATATATGCAATGACATTAATCTCATCTGGATTCATTCATCCAGGTCAAGGACATGGAGCATGTGTGGACTAAGTCCATGTGAGATCAGTAAATAAAATCTTTTCCAGGAGCAATACTGGATTGCACCTCAACAGATTTTCTCGTGGAGCTTGTGATCTGCCTTTTTGGAGGATTTTATGAACAAGTTGAACAGACAGCTCTCAGAGGGGATTAAAGTGAAGTCAGAGGCTGACTGTAGATTTAAATGACCTCTGAGGAGTCCTCTGAGTTCTCTGTTTTTCATTTTTTGTAGTAGCTGGAGGCTTCTTAGATCCCAAGCACCTCAGAAATTTAGATGCCTAGATAATGTTATGAATACACAGGAAATCAAATTCCTTATATTATTAGGGTACTTTGTTCCACTCTTGTCTGATGAAAATACATTAATAGTTCTGGGCTCAGGTGCCTGGCTCTTCCACAAAGTGCTATAGTCATGAAACTCCAGAAGTTGGCTTCTTCCCCTTCTCTTGCTTCACCCTACAGATGTCTCCTGTGCAACTGCTTTGACAGAAGCACAGTGTTCCCACACCAAACAGCTTCTCATCTTGTTGGCAGGAAACTCTCCTGCTTGTGGGTTTGACCCCATGGCTGAGATGGGTCTGGAAGGTAGATGTGTCAGACCAGAGCTCCAAAGGTTTGCTTTGCTCTGAGAACTGGGAACTAGAAAATAATAACCATTTCACTGTGTGATACTTACTTGACATTAGCCTTGATTTGTAGTTGATATTCCTGTGTCCTTCATAGAGATCTCTCTTCCCTGTCTCTCTCCACAGTCAGAAAAAATATATTAGTTCTCAGTGTGTTTGGCCTTGCCAGAGGCTTGTCCTCTTGCTTTTCTCTGGGAATATGAGTCTCATCATATCATTAGAGTAATGAACCAGTTTTCAAATCCCCTGATTTCTATTTCAGCTTGGCAGCTAAATTGCCTTATTAGGACAAATCATGTAATAACAAGCACTTCTGTTTTCTTAGCTGAGAAATGGGTAATACCTCACCAGGCACTCAGGTAAAAAAATCAAGAGTAATGAAAAGAGGGTCTCCAACAGAAGTACTGTGAGAGGGGAGACATGGCCCACTTTCTCCAGGATTGGGTTTCCCAGTATTTCCTTGCAGCAACCAGCTTATAGTTTGGATGGCCCTTCTGCCCTGAGGCTCTCTTTAGCAAAGCCAATGGAGGCAAAGCAATGCTTTCCTCTGCATGGGAAGCAGCAGAGCTGCAAATTCTTTCTGCCTGCATGTAGAAAGATTGCTCTGTATTCATCCCATCTTTCCTATGTACCCAAACACTCATGTACTGCATACACTCAAGCAACAATGAAATTCAGCTCCACATTTAAAAGCAGTGTGCAAATGCATTACATCATTACCTAGCTCCTTTAAACCAAATCAGTGCTGGGAAATAAAAGCCTCTTGAAATAATGTGGAGAGGACATAAATTTATCACTTGACAGTAGTTTGGATTTTCAATGAAGGGACTTTCATGGAAACTGAGTCCAGGTTACCAGGAAAGTATTGGAAAAACACACATCTCACTCAAGCATGAATGTCTTGTAACTGCTTCAGTTTGGAGTTCAGGTCACTTCTAGTGCTTAGTACTGATCATGCTCCTGGTAGGACAGCTGGCATAGTTGGACAGATGACTACACAGCCAGACTCTCTGTCCCTACTCTGCCATCTCTGTGCTGCCTACTGGGACTAGTTCCTGACTCCTGCATCCTGTCAAACTTGTCTAGGAATTGCTTGGAAGAATTGTTGGTGGCACAGACCAGAAGCACGTTGGAGAGTGTGGTAACTACTGAATGATAGTTGCCTGCCCGTGTGCCCCGTCCTGGTTTAGCTGACTGGCTTAAGACAGAACTATTGCAGCCACACAGGCAGCACACTGCTGGAAGGAGCTGCTGGACCCAGCAGGATGTGCAGCATGGACATCTCCAAGGTGTGGCCTGCATTGGAATGGGAAGGGAGAGCTGTAGTTGCTCTGTGGGTCCTCACTGTGCAGGCAGCTCCTGGACTTAGGACATCCCTGCCATGGACACCAGTTCTTAACCAGTAACCAGAAATATTTCTTCTTGACTCATGCAGTCCATGTTTAACAGAAACATAAAAATAAATTTTGGGTCCCATGTTCCACTTGAGAAAGTGTAACAGCTTGAACGGATTTCCAGCTAATGTTTGGGTTCAGAGTGACTCATTAGGTTATAAATTATACAGCTTGTCAGCAGTCCTTTTCCCTACCAGCTCTGCAGCAGCTCAATAGGGACACTGTCCAGCCTTCAGGGACTCTGCTGGGGAATAGGTTTTTACTTCTGCCAGAGTTTTGCTATTCTGCTCCTGCAGTAGGTACCGTAAGCCAAATGGACTTCCTTCATGCAAGCAGTGGTAGGCTGTTCTCCTTCTGCAGAAACTCTGGTGGAGGCCAGTTTGACCCCATCCCAGAATTTTTTGTTCCCAGCACACTGGTGGTGCTAAGCCAGTGGCATCTCCTGTGAATGCTGGTGTGGGAGCAGATCTCACACCCTTTTGCTACTCTGGCATTTCCTAGTGAACTATAACACTTCTACGTGGTAAACAAAAGTCTTGCTGGATGCCAAAATGCTCTGCTTATGCTTAGTTTTCAATACCAAAATAACAATTACTAGACACCAGTTGTTCTTCTAAGAAATGTAAGTAAACACACATTTTGCATCTACAAATAAATACTGATTGGTAGAAACAGTCATACCAAAGAGCACATAGGTAACACACACCAGTAATTTTATTTACACTTAGCCCATTTTTATGTAAGAAGTTATTTTACTTGTGTACTGATAAATACCACGTTTTGTGGTACAATCAGCTTTTCAGCTATTGGAATCAGCTTCTGCTTCTGATTTCCAAATTTTTGAATATCCACTTTAGTGCCACTGGACAGGATTTCCCCTAGATGCTGTTAATTGCAGCATACTTTCTTGGCTGACATAAAAGGCCTTACTGAAATTTTAGGTTGTTTCCAACAGTGTCATTTACACAGAAAACACACAGAGTTAAAAACTGAGATACTGCTTATTCTGAAAAACAGTTCAAGCTTCCATCCCATCATTGCCCCACTTGCAGCCACATAGTCTTTCTGACCAGCATAGAAGATAGTGCAACCTTGTTACAAGACATTAGGAACTGATGATTTTATCAGATGATTTTTTTTTCCCGTTTCAGAAGAATTTCAGTGGACTGGTATAAAATCATTGGAGAAAAATGTAATCTTTGTGTTTCTTGTCTCCATACCAAAAAAAATAAGGCCTTTTTCCTATTTTGCCACTAAGAGAGTTGTAGCTGGACTTTTCTTGATTAAGAAAACTTACTAGAGAAGCTCGATGATTGGAGTATATATCTGATATGAACATTCAAATAAAGAGAATGCACCTGTATTTGAAATAAATGGCTAACATCTTTCCTTGGCTCCTTCACGTTATTTATGTACTGATTTTGTGGTTTTGTGAGCTGTCAAGCTCAGCAAGTGGCCAGCGTTTGACTTAGATTTGTATCTTTAAAAACTGTTTCTTCTAAACTGTGTGGTTTTAATGAGGGGGAGAAGAACTTCTAGATCTTCTTTTTCTAATAGGCCAAAATTAGACAATACTGACTAGAGGCATGTGATGATAAAGGGTTGAAGTACTAAATACTCTTTTAGACAATCATATACAAGGGAACATAAAATACTTTCTTCTGTTTGCAGGAATAGACAATCTCTATGAGAGGGCTCTTCACATCCGCAAACTGCTCCTTACTTTGCCCAGGTCGGTCCTTATAGTGATGAGATACCTCTTCGCCTTCCTCAATCAGTAAGTGCTTTATACTTACCCCAGGTGCTGTATCTTTATCTGCCTTCCTTTGCTGGCATTGAAGTTCTTTGGGTTTACTCATACTCTATGTAGAATTCACATTTAGACTCCATTTAACACAAAACGTGATCTTCTAACTGGCAGTGAAAATAGAATAAAAACACTGGATTGCATTCAAATTAAAATTCCATTTGTCCAAAATTGAACTAGACAGATTAAAGTGTTGTCTGAAATGGGGAGTGCAGTCTATAGCATTAAAGCTGACAACAAAATAAGCTGGAAAGAAAAATAACAAATACAAACTGTAGCTACATTAAAACTAGTTTATGCCATTTAAAAATACATTTTTGTCCTTATCTCAAGCTGATTTCTCCTGATGGGAAAAAAACCCAGTATATTCAAGCAACACAGGCACTACAAGCTACCTATTTGATGCTAGGCACTGGCAGGGTGAGGCTTCGTCTTGCTGTTTGTGTTTTCTGATAACAGGGGTACAAGTATAGAGAACACACATCCCCTGTGTATGCTTTGGTATAGAGCTTGGTTCTCACATTGCAAAATACAGGCTGGAAGAAAGGTTGTGTGAGAGGGAAAGTGGTGTTCATGTCTTCATAATCCCAGAAAAAACTTCTTCTTTCTGTAAGAGAAAATAAAAGACAGGTTGGTCAATTGAACTGTGTTTCTCCCTCCAGTCCTTCATAGCCCTCTCTGGTTTTCTGACCCCAATGGTTTCACAGAAAATTTTGCTTATGTACACTTTGCCCTGATTCTGACTTTTCTCTTTCTACTGTCAATTTGTCTGTTTCCTGTTACATCTGTTTTCAGATCACCTTTTTCCTCTTTTTTTCTAAATTTGCCCTTTGCTGATTCATTCTGTCTTTGTGACCTTCCCCATTTCATCCAGCCTGTCTGTTCCTATAGAAACAGGGTCTTTGCAGCCGGGTTATTTGTTCATGCCTGTAGTCACAGCTGTTCCTGTTTCCTTTCTTCTAGCAATTTCTGAACCACTTTCAGGCAGTATGGAAGAGAGGGGCAGAGGTCTAAAGTTTTATGAAAATCACCGTTCATTTGAAGCTGAATCCATCCCCCAAAAATGACACCATGTAAATGTCTTTAGGACTTACATCACAGCTTCTCCTCTGCAGAGACATACAGATTGACCAGAGCTGTATGGGGTTGAACTTGTTATGTGGTCATGTTAGCTACATCTGTGCTCTCTGCAGGAATGCAATTTGGAAAGCAGACTAAATACCTTACTGCCTCCAAATTGCTCCTAGTGCATCCGCAGGAAAAATATTCTTGTGATTTGATTTCCTGCAAATCCCATTCTGCTTTTTGCATATGCAGTTATGCCTGCTTGGCCACATGAAGTCATCAGGTCTCATGGCAGACCTAACCTGGTGTAGCCTCCTGCTCAAAGCTCTAAAGTTAGATCAGGTTTCTCGAGGCGTTGGCCAGACAAGAACCTCAAACATCAGCAGCTCCACAGCCTCTCCAGGCAGTCAGTCCCACTGCTTGGTCACTCTTATAGTAAAGAAACTTTTTTCCTGTTTTCATTGGAATATCCCTTGCTGGATCTGTTGCCTTTCATCTCTTTGCACCTGTGTCTGTCTTGCTCTTGTTTATAATCTCATATATAGTAGGAGATTGCAGCTAAATTCTCCAGTAATCTTCCTGTCTCGAGGCTGAACAAAAAACCCAGTTCTCTCTGTTTTAGTTTATAACCCGTATGTTTAAGTTCCCCAGCCATCTCAGTAGTAGTCCTTTTCTGGGCTTGTATCAGTTTGTCAGTCTCTCAAAACTAGCCACAGAACCTCATGTGCAACTTCACAAGCACCAGCTGGAAAAGGAATAATTAATTCCCTTAACCTGCTGGCTTTTCTATTCCCTAACATAGCCACAAATGCTGTGGAATGACTTCCATCCCATGGGCAGGACTTTGCATTCATCCTTGTTGAACTTGATTGGATTCCTGTTTCTCCATTCCTCCATCTTGTCAAGGTCCTTCTAAATGGTAGCACATGTACTGCCCCCTTCCCAGCGTGGCATCATCTGTCAGCTGGCTGACTGTGCACTCCGTCCCCTTGTCTAGGTCATTCATGGAGATGCTAAACAGTACCAGCCCTGCTATTGAGCCCTGAGGAGCACTGCATATTAACAGCCATCAGCAGAACTTCACATTTCATTATGATAGTTACAATCTTTTTTAACAGTTTTGCACATATAAAGTCTGAACCACCTGATAAATCAGAAGAACAAGATGTCTCCAATTAATACACAGGACAGGATAGTAAATCATGGCATAAGAAAGGGAGTAACACAATTCATTTTAAAAGCTAGTTATGAGGGTAGTCATTTAGAAGTTTTGCCTCATGCATATGTATTGTTTGTACATGGAAAACACTCTCTAGAATTCCCTTTCTAGAGGGAATATGGTGTTGTATTTGAACACAACCAGACATCAGAATTCCTGTGCTGCTTCAGAGTGCAGGACACCATAGTACAGGTCATCCCAGCACTTCAGGTTCTGTTTGACTGGCCCTGCACAGAACCATTCAAAAGCCAGCTTTTCCAGTAAAAATGCCAATGCTTTTAAACAAGGGAATAGATAGCAACTTCTCATTCAAAATTGAAAACTAGTAGCATTGCATTTTCTGGAAGAACGGAGAGCTTGAAAAAGTTGATTAATAAGAGCAATGAAAGCCTTTTGTTTGGACACTTCCATAATGAAACTGTTGTAGGAGTTTGTGGGCAGAACATAAGGTGCTTAGGAATTTTAGGCTGTATGGTAAAAATCAGATGAAGAAATCACAAGAGCCTTCCTGGATCTTTGCAAGATCCAGGAACTTAGTTGCCTCCAGAAGACAATGCAGTCTGCCTAAGTTACGTAGCCAGCTGTTGAAAGAGATGCATCAAGGTCCAGTGAGAAATGTATATCCACTTTGCATCCAGTTCAGTTGGAGCACTGATGAGATAGAAGCGGCAGCAGTTGATGTTAGCCCATTAAGTCAGCATACATTCAATGTGGTAGCATGGGAATATATACATATACATATAAATATGTGGTACAAACTCACCTTATAGTGAAGAAATCTTTTTTTTTGTTCCATAACTTTATGTGGAATTGTCAATGAGAACAGGAAATCTCTTAAGTTGTGATTAAAAAAAAAGTTTTCTACAGTTTTCAGAATAAGGTTAGTCATAGTGGAAAAGTCAATTTTTCTTGATTTTTCTGTTATAACAGCCTTTCACAGTACAGTGATGAAAACATGATGGATCCGTACAACTTGGCCATTTGTTTCGGGCCAACCCTGATGCCTGTTCCAGACATACAAGACCAGGTGTCTTGTCAGGCACATGTGAATGAGATAATCAAAACTATCATCATCCATCACGAGGCTATTTTTCCAGATGTGAAAGAACTTGATGGACCAGTGTATGAAAAATGCATGGCTGGAGATGACTATTGGTAAGTCACAATATTATCCTTCTGTCTCCTAAACAAAATCATTAAGCTGGTTATCTGGATAACTGCTGTGAAACAGAATTCCTTTTGCACACAATAGAAGTATGAAGATAAATGAGAAGAGCATTTCGGTCCACACAGTAAAGTGTTAAGTATAAAAAAGTGAAGCAAAGGCAATTATGATGAGCTTTCCTACAACATTTTGTGGAGGAAGCTGCTTTGTGTTCAGCCAGACAGAGACAGAGTTCTGGGTGTACTGTGCAGAGCACACAGACAGGTAGAAAATTGTTTCTTTGGCTGTGAACCACCTTATCAAATTTCAGCTTATGATGCCTGCTTCTTTTCTTTGTTGTGCTTTAACTGGGCAGGTAGCTAAACACCACACAGCCACTCACTCAGTCCCCCCGCAGTGGGATGGGGGAGAGAATTTGGAACAAAAAGTAAAATTCATGGGTTGAAATTAAGACAGTTTAATAGGACAGAAAAGAAAGGGCACATAACAATAATCAGAATTTGAAAAACAAGTGAATTAGAATTAGAATCTGCAAAACAGCCAGTGCCTGAGCAGCAGCCCCTGAGCAGCAGCCCCTGACCAGCTTTGTCCCAAGTTTATATACTGAGCATGACACCACGTGGTCAAACACCATTTGGTTGTTTGGGGTCAGCTGTCCTGGCTGTGTCTCCTTCCAGCTTCTTCTGCCCCCCAGTCTTCTTGCAGGTGGGGTGGGGTGTTCAGTGTAAACACTGCTCAGAAACAACTAAAACATCAGTGTGTTACCAACATTATTCTCATCCTAAATACAAAACACAGCATTGTACCAGCTACTAGGAAGAAAATTAACTCTATCCCAGCCAAAACCAGGACACTCCCTTGACAGCAAACACACACACTTTTTATTTATAAAGTATTCAAATGTTCTGAGGGCTTCTTAATATCTGGATTTTGTTTCAAGGAAACGTATATAGGCTTCTTCATTAATTATGTATTCATAGCACACTAGGATAATTATGTTGCACATAACTTTGTAACATTACAGAAATATTTTTAAATAATCTCATGGAGGTGGCATGTTTTTGATGTATGTGGTTCCTCTCTGCTTAACCATCTGCTTGCCTCCAGTGACAGCCCATACAGTGAGCATGGCACATTAGATGAGGTGGACCAGGATGCCAGCACAGAGCCCCACACCAGTGAAGACGGTGAGTCTGTTACGTTACCATGCCTTGGATGGGGTAAGTTCTACAGGTGTTCCATGCAGGAGACCTTCCTCCTTTCCTAATTGTGTCTTATTTGAAAGAAGGAAATTTCAGTCCTGTTATTCTCTAGCAAATCTTTAATCTCTGTGTGCTTTTGCACTCTGGATTCATCTGTGTTTGACCAGCTGTTTCCTTGTTCTCTCCTGATTTGCCCAGTTACAGGAAGGGCAAGAGAGAAACTATTTTAATCAGCACATATTATTTTCTGACATAATGTTACATTTTTAGTGATTCTTTTGTCTACAAAAACTAAATTTTTCAAAAGTGTGCCTTTAAGTATTGCAGCTAGAGGATATTTGCCATTCAGGCTCTATTTTTATTTGAATTTTAAAGCTGCTCTCTCTAAAGGATTTATAACAACTGAAAAATGTGTGTACCCCCCACAGTGAAACTTCTGAACAGTAATAATTTTCTGTAAATATCGATCACATATACTTCTGGGCATGAGAGGTATCCATGAAAAAATTGATGCAACTCTATTATATTAATTCTTTTTATCCAGGTCATAAAGGTGTATTCGACTGTGACAGTTTGACCATCCTTCAGATGTCCCTCACAGTAACTTCTGCCACGTTTCAAGCAAATTTAACAGATAGAAAAGAGTTCTCAAAATTGTTATATAAATACTGTTTTTGTGAGAATTAGTAGCCCATTAGAGGTGAAGGATTCAGAATAACACTCTGTATAGAGAAGAGCAGCAGTGTGAGCTCACTGCCTGTCTGGCCAGCAGGCAACCTGGACAGAGCAACCAGCACACGTGCACTTAGCAGCAGTAGAAGCAAAAGCTTCCCTTTGTCCGTTTCAGAGGATGTGTGGAGGAAGGAAGAGGAAAAGACAGAGCAGAGGAAAGGGGAGGAAAAGAGCTACAGCAGAAAAGGATTTATTTTTTAAAAAAAAGAATGTGATAAGGGATACTGTTTAGAAGCTGGGACAATTGCTGTAGGGAAGGGGAACCGGAAGGTGTATGTATGGGAAACGGGGCTGCACTGGTCCCATTGCACACAGAGCAGAGCAAACAATAGTTCCACTCTGGCTGTACCCGTCTGCTTTGTCACGTACGCAAGCTGTCACTGACAGATTGTCTGTCTCTTCCCCTTTGCCAAGGTGAGGAGGGGCAGGCAGAGTCTGTCACTGCAGCTGTTTGGAGAGGAGGGACATTTGGGTGAGCAGACATTACAGAAGGGGGGAAAACTGAGGGTAGGAGAGAAATCTTGATCTGCTGCCTGGGTGTATAGCCATGCCTGTGCAGCAGGGAGTACCGACAGCTCTACGAGACAGGCTGCACGTGGCTTCCTCTTGATCAGTTCTGTACCGCTAAACCCACCGTCTTTCTACAAAACATCTCCTCTAAACAGTGTGAACAAACTCGTAATTGCACTTTATTTTTCCAAGACAGTATAGCTATACTTTAGAAGAACTCCTTCTTCCATTGGAGGTGTGAAGCAAGAGTGGAAGCTGAGGAAGTCTGCCTGTCTCTCATTTAGAGCACAAGTGAAGTGCAGGTGACACACCAGTTCAATATATTGGGGCCAACTTCAGGGTCACATGACCAAACTCAGAGACAAAGGCGTGAGTGGACATGGAGAAGTGCAGCTTTTCAGCAGCCATCAAAAGCAGTTACTTCAAAGCCATGCCTAGGAAAGATGAAAACATCAGCAGGACCCAGAGGAGCAGGACTGTGGCATCGCATGATGCATCATCTGTGCCTTGATCATCATGGGCTCTACCCCTCCACTGTGTTGTTATACCAATTTTACATTCCTGCACTAGTATTACTTGTTTTATGACTGTGTCAGTGGGCAAGACAAACCCTGAAGAGAATACCTGTCAACTAGACAAAGTTCTGTTAACAGATTTAACTGCTCAAGACATGGGGTTTTGTTCACCAGATCAGCCAGTAGTTTAATTCTCGTTGCCTCATCACACCTTTTTAATTAGTTCAGTGCCAAAAGGACATTTGTGTTTACAGAGAAATAATTGTTAGCACAAAAATATTTGTAAGCTGGGTAAATACTGCTGCAAAGCTGAAGATTAAGAAGCCTGGATCACACACAAAAACTGTTGGTCTTCAACTCCCAACCTGCAAGCTCTAACCCATTTTTTTCCATGGATATGGCTTTCTGTTGTAATAGCACATGTTTCTAATGTAGGTTACAGACCTTAAATTAAATGCACTCACTCTCTCTTTGCACATACATTCATGTGTTTGTGCTCTGGACAATTCCTTTTAAAAAATATTACTTAGACCAGATATGAGGATAGGAGCAAATTTTTCAGCTTGCTTATTGAACTTCATGAGAGTCACTGATTGACATGTGGTGGATTAAAAAAACCCCTTCTACTAAAGGGTCTGGAGTATTTTGGGGGTTCAATATGGTTGATTCAGTGATTGTAAGCTGGATGCATCACTGCCAGCTGAATGTGGAGAGAGAGAAAGGGAGGTGCTGCATTGCTGCTGTATTGATCAGACACGTGGTACTTACATGGTTCCCTCTGTTAGGACATGGAAGAAGCAGATTCCGTAAATGCTAAGGGTTTTTTTTCATGTTGAAAATCATATTAGTTTTATGCTAAGATGTTGTATACAGATGTAAGACCAAGCAACCTACCCCACAGGAATTACAGGGTCATTGAAACATAATCCAGAGGTTACAATCAAAATCAAAAGGATTTATTTTACTTACTGTAGCTATAAAGTTAAACTGCAAGTGGCTCTCTCTGTGCCTACTAGAAAAAACCCATCTGTAGTGGGTGTGTCAGTAGTGCTAGAAATGTTTCATTAGAATTTAGAAAACAACAAGACTTTAGAAACTGAAAATTATGTCTGCAGAGATAAAATGCAGTAGATTGGGGTAAAAAAGAGTAGCACATATAAATGAGCATATAAATATTTCGTAACTGCTTTATTTTAAGCATATGAATTGTTGTGGGTTTTTTCCCCTAAGTTTACTGGTGTTCATGTGTTTCAGTTGATCACTGGAAAGGGAAGCGGGAAAGAGAAGGAGCTGCATTTTACTGTGGTGTTTTCAGGCTTTTTTAGATGTGCAGAAGGTATCCTGATAAGGAAAACATACAAGTTTTTCCTTTCTCCTAAATCAGAAAATGAGATTTAATTTGTGAGTTTCACAACATTTGTACTCAAGCTGAGACACAAAAGAAATCTCTCTGTAATTTTCCTGCAGACAAACCTTTACCTGGAAATGTCTCTGCAGTAAGGATTCAAAGGACATTGTCCATGTTTTACTGAAACAACTGTTAGCATATTTCCTTTACTTTCAAATTGATGGAGATTTTTTATTCTTGTTGGAGTCATATGGTAAAGGGTGACTAGATCTGTTTGCAAAGGAAGTAAACATTTCCTGAGGAAGTTAGACAGATGGAGTTCTCCTAGGAAAATATACATAAAATTAATACCATACTCTTCATAGATATCTCATAAACTTAGGATGAAACTTTAGATGTTATTTCTGCTGAAAACAAAACTTACAGGGACGTGTCAGGCTGTAAGTTGTTGTTGTGTTCCCAACACATAGTCATTTTCTTGCCCTTCAGTAGTGCATGCTGTGATTGACACTTTGCCAAATTCTGTTTTGTCAACGCCTTGCAACACTTCTTTGCTCTTGCTCTTCCCAATCAGAGAACTGCTGTCCTGAGGACAGGACTTTTAAGTTGCAAAACCACTCTATTCTCTGATGGGATGCAGAATAAGATAAAGAAATAGGGAGATAGCATCTTCCTGGGGAGTTCAAGGATATACTTTATTCCCAACTGACAGGGTGCACCTGTAGGAAGGTTAGGTCTACATCTGGCACTCCAGTCCCCAAACTAAAACTAACACTTAGGTTTCTTCTGCCCTTTCTGCTCTCCCAAGCAGCAAAAGTTTTTCCCACAGTTCTTCAGTATGTCCTAATTTTTCACTTCCATTAGCATTGCCTGATTCACTAGAGATGATAGCTGGTGAGATCCTGTATGTCATCAAATACTTCTTGCTATTTTAGTTGAATGCCTGCAGGTATGGACAGAGCAGTGCAATTACACTTCCCTCCGAGCTGTCAGTTCTACTGTTAGACGTTCAGTACCACACACAGAATTTGAGTTACAGATCCCAAATTTAGCTTTCATTACTTTAGCTTCTTGGAAATACTCATCTGTCATTCAGTAACCTTGATGTTAAATGGCTTAACGTTCCAAAATGCATTTATTTCTAGGAGTAACTGTCATGGTACTTTGGTTTTCACTATTAAAGCTTGACCTGTAACAAGGTGAATTACTATTTAAGTACAGTCTCAGTACTGTTTCCTGTAGGAAAGTTATCTCTGTGTAGAAAGAAAAAAACCCACTCCTTTCACGGCAGGAAAACCTGTCTGAACTTCTTTTTTGTCCTCTTTGTGAAATCTGTGTGAAATCTACTGGGCACTCCTCCCTGAGGAGGTGGGATTTGTTACCCAGGCAATCTGATGTACATGTCTTAAAAGTCGCATCCACTGTGGGTACATTAACAATTCATACAGCTGGTTCCAGGGGGACGACATCATTCAGACCTCTGAGAAACTGTGTGAGTCTTGCAGGTGGTAGAAGGATACAATAAACAGGTTCCCAGCGCACCACACTTAGATTAGCCTAATTCCACTGAGTGAGATAGAACAATTTCTAGTTTAGTCCACTGATTTGTAAATTAAAATACCTGTATAATTGTGGGTTACTATATGGTCTCTTGAAGTTAGCAGAGAAACAGGAAATTCCATAGCTAATCAGTGTAGGGGTTTATCAATCAATCCAGTGCTCATGAGCATTACCAATTAACTGCAGAGTATGTCTAAGGAAAATGCGTGCAGGAACTTCGGGATTTTATGACTTACTGTAAAACTTTTTTGTTTGGTTGACTTCTTTTTTTTATGTTTTGAAGTATTACCTGTTAGTGAGTGACTGGCTCTCTGAAGCCTGGGAGGTTTTATTTCTGAATTCTTGACCAACTCTACCATAACCCGTAAATTAGCTGCAATCTGAGAACAGGGTGTTCATACAAATGTCTGCTCATTTTCAATCCTACCTGATTCCAGTAATTCCTTCTTACAACAAACTCCACAAGCAAAGCATATGATAGATATAAGAACTGTGGGGGTTTTGTTAGTGTTACATTATTGCCATTTGATTTCATATTGCCCTCTTAAAGACAATGCAATGTAAACAGGCATGTTTGGTTTTACTTCTTTTCATTTGGCAGTAGTGTCTTTCTGGGCCTTATGCTTTGTGGCATCTGCATTTTCTGTTCGAGAGAGACTGTAGACTGAATATCTAGAAATGACAACAGGGTAACATAGCAGAATATCACACCACCATTAGAGGTTTCCCAGTTTACCAGAATGTTTCTTTCTATGTCAACTTTGTATTTTCTTTGCTTAAAAACATAAAACCAAGAAACCCTTCAGCCTCAACCACAAGGGAATGCCGGTGAGCAAGACATTCATGGGGGCCATGATGTTTGTTATAAATTCTCATCAGGCTGAACAAAGACATTGGACACGTGTCAGGGAACTCTTATGTTTTATTGTACAGTCACCATAACTTCAGCCACCAGCCCAATATTTAGACTCAAAAGGTATTGGCTAACACACCCTTAAATTTCTTAAAACAGACTTCCACAAGAGTGGAGGTGAAAAAGTCTTTAGTTTTGTTCAGTACACTTCAGTAAGTTCTCAACTCCCACAACACACAACCAAAGGTGCTGACTCAAAAGCCACAGTGCATCTGATATTCAAAGGTGCTGGGTCACAAGTTCTTCCCTCCCACAACAAACTTCAAGGCAGAGTATGGGGTAGACTATGATAGTTGTGCTTTGCCCAGGCAAGGCAAGGGAAGAAAACAAAAAATAACACCAGTCCTTAGATCCCGCATTGGTGCTGCCGTGTCAATGGTCCAGAGCAGGGGCTGTGAGACAAAGAAAGCAAGAGAGAGAAAGAGAGGAAAAAGACAGAGAAAAGAGAAAAAAAGAGAATATACTCCTCTACAGCCATCCCGTAGGGATGCATTTTCAGGAATTAATACTGTTATTGCTAGGTTCTTATTTGTATTTATATAACTGAAGTAATGTCTGCCACCATACATTACTTTTGTGTTTGCAACAGTGAATTCCCCATATCACTGTATTCCATCTCTGTAAAGTTTCTGAGTTAGTAACTTCTAAACACACTGCAGTTTGTCACTGACAGGAGCTCTTAACATGACTGCAGAAGCAACAGCCTTCTGCAGGCTAGGCAAGTTATTAAAAAAATGAGCTGCAAACTATAACCTCAGTAAAGGTGCTATCACTATGTTTTCACACTGTAGAATGAAGTTAATTTTAAAAAGTCATTCCTGTGCAAAATGCTGTCATAAAGGGACAGTGGCTTTCATTACCAGCCTGGTTCTTTAGGGAATTACAACCTCAGCAATTTTAATTTGCACCAGACAGAAAGTTGCTATGCTAGTCATTAGCCCAGATGTTAATTTCCATCTAAATATTGCTCTAATTATGTAAAGAAATAAGGCATTTCAGGGACTCTTGAGTTACTGGAATCATCAAAGTATGTGATTTTTAGACCTGTATTTTGCAATTTTTTCTTTATGTTTTGAGACTTTGATGACAAAATTGGATCTGTTAGAGCTCAGGTGCTTTTGGTTTTAAGCAGAAGAAATAAGAGGTTGTTAAAATCACAGCTGTTTGCTGGATGCCCGGGCTCAGCTGTGGCCATACCTGCAGGGCCCCTTTGCTGACATCATAGGGCTCCATCCTGGCACAGGTTATGGGATGGAGCCCAGTGCCAACACAAGGCTGAATTTACCAGCATTCTGACAGAGGATTAGCCAGGACTGCTGTAGCCTGTGTTTGGCTTCAGAAAACACCAGCCTCCCCTGCAGAAACCAGGGCAGCTCGGGATTTTGGAGCCGGCAGAGCTGCTTTAAGCAACTTGAGGCCACACAGGGACTGTCCCCGTGGTCTGGAGTCATCTGTCTCACTCCAAAGAGGCATTAAGGAAGTGGATTAAAGCACGAGGCTTCAGTGCTGTGTAAAACACTAGGTTTCAGTAGGTCTGCATGCTCGTCACGTAAAAGACAGAAATCCCATGCCCCAGTTAGGCAGGGTATCCCTACTCATGCACAGGCTAAACTTGTCTTCCTTCCTTTGCCACTGCAGATGTTAAAAGTACTCCTGTTTACTTTTCCCTTATCACTCTGGTTCCTTGGGCCTTTGATTATTCATCTGGGCCTGTTTATTTTATTTTCGGAAGTCTTCATTGCCTGGCGTCCATCCCATTCTCCAGCCATGCAGGAGCCCTTCCAGCAGGAGGCAGAGGCCTCTCTCCCAAAGGCCGTTGTAACATTTGAGTATGCTGTTGATTTCTGCAGTTCCTGAAGCAACGCAGATGTTTCACACCTGGGGTACAGATTGATTATGTTTCTTTGTAAGGGACGCATTGTAACTACTGCCTGAAGTCTGCCTTAATTCGGCTGATCTCTCTCAGAATGAGCACAGAGAAAATGCAAAAAATGGGGTTTATGAAACCAAAATGAGTGTTACGGAATCTGATATTTGTTGTTCTTCCCACCCAGAGTGCGAGCCCATAGAAGCTATTGCCAAGTTTGACTATGTTGGAAGATCTGCACGAGAACTCTCTTTCAAGAAAGGAGCTTCCCTTCTGCTCTATCACCGAGCATCTGAAGACTGGTGGGAAGGAAGGCACAATGGAATTGATGGCCTTGTCCCTCACCAGTACATAGTGGTGCAGGATATGTAAGCAGTGTCTGGTGTGGCTGGGTTCTTGGGTGTAAAGTCTGAAGCGTTTAACAGCATTTTCCAAATGTCAGTGGTTTGAAGGCTCAGATGGATTAAACATCTGCCTTCTGTGCAGGATACCTGTCTTCACTGCCCTGAATTGACAGCTCCATCAAAACCTACTACTAGGCTAAGCCACTTCTATGGATACATTCCCAGTACATTAAGAGACAGATACTGCTGCACCTATTTTAATTTGACTATCTCTTTGTAGCAGTTGCTGACTTTTAACTTCAGAATAGCAAGAGCTGGGGAAATGCAGCCCTGAACTCTTGTTTTACAGTATTAAGCATGTGCTTTGCCAAGGGTGACAAAGTTCTTTACAGAAGGGTTATATACACTCAAAGTGTAAAGAGCTCAGTAAACAGAAGGATTATAAACAATTTTGGGAGATGTGCAAGGGCTGTAGTGCATTATAAAATGCCTGCTTTTCTTAAGGGGATTAAACTCTGAGAGTGCCAAGGTGCACTGTCACACTTCACTCACTGACTTCTCATCTCACCACCGGTGTTCTGTTCAGGGATGATACTTTCTCAGATACTCTGAGCCAGAAAGCAGACAGTGAGGCCAGCAGCGGACCCATCACTGAGGACAAGTCATCATCAAAGGACATGAACTCTCCTACTGACCGTCACTCAGATGTGTATTTAGGAAGGTAAGCTTCAGCATAACGGGTTTTCAGTAGTCCTGCTCACAGCTCAGCTAACACAGTAATTACTCTTCCACATGCTTATGCTGGGTCACTACAATTTGTCCTACAACCACTTCTTCACTGGTGCAGGCAGAGAAAGAGATCGGAACCTCCACCTCCACTGAGGCGCCCAGGCAGGAGCAGCGATGGCCACTGCCCGGTACACCCACCTCACCCTCTCTCCAGCTCGGCCATGGAGCTGGGCTCCCCCAGCCTGGCAAGTCACTGCAGCCCCAGAGCCCTCCTTCAGAACCGCAGCCTCAACGCCGACAGCCCGGAGCGGCGGCGCCGGCCTGGCCACGGCAGCCTCACTAACATCAGCAGGCACGACTCGCTGAAGAAGATTGATAGCCCTCCCATTAGAAGGTCTACATCTTCTGGTCAGTACACAGGTTTCAATGACCATAAACCACTGGACCCAGAGTCAATAGCTCAGGTTTGTGTCTTTTTTATTTATGGCGCTGTCTGATTTTCTGAGGAGCAGGTCTCATTGAATAGCACAGCACAGAGCACATGCATTGGTGGGAAGGTGTGTGCAGGGGAATATCCTGCTTGGCTTTCCAAACAGAGTATGTGTGCAAGAAGATGCATTAAGCAATCCTGAACAGAAGAAGCACCAAGGGAAGTAAACATTGTAGAAGCAATAAAGAGAAATTATTTCCCATTACACTGTGATGAAATTGCCTCTGCCATACAGAACACTAGGACAGTATTACAACAGCTACATAGATCGCTGTGCTCTGTTGAAGGCTGTCCTATTCTGACTTGCATGTAATTAGTGTTCAGTTATTTCTCAGTATTATGGTAAGCAGAAAAGTGGTCTGACTGGCTAGTAATGACCTTGCCATTCAAAGAAGAGAATTACAGTCCAGGGTCTTGTGGATTTTATAGTTTTCATACAGTCCATCCTGTGTGTTGATTTGATGCATGTAGTAGAACCTGATGTGCAAGACGTTGCAGCTGCATAAATTGTGGGCCATCTTACGCCTGTGTGATTTGTCACCAGTCTCATTTGTGGCAGTGAAGAGGTGAAAAGAATGGTATAGGAAGCACTCTGATCATCAAATTGGTCAGCTGTTGTACTGAGCTGGTAACAGCTCTTGAGTAAATAGATACCTCTGTCTTCAGAACTCACATTTTTTTCTAGGTAGGATAACGTGATTACTAGGGGCACCCTGACGGTGCTCTATGATTGCAAATGCATTTTGTAATAATGCTGGCACTTACATTTTAAAATTTATTGTACTGGTAATGCTTGCTTTCAAACTCTGCTTCCAGCAAGGAATAGAAGGGACTGGCATGCTTAGGTCAGAACCCATGTATTGGGGTTAGAAAGTGCAAGTGTTTTTACTGTTTTATTTTATTCTAAGCTATTAATTTACTTTCCTGGAACAGCACTGTTTGGCTTAAGGTATCTCTTTTTTATGCCCAGACTGGTGGTCATTTGGCAGTGAGAGAACCCAAACTTTGATTAAACTATGTTTAATAGTGTGAGCAGGCAGGGAACACCAGCTATTTTAAGCTTAGTTCCATCTCAATACCACTGAAAAGCAGTAAACTAGTATCTTGGTGCATTCTTTTAGCCTTCAGGCCAGAAATAAATCAGAAGAAAACAGTTTTTCTTAGGTGTGCATACTGAGCAATATCTTAGAGTTTTTTTCTGTTTAAGGTTTAACTCAGTGAAACAAGAGGAGAGAAGAGCTGATAGGCACACAAACTTTATTTCCTTCGAAAACTAGGTGTTATAATCTATGTGTGGGAATACAGACCCTGAACACCTGAGGCTTTAGAGGAGAGGATCAGTTAGCTAAGAGTGAGCAAATGGACTAAAATCTTTATAGTTGTCAGTACCCAAAAGGTGACAGAAATCTTCACCACTAAATCACTGCTAAGCAAATATCAATTGCCCTGACAATCACATCATAGAATGGCTTGCAGATTTTAGTGTAACACCTTTTTTAAATTCTCTTATGTGAACAAGGTTGAATGTTTGTAATGTCCACCCAAAGCTGCCATGTTGTCAATCATAATGTCTTTCAAATAAATCTGGTGGAAATTGGTTTTAGCACTATCATAATTGTTAGAGGATGGTTGGTGAATTAATTCATGCATTTCCTTCCCCGTCCCCTTGCTCCTTTGCATCCAGTAACTCTGCATTCAGTGCATTCAGGCACTTTGCATTCAGTAGCAACATGAATGACAAGGTACTCTCTCTGTGCTCTGACCCAGGACATCGAGGAGACGATGAACACAGCACTGAACGAGCTCCGTGAGCTGGAGCGGCAGAGCTCGGCCAAACACGCCCCTGATGTCGTCTTGGACACCTTGGAGCAGATGAAAAACAGCCCCACCCCTGCCACCTCCACCGAGTCGCTCAGCCCTCTCCACAGCGTCGTTCTAAGGAGCTCCGAGCCTCAGATCCGCCGTAGCACTAGTTCTTCCAGTGACACCATGAGTACTTTCAAGCCCATGGTGGCCCCTAGAATGGGAGTGCAGCTGAAACCTCCTGCTCTTAGGCCAAAACCTATTGTTCTTCCAAAAACAAATCCTAGCATAGGGCCTTCCCCTCCTTCCCAGGGTCCAGCCGACAAATCTTGCACAATGTAGGCAGCTCAGCCACCCACAGTGCCCAGCTGGGGTATGCTAGGGAAAGGGATGGATTAACAATAGAAGCCAGGGCTCTGTAACATCATTTGGTCATGTTTGTAACTGGAGAGGCTTTGTTTTTCAGTGTTTTTGAATGTATTGTCTGAAAGTAGCTACATTAATATGGGCATTTGTATTTTGTATGGTTTCGATTAAACGAAAAACTGGACAATTGTGCATAGTTTTAAAAAACAAACATAGACTTACTTGAAAACTTGATGCTGCACCATTTGTAATAAAACCAACACAGATCACAAACAGCTTGCCACGTTGTAACATACTTCACAGTCTTACTGTAGCTATATAATAACAGATCCTGCACAAAACTAAGGGGCGGGAGGGGGTTCAGGGGACATGGAGCCTCTCATTTCTGGGTCACCAAACCAAATCTCAAGCAGGTTAGTAAGAACTGAAATCTAGCATGTGAGGATTGTGTCTGTGTGGAATGTCTAAGTCATCTCAGGCCACATTTCTTACTTAAGACACACCAAAAAAAAAAAACACCAAACCCTCACAACTCGTAATTGGCACCAAGTTTTAGCTTTCTTGTTGGCAGTCTCACTAGAGGCAAGCGCTGGATGGAGCTGGAGATCACATTGCTCTCACTGATACAAAGCAGCATTCCAGGACACAGCTAAAGCACATCTCCAGGACAGTATCTAGAAACTCCTTTTGCTGCCCTCTGTAATAGTGTACCTTTTCCCATGACCTTCATTCCCTGATACCACATTTTTTACAAAAGCTAAAATTGTTTGAAGTTCACAGTTAAGCAAGCCAGGCTCTGGGGAGACCGTGGACCTGTTGGTCCATTAGGCAGCGTGAGGGGCGATTTAAGGGATCAACTATACAGTAATTCAGAAAAGTATCCCATTGACTGTATTGCTCAGTGTCCAATCCAGGGTGTGATTTGGGCTGCAGTAGTCCGGGTTCTGAGCTGACCCAGCCGTGCTGAGTGCCTTGCACAGCGCGAATGCTTGGTTGTGCTGACGGCAGCAAGACAGGGACTCGGAAGAGGGACTACCCCCTGCCAGTGGTGCAGGGGTCACTCACAGGACAGGCAGCTCAGTTTCTACAGCCTAGATTCAAGCTGACCAAAGTTTTCCATAACCTCTTTCTCCTCCACTTCCTCTTTTTTTAATGACAGAAATCAGTACCTTTCTTACATCTGTGCGAGTGGCAACTGTCAGCTTTGCTTAGTGCTCTGTTAAACTGCGTTAGGCGTGAACTAAACCTACAGCTGTTTTGCACATTGCAACAGTAAGCCATAATATTATTTCTGTGAACATATTTTCAAACATCCAATCCATAAAAGAAGTTTCAATTAATAAAATGGGGGGGAAAAAAATCACTTGTGGTCCACCTACAGAAGTACAACTGGCTGTAATTAAGATCTGTCTTTCCACATATTCTGTAAGATCTCACTCTTGGAAAGCTTGAAATTGCAGAACTCACTATACATAAACAATTGAGTTTGGGAGGAGAAGAGTAGTGACAAAATTTGATAGACATAATTGTTGAGGTGACAGGAATAATTTCCTGTTGTTATTTAGGAGCAAATTATTCCTGCTCTGATACACACCTTCTAGACAGGTGATGCAATGTGAAGCTCCAGGTGTGAGAAGTACCCCATGAACTGCCTCTGAGCCCCAAACTATTGCTGGTATTTGCAAACCCTTTTCAATACAGTCACAGACTACACACACATCTAGGCTAGAGGCAAAGTCTTAATGCAGCACAGTGGGCTGTGCAGCACGGGTCAGCAAACCTCCATCCAGTCAACTGTACTGCCTGGTCCTAACGCCAGGGCCAGAGCGTAAGCCAGGCCAGCCCCAGCTGCAGACCAGTGCTGGTCTGTGGGGTCTGCTCACTCATTTGGGACCAGAGATATTTTCAAGTAGTTCCCCAGTTTACTAGACTCAGTGGAACAAAACTGGAATTTCAGCTTTCATTTACATACAGTTTTTGTCTAGCATTTTTAAATTAACCCACCTGGCACAATTGAGATGGATACCTGTATCTTTAAATTGCATAGGGAATTTTGTATGTTTAAATAACTGTACTGGACTCCATAATGCTTATATTAGAAATTGTTTAGCAAAAGAAAATATTAGAAACAGTGCATTTAGTGAATGCATCCTCTTAGTGCATTCACACAGTTAATGTGTAGTTTGATGGTTATTATAGATACTTTAAAGCATAGTAAGTGGATATGTAACAGGAAAGACTGCTACATCTTCAGGCATACTAAAGGGTAACTCCTGCACACCTAATCCAATCAGTATTGTCCTTTACTGTAAAGTTTGATGAATTGCAGTACTGGTAGCTTCCTGCTTGTTGACTGTTACCTACTTGTGTCAATGTACATCTGTAGTATGTACATGTGAAAGTGCCTTTAAATTTTAGAGGAGCTTTAGCTTTGCTCTTGTACTGTTGCATTTCCATTGCATCCTTTCCTGTTCGTGTATGGCTGCATTCCCATTGCATTCCTTCCACTCTTGAAGATCAAATAAAAACATGGAAAATCCACAGTTCTGGAAGAGAAATGTACTGTTAATCTGTTGTGACAATGCACTTTTATGTATAGTACTGTACATTTTGGCATGTACCATTACAAGCTTCAGTATACATTCAAGTTTGTTCCTCATAGTGTATCTTTATAATAAAGAAGATAGTTCTGTCTCTGTGTGTAGTTTTGCTGGGTAAACCACCGTATCTTCCAACATGGACTGACAATCTATTTCCCACATATGGGAGCATCCAGCACACCAGCATCCCCCAGCTACCCACACCCCATGCTGCCTCAAGTGCTATGACCCTCTAGGCCTGAAGAAGCACTTGTTCTTGGAAAGGCCCCTGCCTAACTTAAAGTCCCTCTGTACCTGAAGACTCCTCACAAAGAGCCACCAACTTCACATAGTTCTGCCTGAGCACCCATCAAGAGCAGTCAATCCTTCTCCCACTGGCTGAGGAAACCCCCTGGTGCCCACTTGACCAAACACCCTGCCACCCCACCTCCTGCTCCCCACAGGAAAAGTGGGGTGAATAAAACACTCCAGCTTACATATTTTAAAATAGAATGAAAAGAATTTTAGAGGGGACATTTCCTAAAATGGGGATATTTCTTGGAACAAAAGAAGAGGTGCTATCAGGCTGGGAGAGGACGGGGAGAGTGCCACAGTTAAGGGTTATATTCAGTGACTTCATGTCTGAGAAATGGTGGCAATACACACCCTCACAGCTGGCTCCAGGGGCCAGGGGTCTGTGATTGTCAGGCTGACCGCTGCATGAGAGATGTTCTGCCATAAGTGGATCAGATGCTATCAAGGACAATTCCTGGGCTTGGAGTACAGCTGCCCAAATAGGCTCGCCGCACTGCCCAACGTAGGTGTTCAGGGGGAGAAGAGCTGTTTGGAAATGCATTCTCAATCCATGCTAAAAAACCCCAAACCAGTCATCCCTGGTTGTTGTTGAGGACCACCATGTGCCTGAAGAAGACAAATGCCCCATTCCTGGAAATGTTCAAGGTCAGGCTGGATGGAGCTTTAAGCAGTCTGGTCCTAGGGTGGAAGGTGTCCCTGCCTATGGCAGGGGGTTGGAACTGGACGATCTTTAAGGTGCTTTCCAATGCAAACCATGCTATGATTCTGTGCCGGGCAGTGTGGGGTGGTGTGGGGGAAGGGGCGCAGCAGCCACCCCGGCTCAGAGCAGGGCTGTCACTCCTCTCACTGAGAAGCTGCCATAATGTGACTGCTCATCCATCAGCCCATGGCAGCAGCCTTTGCACCACCGTGTCCAGTGACCTACTTCGGGCATTTCTTCTTGTCCCCTACTGCACAAAAGCTGACTACGGCACACAGGAGGGGACAGCAAAGGTCATTCCTCATTCAAGGTCCTGCACAGCCCAGAGGATGCATAACCCAATTTCCACAGTCAGATCGTTCACTGGGGAAGGGAGGAGCTTATGTGGTGGCTTTTAATCTGTTTTAAAATAAATAAGAAAATACAAGAAGAGGAGTCTCCTCTTGTTTTATAATATGAAGTTTCAGGATTGCACTGTGCTGACTTCCTAGCTTCCTTCCAGTTTTCATAGTGGAAAGAAGCCCAGCTCTCATGGAGACAGCCAAAGCTTTTGGCAGGTGGTGGAGGAACTGCTGACTCTACTGGTGCCCAAAAAGCAAAAGGCTGATGAGCTGTTTTGCTGAGAAAAGTGTGTTGGCTGAGCAGAAAAAGAGTAGCAGGGGCAGCAGTGTTTAGCTCTCAGGCCACTGCTGCAAATCATTGTTTCAAGCCACATGCAGCTCCAGGATGTGGCATTGCCCCGGCCTGCTCAAACACCTCCTCAGACAGCGTGAGAAAACCACGGAGGATCCACCCAGGTTTTAAGTCCTCTTTGGCAAAGACACAGTTTGTTTCTTACTCTGTGGCTCACATGGACTTACCCTGACCAGAAGGATCCATAGTTGCTCTGTTCAGTCACTGCTACCCTGTGGGACAAGCCTTGACGTTCATCTGGATGGAACAGATGCATGGGGAACAACTGAAACCAGAAAAGTATTAACTAGAGAGGGTACAGGGGGAAGGTACCAGTCTTGTACATAGGAATACTGCTTTCTCTATAACTTGCCTCTTGAGGGAAAAAGCCTCTCAGTATAATATAAGAAAGCCCAAACAGATCAACAATTCAGCATCCTAAAACCCAGTTAGCTGAACCAGCTCAGTTACTGTTTAACAAACCAACCACTCATTGGGACATGCCACTGTAAGTGCAGCTACTCCCTGTCTTTGCATTTCCCACAAGGGCATTTGCAGATCAGGCAGCTGGCAGCAGCAGTCTCTGCCAGCACCCCGGCTCCAGCAGACCCAGCTGGAGCAGGTTTTTCCTGCCGGGGAGCCCTCGTCACTCACTCTGCACCTCAGAGCCGCAGCTCACCTGGATGGCAGCGGCCTTGGCCCCAGCCCCAGGTCCTGCCTGCCCTCAGCCCTTTCCTGGCAGTCAGCCCCGCTGGATTCCCTCCTCCCCCGGCCCCAGCAGGGCTCTAGCCCTAGCACGGATTTGGTTCCTCTCATCCAGCCATCCCACTGATCAGCAAGGCCAGAACCAGTGGAAAGGAACACAGAAAATGGCAGGCCTCAGAGCAGCCCGCCTGATGCACCATCCCCACCAGATGTGAGAGCAAAACTCGTGCGGTGGCACTAAGCTGGAATCAAGGGAGAGAAGAGCTCTGTATTCCCTCACCTTCTGACACAGCAGGCACAGAGAGAGCTGGCCCGAGGGCTGGAAGGAGACATGCACAATTTGATGCTAAAAGGGAGGGGATTAAATAGAGTTAAATTACATCGTCTGGGTCTGGCTGAATTGGACAGGTCAGCAGGTTTTCTCTTACCTTTCTCAATACATATATGCAAATTAAAAATGCAGGAACACACTTTTTACTGTACCTCTGCAGTCAGTTGAGCCTCTGCCCCACGGCTGCACAGTGTGTCCCATGACTGTCTCTTCTCTAAGTAACAAGTGATAAGCCAAGAGGAAATGGGCTCAAGCTGCATCACAGGAGGCTTAGATTGGATGTTAGGAAAAATTTCTTCACTGGGGTTGTCAAGCACTGGAACAGGCTGCCCAGGGAAGTGGCTGAGTCACCATCCCTGGAGGTGCTTAAAAGCCATATAAATGTGGCACTTGGAGACATGGTTTGGGGGTGCACGTGGCAGTGCTGAATTAACAGTTGGACTCGATGATCTGAAAGGCCTTTTCCAATCTAAACTGTTCCACGATTCTGTGATCCCCAGTTGTGTCACTGCCACCTCCCAGCAGGGTCAGGCCACACTGGTCACTGCAGACAGATGAGAGCAGCTTAGTGATTCAGGCTGGAGGTTGAGGATTTCCCTTTTCTTAATTAACAAACTGCATTGATCTTTTTTCTAATAGCATAGTAATGGAATATGAATGTGAAGTACAAGGCAAAAAAAAAAAAAAAATCAGCTGTAACATATATACAAGTTGTGCTGTACAAAGGAGGTCAAACACTTGCGGGATCAAAATCAATAACAGCTGCCCTGAGTGCAGCACCGTGGATAAACCAAAACCAAACCCTGCCTGTTCTCATCTCCGTGAAGCACATTGATTCCTCCCTTAATATCTGCCATGTGCCTTTTCAGTAGTGTACACTGACATCTATAAACACTGACCAAACAACATAAAATAGTGATTTACATTTATTTGAATGAATTATGCTCTGGGAGGGACAAATCACTGAGCCCAGCACTCCTCTGGAGGTGAATAAGACACTCATTGAAATGGTCAGGCTTCTGGCAGTGAGTTTTTGATTGCAAAGAAATGGCATTAGCATGGATGTTGTTACCAGAGCATGAGTAGAGAATTTAAATGTGCTAAAGGTGGAAAATGCATAAAATCCTTCACAACTTCGACACAGAACTGCTGAGTACCTTAAAACAACTCCCTGCAACACATATTTTAATTGGGTTTTTTACCTGCCAACAATCTTTTCTGAGACAGACATTACAGTAACAGCCCTGCACCCCCAGCAAACAGAACCAAGGTGAATATAACATGGTTATTTGTCAATACTCACACATTTAAGCTGAATTTCACTCAGATAGTTTTCTTGGCTATTTAAATGTGTTTTTTTTTTCCTGAAAGCTACTACAAGAATACGTCGAAAATTAATTTCAGACCTAGTGTGAAGACCATTTTTTAATTTGCCATACATATCATAATGCTTATTTTATGGCTAAGTCAAAGTTATTCTAAACAAAATCAGTTTACACACAAGGTTACAATCAGAGATAGAAATGTGGCTAATCTGGGGCTGCTAAATCATGTAGTTAATTCTGAATGCTCCTCCGTGCCCCTTCCAAAATTACAAATTAAAAACAAATAAATATGTACGCACATACCATTTCTTTGTGGCATTGGGCCATGTACATTGCGAAATTCCTGCTGCATGTTTTATTTGTGCTTAAGAAAACACGGTAATGTGGTCTGTTTTGGAGGGAGAAAGCCCTCCATCCCTGGGCAGCACGTGGGGAACACCAGGCAGCCCCACTGGAGGGATGCCCATTTTCACACCCCCACAGGACCACCCTCCTCCTGCACCCCAGGCTGGCAGCACAGCAGGTTCTGCCCAGCTTTCTCCAACCAGATCCCAGGCAATGCTGCCACTACACCTCAGGCCTTCAAAATTCTCCCAGTACTAAAAATTCACTTTGTCAAGCACTGGAAGTTTGGAACTAATACAATTTTTTATGTCCTGTAAGCCTAAATGCCATTTGTATCCATGTACATCCATGAGTTGTGCACATGAAAATGTGCATGTCTAATGAAGCAGCAGCTGATTTACAAGCTTTTATGTGAAAACTTGAGTTTCTTCTGTACCTGCATTGTAACATTGAGTGTCTGGCTTGGCTTCTATAGAAATAACTTGATTTTCTGTTTACATGCCACCAGTTTGGGTGTTTGCCATTTCACTGTTTTAACTTTTTTCCTGCTTTATAGGCATACCAGCAGGCTCCAGCATTTCAATACAATTTCCGTGTGCACTACAGTTCCATCTCCAGTACCAGGTACATTTATTATTACCTCAAAGCAAACTCAATTTTTCCAGAGATCTATTAGTAATGCTAGTTATAGAATAATTCAGTTATGCTTAATGTGCTTTTCATTCTTAGTTAATAAAATTGATGGGAAGGCAATTCCTGCAGATAATTTAACTTTTCCCAATATTTTCTTTTCTTGGTGAAATAAATAAAGAGTTCTGCTCAGGCCTTACAAATTTAGCAGCGTCTGCCCCAGACATCAGCTGCAGATGGAGCCCTGTTTGAGGGTGCCCGTGCAGGGTGGCAGCACTGCCCTGGTCCCTGCACTGTGACCTCCAGGGCTCACCCCTGCTCATCACAACATCAGTGGGACATTTCCCCCTCTGTTAACCTGAAAGAGACTAAGCATGACAGCATTCAAATCTATACAACCCCTCTAACATACTCTGAATCCCGTGTGTCATGGTAAAAGTAAAGCAGCACTCAAATGCAGTAGGAGACAGTCCACACCCTGCTCTCTTGGAGGAGGACTGGAGGTAAATATGTCACCTGTGCCATCCCTACAAGGCTACCGAGTGTCAGACAGCATCCCTGAGGGTCCTTGCCCTCTTTGCCAAAGCCAACACAAGTATCTCCAGTGCCTGCACTGGCTCCGTTTCCCCGCTGCATCCACTTTTCAAAGCACTGGGAACTGCCATGTCTCGTCTGACTAAAGGAAGGATTCCAGTATCAAATAAAACACATCAAGCAGGGGAAAAGACCTATTTGTATGTGGCAGAAATGCTTCCAGAATTAGGTGCTGCAGTTCCTCAAAAGGAAATACAAATCACTTTGGGGTTATGCTTATGTGCAGGAATGTTTTCCAGTGTTGTTTGCAGTAGTCTGAGTAAGAGTGGGGGATACTCAGGTTTGTTCATAACTTCTGTGGAGATAGGGCTGAAGTGGGACCGGTGCTCTTCTCTCCAGGGCATTTGTAATTCACTCCTGTCTCTGGGAAATGCTGCCCAGCACCTCTGGTGTCCCACTTCACTGGGGACAGAGCTTGGCAGGGGAAGGACCTGAGTGCAGGATGCTCCTAAACTGGGCAGAAGATGATTCTGTAAGAGTGGCAAAAACAAAGGATAAAAGATTCAGCCAAAGAGGCACTGAGCTGGGTCCAACATACTCTCATCTCCCAAGTGCTGGGAGATGTTTTGCTGCAGGGTATCCTCCCTGCCAGGACAGGGTGTGCAGGGAAAGGAAGCAGCAGGGCCTGGGGGAAGCTGCAGATGTTTTAACACTTAGAAGATCAGGGAGGAAAATAAAAGGTCACTGTAATTCAGGTGAAAAGTGATGCTTGAATTCCTGTCAAGCTTCCTATCCACCACAAGTGATTTTGTGTCCACTGCCATGTTGTTGAAGGCAGGAGTGGCAGCCCACGCTGAGCTGGCCACTGAGGCTGTGCCAGGAGCCTGGATCGTGCAGGAGGTGAGACACCAGACATGGACAGGCAATGAAAGGCACCACCAGATTTTGTGCCCACAATTCTGTCTCCAGGATGACTGTTTGTAAAACAAAAGCAGAGAGTCCTGTGGAAACTTCATTTCCCTTCATGTACCATTGCATGCACTATTCAGAGTATGAAATTTAAAACAATTTATTTTAAGCTCTAGCTTGTACCTCAGGGTAACTGAATATTAAAAATTCATGGTTCAGTTCATAACAGTTTCTCATAATTTGTGTGGGTTTTCCGTGGGGTTTACCCTTTAAGGGGAGCTGAATGCACATTTCATGGTGGGAGCACTGGCATTTAGCCTCAAGCAAAATCCCAGTCCCCAGCAAGTTAACCTATGCAGGAACATAAGATTTATTCTATTGGCTTGTACTACAAAATGTCTGAATTTTTTAAAGGAAAACCCTCCAAAAGGCCTAAACCAAACTGTCCAACAGCCCCTGGGTAGCTTCTGTTTAAATCTGACTATTTTACCAGTGACATCTCTCTTCCGTATTCAAACACCAAACCAGAGAGTCCTGCCATCTTTTAAGAGACTCAAGGGTTAAATTCAGCTGCATCTCTCATTTCATATATAGGATATTAACTCTACATTGCATCTTTATGAAGTATTGTATACCTAAGTTATAAATCACAAAAGCCTGGACTGTAAAGATATCATACAGTAAATAAGTTTAAGCACTCAAAAAGTCAACCCCAAACTGAGAAAATGCTATTTCTTGCAGAGGCGAACACCTCGTTAATACAAGACATAAACCAAAGCAAAGCAGCACAGAGAGAGAAAACAAAGCTGGCTTTAATAGGATTTCCCCTTTCACAGCAAATTCTGCAAGCTTAAATATATTTTCCATAATAAAAATGGACAAAAGAATCTCTGTAACTTGTTCCTAAAGAAATATTTTATTGAAATGCCTTGCTGCATTTATCATCCTTATAGGATAAATGCATTTCATTGTAAAATCTTATATAAACCAACTCTGCTTTAACATAAGAAAAATGCTTTTTTGTTTGTTTTGCTCTTTCTAGAATGAAATACTGCTGTGAAATATGTCTTCAGGAAATATCCTGGGTTTCACAAAGCGGCATTTCCTGATGGCACAATGACTTACTGGAAAATTACAGGTCAGTTCTGGCAAACAGCTTCGGGATGTCTCAGCTGCCTTGTGCAGAGAAAGCCCCAAGGGCACACAGAGAAAACCCAGAGTACAAGTCAGGGCGCTGGGGACAAAATATTGCTATTAAAAGAGTAAGCCTTAAGAATGCAAAGGAAAAGCTGTCAGACTAAGAACTTCTATTTGAGAGAGACAGATGAAAAATTCAGCAGCCTTGTGTTTTATTTAAGGAGTTCAGCGCAGCAATCTGAGGACACGGAAACCTGACTGCTCTTCCTCCCTCCAGCAGCGCGTGCTGCCCATGGCTCAGCAGGACTCCCAGGAGGAGCTTGGGTGTATTTTTAAGTCATATAATTTGAGGTTTTCCTAACACTCTTATAAGTGGCAAATCTTTCCCCATACTCACAAGTCCCAGCTCTTACCTACCTAAAGATCCTTCCTGTGTGTTTCCTTCATTTTGAGCACCACAGCAAGGGATGAAAACGCGCGGCCTTTAAACTCCATCTGTTAATCATTTATGGTTTGCAAGTGTCCTGCAGCCACTGACTTCTCTGAAACATTATCTTTTTGAGACTACTTCCTTTTAAATGTATTTGTTAACATCAAGTGCCCCTTGGTGAGATCTTAGAGTGTTTTATAGAGAAATAATCCCCATATTTATTTTTTTTAGAAGCCACTTGATTAAAATGCTACAACATCATTTTTCATTTTTCTCATTTATTGTGCAACCAACTACTTCTGGATCCCTGCAAGGACCTAATCAATATCTCTTGGTTTCTATTCCCAGTCTCCATTACACTGGCACATGAACACACGCATGCAAACAGGTTTCACACCCCAAATCTTGAGGATGGGTGTTTCCCATTAGCAAAGCTTTCGCAAATTCCCCTAACATCTTTCCTAAGCCAACAGATCCATCAAACAGGGATAACATCCCTCAAGTGTTTTATGAATATACATGTATTTTCGTATTTAGGAAGACTAAAGGGGACAATATCCCATGTTGAAATCAACTTTGATGCAGCACATGTGTTTTCCACCATCAAAATCAGTTCATGAGCATCCCAGTTTCCTTCATGTGGATGCCAGCTTCTCCTCCCTCTTGGACTTTGCATTTTAACAAGCAGTGTTCTGCAGTCCATTCATGGCAGAGCATCAAGAGCCTGCGTTCTCTTGCTTGACTTTGTTCACAGAAGGAAAAAGGCTGGGCCACATGGGCCAATTTCTTTTGATAGGTTTTGTAGCATGCTGCAACACCTCATCAACACTCTTTGCCATGTAAGGAAGCAGTGATGTACATATCATAGGAGTTTCACTTCTGTTTAAAATTGTCTCTACTAACCTACTAACTGCAATAGTTTGTTGAACATCTTGGAAAAATCTCTGGGACAAACACTCCCTCATCAGAACTTCCTATTAAAATACTTGCAGCAATTTCATAAACCCTCCTTCTAGCAAGAGAGCAAATTTCTGAACCAATGCTGTAAATAAACACTTTCCCCAAAGACGAGGGCTTCAACTGTATCTAGCAGTTCCCTCAGAGCTCATAAAACCCAAATTTACTTATTAGTGGACTTGCACGTCCTCTAATCTTGTGAGCAGTCTCTGCTGTAAGAAATGTCATGTGACTTCCAACAGCATCCTTCCTCTCATCGAGCTTCAAAGTTTTTCAGCAGCTGAACACAGTTAAATCCGCCTCTCTGAAAATACAGCGACAGAAACCATGTCCTTCATTTGGGAGGAGGAGGGGTGGGAGCACTCAACAAGTCTGGGCATAAATATTCTCATCTTGTACCAGTGTAATGCCAGAGTTATTCAAGATTTCAAAAGCCAGTTTTCTTTTATCATCAGAAAGACTGATAAGGATTAAAAAAAATCACCTTGGTATGAGATTTCTTGAGATCACTTGCCAAAAATCATATACAATAATATACCTGCAGAACAATAGCAGAGTTTACAAATCTTTATTCACTGGCGTCATCCGATCTGGGACACAGCTGCACTGACATCACAGTTTATGCCTGACAAGATATCCAAATAAAGATCCTGTGAAGTCTTTCATACTTCATTTATTTGTAATTGCCCCATGACCACAGACTTGCATTAACCCAAACAAAAGTAAACTGAGCAGATCCTAGGAGAGAGCAGGGACAATCTGAGGAGGCTTTGAAAGGCTTCCAGAGCTGATGCAACATCAGAAGAATAAGATGGGCACTGCACAAGCCTCCCACTTGGTGATTAGTTTTAAGTGTTGATGGGACAGCCCAAGGACACTCCGGATTTAAGTCCAGCACTTGAAAGATTCAAGCGAGCAAAAGCTTGGAATATTTTGTATGAAAAGCAAACAAATGGTAGGACAATGAGATGATACAACAGAGGTGGCACACCTGCCAGATCTTTAATGAGATGGAACAACATTTTCCCAATATTTTACACAGCTCCTTATAATACTAATGGCTCTGAGAAGCCTAAGGAGTCGATCAAGGAGGGCTGCTCCAGGTTTGAGAACAGGTCCATGTAGCTCTGTACCTAATCACTAACAGGGACTCTTAGATATATCCAGGAAATTTTGGAAAACCAGAACTAGCATGCAGTGGTAGCTCAGTAACCTGCACTTTAGAGTTTACCTCGCCCAGAGGCCTCACTTCCTTTTTTTTTTTCCTTTTTTCCCCCCTTTTTTTTTCTTAAATTAGTACATGGAAACCACAGAGCTCAGTGAATTTCTGAAAACTTAGTTCTTTGGGTTAAGGAGTTTAACATAATTTACTGGAGTACTTATAAAGCTCCAAACAAGGGAAAAAGTAAAAGAAAAAAGACCCCTGGCTTCTGTAGATGCCAACAGTGGTGCTGTAAGAGCTGGACTTTGCTTAGAGGAACTAGGACAAGCACTCCAGGACATGCAGCCAATGGTGCTCCTCACATCAGCAGAATGCTGAAGCACACAGTAATCAGAGCTTTTTAAAGGAAAAAGGACTTAAAACATATCTGTGATTACTTTGCTAAATCCAAAGCGACACGGCCTCAAGCATAGCCTAGATTCCTACCCAGCACTATACAGGTCCAAATCCCAAGATGTTTCTGAGCCAGTATTGTTCCTATGCTCCTTGGCAGTTATACAGGTCTGCTGGCACACCTGAAAGTTACCTGCAAAAAAGCACAGGACAAAATTAAATTGGAGACACTTATGAAATATTGGTGCTATTAAGTTGTACACCCCAAATGCAGATTTTCCCTTTCTTGGACTTCCCACTGCCTGCAAATCAGTGTTTATGAAAGCAACCTGTAAGCCCTGTTGTGAAACACCACTACTGCCATTAATCAGGCTTCATTTTGAAGTGTAGGGCTTAGCACAGAAACTTACGTGTAGTGAAGGGTTTAGGGATTTTGAAAAGTAGCTGATGAACAGAATATTATGTTCTTTTAAAATAGCCATCACCCTGAGTCAAGCTGAAAGCATTTTTATCCTTACAAAACCAAATTGCTGGAGGTGCTCTGCAGTCTAGGAGGTTACTTTCTTGCACAGCTGCAGAAACACAGCTGATAGGTATGCTCTTGGTTCCTACAGGGGTAAAATAGGCATTACACCAAATCTCCTAAAAAAAGAACCATCAAAAGCAATATCATTTACATGCAGTGCACCTGTTGATCACCTATATGAAAAAGGCCCTGACAAGGATGACCTCATGCCTAGCTCATGAGTGAGGGAAAAAGACAGTGTATTGTTCTTAAAGCCCAAGAAGTAAGAGGAAGCAAACGCTATTTAAATAAAACTACAAAAAAGGATGCATTTCCAAGGCAGAACATATATTTTTCTGTGTTAAATGGGAGTATTTCAAGCACATTTACTTCAGATCAGCTTAAAATTACTTTTTTCGAGTGGAGACCTAATGTCCTATTGAGTTGTGTCATTGGCAGAGGTGAAGAGCACACACAAAGTGTTGGGAACAGTCCTGGTGCCAGAACTATATTTTATTAACACACCTTGTATAATAATAGTGCACATAATTAGGTTTGGCTTAGCAACTTATGGCTTATTAGAGTATTCTTATCTTCATAAATGTGAAAGAAAAATTTAGTGTCAGGACACGGAAAACGAGGTAATGACACTGGAAGGACATGTTCACTGCAGTAGGTACAAGTGTTTCTGTACATGAGGCAAATGGTCCAGCTCAGAGCCCCCCAGAATGG
Source organism: Daphoenositta chrysoptera (assembly GCA_013397915.1). Classification (NCBI taxonomy): domain Eukaryota; kingdom Metazoa; phylum Chordata; class Aves; order Passeriformes; genus Daphoenositta; species Daphoenositta chrysoptera. Next base: position 440,689 of record VZRO01003607.1, on the reverse strand, counting down.
CATCCATCACCCTCCTGAAGGAACGTGACGAAAAATCCAGCTCCATCACCATGACAACTCGTGCCACACCATTGCTATAGTAACTGGCTGAACATTATTAGTTTTTAACCATACACTCAATGGCCAGCGTGCAAATGAGGAGGAGCCACCAGGGCACTTAGCTCTGCCCTGCTGCTGCTCCCACCCCAACCTGTCTCTGCAGTGTAACCCAACCTCCTTCCGTGTTCCCCCAGCCCCACACTGTCAGCCAAGCTCCACACCACTGCCAGCTCTCCAAGCCCAAGTCTGTCTCATCATCGGAGCACTAATTTAATCTATTTTACTGTCGGATTCATGGTCTTTTTTCCCCCCTGAGTGATTTGTCAGGCTAAGATTAAATGCAAGTAGAAAATTTCATCTTCCCAATGATTCATTGAAAATCTGTTCTATTAATCCAGTGCACCACGGGGTGGCTTTGCATGCTGCATTTGCATCCTACGCACGCAGTCGCAATATCAGTTCAAAGGCACCGTCCTGTCCCCTGAAGAGCCAGGATTTCAACACTGCCATGGTGCAGGAATGCATTTCCTGTGCACCACCAAACCCCATGAGATCACCAGTCTGATACTCCAGCTCAGGCTGTGACGCTGCCCCCCAGCAGCACAGCTGTCATGTGCAGTGATGTAAAACAGCAGCAGAGAAACACACACCAATCCTCCTCAGATCACACCAAAGCCCAAAAGGTTGTGCCTAGATAATGTCTTACATCCAGCTACCTTACAACACAAAGAAGGAAAAATAAATACAATTATTACTGGGGTGTGACCCAGTCTGGGGGCAGAAGGTGAAGCACAAGCTTGGCTGTTACCACAGAAGGATGCAACAGGTTTGGAGGAGTTTGTCACTGCCCGGGGACACCATCCCCACCTGACCCCCAGGCACAGCAAGTCTGCACCCCCAGGTGCTGCAGGTGCTTCAATCATGCTGTAAGTGCCATGAAATTGGCTTGCTCTCCTCTTGGAGGGCAGGTGGGAGAAGAGAAGGCTGGCTTCTCCTTTGACCCTTGTGTCCCTTCCACTTCCCCTCCATTTCTCACCCTCCTCCTCTGCCTCCTGCAGGTTCTCCTTGGGGCTGGTGCAGGCTGTAGCCTTGGCAAAACTCCTCCACCTCCATGCCAAGGGCAGCAGTGGGGTGGCACAGGCACCTGCCCGCAGCCTTCATGCCCAACACAAACCCAGCAGCGTCTTGTGGGGCTTGTGAAAGGTGAAAGATGTCTCTGCCCATGGAAGGGGGTTGGAACTAGATGATCTTTAATCTCCCTCCCAACCCAAAACCCCAAACCATTCAGTGATGACCCAAAGCAGCCCAAGGACATTGGCCCCAGTGCATGAGCCACCCAGCCCCTGCACTGCCCCATCCCTGCCCCTCGGCCTCCCCTGCCCAGTGGTCTGGCCACACTTTGGCTGGTACAGAACAACCATTTATCAGATGTATATGGTGATACCAGACACATATACATGATTACACCACACACCATACACACACACAAATACATATTTACACACACTGCTATACTCTATATACTTATATACCGCAGTAGCTCTGCCCACATTAGACTATCAAAATCCTATTACTTTGCATTAGGCTTAAACCCTAGCTTGATGATCCCTATGAGGCCTGTAACAGATCATACTGCACTGCCTTGCTAAACAATATTTTTTTCATTTTCTCACTGTTTAGGAAGAAAAAAAAAAGGAAGAAAAAAACCACTCTATCTTTTAGAAGCTGGAATGCAAGTTTAAGTGAATGGGTAGTTTTCAAGAGAAAAAAAAATCATAAAAGCTCTTTTACAGCTTTTTTTGCAATCAATAAAAAAGTTTCTCACAGAGAAGATGAAACAACATCATTTTAGTATTCATATATACATTAAGGTATGAAACTAGATAGTCGGTATTGCTGTTTACAGATGAAACAGAACTACAAATCACTCTATGGGGAAAACAGCCAACAAGACTCAAACAAATCTGACTAGAGCTATAAAATCTATCCCATGTTTATAAATGTGTAGGAGGAGAGTATAAATTATTTTATTCTGGAAAGAGATGCCTAATTACTTTTTTCTTTGTGTAATAATACCACCCTCTAGTGGTACTTTTTCTGCTTTACTGAAGCAAAAATGTGGTTTAACATATCAATCATATATGCATTAAGAAATGGTATAAAACTCGCAAAGAGGAATCTGTTGACCTGCACTGACTTTCAAGCCAACACTCTGCAGTCTCTGAATCTCTACAGCTTTGGAAAAAGCTGGATCTGGCTCATTTCAAACATAACTTATAAAAATAACTTTTTAAGAAAAATGCTACCATGAGAAGTCTAAAATAATAAAGTCCCTTTAATGCACAGTTGCAGAATAATATTTCAGATGGATGAATTCCTCAGTGTTTGTTGAGTAAATTACACTCTGCAGTATGAGCCTTACAGTTTCAATGTATTATTATCTTAGCCCCCTGAAGATATTTTCCTTGACAGCTTTGAAGGTAGATACAGCAAGAACTTGTGACTGTTCCATCTGTTGACTTGCACTTCCTTCTTGGACACACTACAAATTCATCAATAAGGTGGTAGTGGGATTTTTTTACTGTTCTCTTATAATTTCAGAAAGAAACAACTAGAATGAGCCATTCCTAACTTAGCAGCCATTATTTTAACAAATCAGTCCTAAGCAGAGATAAGCCTGAGGCACCCGCAGCATATTTAGATATTGAGAGCCTTACGTTTTCAGGGATAAGGATCTGGGATATCATTTCAGTCTACAGGAATAGCAAGAAAAATTAAGTAGTGCCACGAATCCCACGAGGTTGGACCAAGATTTACACCCCTTTATTTTTATACTTGATAGAGAGTGAGTAACACACAACTTCAGAAATTTGCCTCCTGCTTTTCTCGCTGCAAGGTACAGTCAGCAGGTCAGCCAGCTTGAGGCAACTCCCACGCTGGGAAAACTCAGCATACAAAACTTTGAAGTCCTCCAAGCTAAGCCAGCCTGAGCACACAGTCTAACTTCATCGTGGAGATGGCTGATCAGCTACATCCAATTCTATTGAATTTACAGGCAAAATTGTAGATAAATTGCTTAGGAGGGTGGGGTGGGGACTTGATTAATTGCACTAATTCCCTGCTTCTGTAACGATAAACGAGGATCAGGGTTTTCCCAAAAAGTTATTATCCAATGACACTTGAAAGTAATTTGCTCTTGCTCTTTTCAGACAGGGATGCATGAAGAGAAAGGAAAGGTAGCTTTTATTTGGCCTACACATCTCGCTTTCAGCAGAGCTCCAAGCACTTTACTCAGAGATAAACTCCACACCTAGAATGGGACTTAATCCATCAACTTTTCAAAATAGTTTGGGCAGATTTGCATCATCGGATTAAAAACAGAAAGCTAAACCTGTTAATACTCCCAGTCTCTCACCCCACCCCGCTGACAAGTGCTGGCACCTCTCAGACTGAGGACAGGAGCCAGTTGCACTGCTGGAGGCAAAAGCAGCCTCAGCCCTCCCACAAGAAGTCTAATGCAGAGCCCTCACGTGAAAGGCATTGCATTATAAACCAAGTTTTCACTCTTTAAGTGTTGTCTTCCTAGAGTTTTACCTCTAGGTGATATGGAAGTCTCAGGCAGCCATAGGCAGTCCTTGGTGAAGCATCACTCCCAGTTCCTGAAGAACCAGACCCAACAACTGCTCTGGGAGAACATGTAGTTTCAGGCTGCAGCAGCCACCCCGATCCTGTTGAAAGCAGGGTGGCCCTTTGGCTACTCCTCACTGTTCACAGTGATGACTGTGAACCAGTTCTGGGCTGCCCCCACCCAGAAAGCAGATGAGTTTCTCCTCTTCAGACAATTTAACCTCTCCTCCCCCATTTGCCAAGAGAATCATCCAGGGCCAGGGAGAGGAAGTTTGTTCCTCACCTGAGAAAGCACAGGAGATACCTAGAAGCTCTGCTGAACATCTGTGTAACCACACAGAAGAGGGAGAGGTTGACTTGGATTCCCCTGGTCAAAGCCAACTTTGATCTTGGGAATGACATTTTACTAAGTAAATGTTTAAGAGACCATCGGGCTGTTCCATACTGTGGGAATTAATTTCCTCTGCTTGCATTCCCTGAGAGAACTAACTCCAAGAGAAAATCAGAGGCTGGGAATTTTCTTTAATAGGGACACCCCCAGCCTAACCTCAGCATCTCACACTGGCCCTCATTTTGCCAAGGATCACATCATCCTTCCCACAGGACACTTACAATTCTTGGTTCAAGGTTGTGCAACCCAGTACAAGACCCTGGTGACATTGGCTCTTTATGGCTCTGATCTGAGGAATTCAACTTGCACACACTAAAAAGCCTCTCAATATCTTTGCAGCAAATGATGCATACATGAGAGCCAAAAACTTAGTGCCACTAAATATTTTATCTTATCAGCAGTGAGCTGCACAAATAAAGTACAACATTTCCCTGCTCTGAAGCTTCAGATGTTACCATGTAGCATTGTAGCAGCATATCCCAGCCAGTAACAGGAGACCACAAAGCTTGTCTTAATCATCTACCCAAAACCAGCTGCTTTGCCAAGACTGCTGGTACCTAAAGATGGAACAACACCCTCCTAGAAAGAGTATAGTTATTTTAAAGTAGTCACATAAAACAAGCAGCTGCAACTACAGGTGGGGTCTAGCACAGCTTTCTCAGCACATAAAATTTATATAGATTCCTGTGAAATCAGGCCAGCAATGCAGAGAGGCCAAAGAAAATCTTCTGCTCATGGTCCATCTGCAATGCAGTCCTTCTGCATCTGTTTTCTCCCCGCCTGTCTTTCCCAAAGCTGCCATCTGCCCAAGTCCATCTTGTACTGACTTATCTCTCCTTCTCCTGCATTTTGCTCTTCTTGCTGCTGCCCTGTGCAGCTGGGGTACAGCCAGGTCCCAGCTGCAAGGTGGAGAACTCTCTTACCCTACCACAAACCCAGTGGCTGCAACACCAGGTTGAGAGTTAGGAGAGAACTGAATTCAAACAGACAAACTCCCCCAGAAAAGCTCCATAGCAATTACCAAAATAAGTCAGGCTGTGTGTTGAGTGCATGCATGCACAAGAGAGGGAAAGAAGCAGTTCCTGGAAAAAATGATTGAGTACTTAAAGCAATTTCATGGCAAAAACCTGTTACCTTTATCCTCCAAAGGAGACTTCATGTTTAAATCAGTCCTTTGCTAACATGAAATCAGAGTCCAGTTCCATCTTGCATTTGACTTATATATTATTTTTGCCAACCCTGCAAGGCATTATGCTATTGCTGTACTTTGTCAGCATTCTCATTTTCAGAGCCTCTTCTGCTTTTCCCAACAAGCAGCTCCCACCTTTGCACAATTGCAGTGCAAAGGCCATCCCTGCTGGGCCACTCAATAGCTGTTCCCATGGGCACAACACAGACCTACTGCTCTTGAGGCTCAGGCAGAGCCCAAGCAAATAAGCAGAGCTTGGCCTCTGCTGCATCCACCTGGGCAGGGCTGGTTTACATCTCTGGGAGTCTGAAAACAGGACTTCTGGACCAAACGGGGCAGAAACACCAAAGGTTTCAGCCAACTAAGTTAGCTGAGTGCCAGCACTTCTGGAAGCAACCACAGAACTCACCAGAAGCCCAGGACCAGCCATGCTCTGTGATGTCCTGCTTTCTGCAAGATGAGGGGTTGTAGGCACTGGGCCAAAAAACAGGACTTGAGGAATGAAGTATAGCACACTGCTGATTTTCTCAAACAAAGCTTGGTTATGAGAAGACTGGGATCCACTGCAGTCAAAGGCAGCAGAAGGCTGACCTGAAGCACGCACACAAAGAAGCCTCAGATAAATGATATCAAAGAACTACCACTAGAATGATCACAAATGTCTCAAAAGGCTCGTATAAGGAGACGAGTGGATCAGAGCAATGATTAACTGTGTGAGTACCATAAAATTACTTTCTGCTATAGTGCAAATATATTTTTTAAAAGTGGATTAGATAAACACTAGGTGTTAGCATTCAAACAGATACCAGGAGCTTCTGTTACTTTTAGATCATTAAAGCCTGAATATTATGTGCATTATGCATATGTTGCACTCCTTGCAGCACAATACAAAATATATTAGTTTCCATTCCCTGCACTGTCTTTATGCAAAGGGAGGAGAAATGGAAACATGTCTTATTCAAGAAAAAACCTGAATACCACATGCAAAAGAAAACACCTTACAAGACATAAATATAAAATATCTAAGACTTCTTAGAATGCATTTGCTGTCAAAAATCACACTGCAGGGAAAGGATACTAAATTTAATATTCTGCCAGTATACTCATGGATTTAAGCAAGTGATGAGGTACATGAAATTTGCTACAAGATAAGCTTCAACACTGCTATTCTAAGCAATCTGAATGGCACTGGGAGTATCAAATCTCAGTACCTGTTTTAGAAATGTTTAAATATGTCTGGAAGCAATGGCTTTCAGTATCCTATCATAAATATCTTTACGTCTTGCATTTAAAGCAGTCATTTATACATTACTTTCAAAGTACATGAGCACATTTAGTCTTGCTTAGCTGAATTGGTGTAGGGGAAAAGCTGGCAGATGGGGTATCACCCAGTTCATCAAAAGTCTATTTGTTTTCCAGTTCTTATAGTAAAGACACTGATCCATCTTTCCAGTACTGAAGTTAATAATGCGTATTTTTTTCCAGTTACTGAGTTTCTGGTCACCTTTACTTACTCCACAGATATGTTCCCCTCCTTGCTTAATTATGCAGGTTTTCATTTCTGGCGTAGCCAGTTTTACATCATAGATACAGAATCACAGAATGGTTGGGGCTGACAGGGATCTTAAAGAACATCTACTTTCGAGCCCCTGCCATGACTGGAGGCACATTCCACTAGACCAGGTTGCTCCAAGCCCCATCCAACCTAGCCAGGGATGGGGCAACCACAGCTTCTCTGGGCAGCCTGTTCCAGTGCCTCACCATGCTTGTAGCAAAGAATTTCTTCCACATATCTAATCTTTCAGTTTGAACCCAACAGTCTCCCCATTACCTCATTTGTAATTTAAAACATAAACTCCATAAAGCATCAAGTAAGAAACTGTGCCGTGAGTCTTCATGGATCTGACAAGTCTATAAATATTCATTCATCCCACACGCCCACACTCCCCACACTTGGTTTTTGGTACCAGCACACCTCAACTCTGCAACACTATTTCATTTTGATTGTATGTCAGCTCTCTTCAGCTTCACCTGTCTTCATCCAAGCCACTTCCTATGGCCTGAGTTTTCTGCTCCCTATGTTATATTAATTTAAGGCTGAGATCTTACAAGGAGAGTCACAGGGACAGGACTCTGAGACAGCCCCACAAGTTTCTCCAGCACCCAATTCTTTCTATCGTTTGCCTGCAAATCTCTCCCATTCCCTCCCTTCCCACACCACGAGGGTAATGGTTATGGCTCCCTTTGGTTCTTCATCAACTGAAATATTCAGAAATTCTTACCCACGAGTCACAAGGCTCCTGTGACTGCTTCCCCAAGACCCTCTGAAGAAAAAGCTGCAGCAAACCACCTCCTCTTGCACAGAAACATCACCCAGCATCCCTTCCCTTCCCTTCTGAAACACCATTTGCCAAGGACAATGACAGGAGTGTGATGTGAGCAACCAGGTCTGCTGAACAGTCATCTCTTTTTCCTCTTCCCCTAAAAACCACTGGGAACAGCCTTTAGCCATTTCAGCAACTGGTCAAAGCTGCTGATCTGCTCCAAAGGGCAGAAGATTTCCCTTCCACCTCTTCCAACTCCTCCCCTGCAACTCAGAAATGAACGTGTCTGTAACACCCCCAGTTTCTTCCTCCAGTTTTCTCTCCCCTTTCCCACACATACTATGACAGGGAAATACTGCACAGGCAGACAGATTTTGTACAACACTTTATTTACACTGCTGAAGACTGGGAATCAGTTCTGGCGACAGTTTCTTTTGTGTTACTCAGGCTAAGGAAGTAAAAATTACATGTTATTACAAGGTCACTGTCCCACAGAAGGAAGCACACCAACTCTCTGAATACTATCATTTGCAACTTTGTCCTGTTAAAACACAATTCAAGCTGCAAAGGGTAACACTCTTACAAAAAACAGGTGCCCTCCAGCTGCTGGTATATTTGCAACCGCTGTTATCTTCCAGTGGCAAAGAGCAGACTGAGCTTTTGCAAGTGGTGCGGCAGTCAGACCAAGACTTCAGGTGAAAGGCAGAAGCACAGATATTTGCATCAGACTAACACACAGAGCAAAGCATGGAAGGCTCCGTTAGTCACAGAGTGGAAAGTCAGAGCTTGTATTTCATTGCTTATATGATTGCAAAAAATCAGCGTTTGCAGAGAGGCAAGACAAGTTACCACAACCTTCTGTGGGAGAGAAAGGGAATCATTAAAAGATGTTCCCAAAGGTATCTTTCATACTTCAGTCTTAACAGAAACCAACATTTTGACTTGAACTCCCTTTTAAAGCAAACCTGATGTTGTACATGACACAGTGTCAACTAATGACCTTACTTTACTACACTTACATACATCAGTTCTCCTGAACCCCCGTGAAAGTGCGTGCACAACTGCATAGCTAACAGTCAGAAGAACCTGCAATGTAAGGCTAGAGGTACAGCCAAATCGACTCCCTTATTGTATTTGGAAACCCCGATTTCCAAATTAAAGCACTTTCAGGGTAACTAGAAAACATACTTTCTCCAACCCTGCAGCCTAAAAGTGGTGAAAGAATGAGGTAAACATACTGCATAGACTATATATTTAAATCCAAATCCCCAAAGTGTTTTGGCTTAATTATGAAATTACTTAAAACTGAACAGAGAGAAAAAATAGTTATAGAAACCTGAAAGCAAACCTAGGTTGACACTGACAGCAAATTAGACAATAAATCATTTAGAAGGGGCATTTCCTACTACTTTTTTTTCTTCTTTTTTAAGTTAGCCAGACAAAAGCACAAATTGAAAAGAACCTTGGTGCTTTTTCCATGGAACTGCTCCTTCTAGAACACCTGCTCAAATTCAGCTTGTCTGCTTCAGTTAGTCTGAGCCAAGACTGGGCCCACACTGTCACAGCACTCCAGTGAATACCAGCCTTTCAGGCCACGCTGCAGCTTTTCTTGCCCCAGCCCAAGTCCTGGAGCAATGACCAAGCTTTACGACACAGGGCCTTTAGAACAGATACCAGTGCTTAACAGAGTGTCAGAGGCCTCAGTTAGCATTTGAAACATTTGTAAACTAAATTATAATTAACAATAGTGACTTTTCTGATTCTCATATTTTTATTTAAAATGTGTCTTTGCAGGTTCACTTTTTTAAATGTTCCCTTGCATCAGTGTTTAGTTCCCAGAAATCATTCCTGTCAGGCAATGCAGTTTTCTGAAAAGATAGTATCTTCCATCCTCACCACATTTTCAATAAACTCTGTAGAAGACAGTCAATGATCAGACTAAGATAAAGTGCATATATTCCTTTCTGATACAGGCAACAAAATTGTGGACTGAAAAAATAAATCATACTGAAAATTGAAAACCACACCAAGAAAGCCCCACAGCGGCCCTTCAGCCCCCCACAGTTAAGTTGCCCCACTGCGTACTGCCCAAAAATACTTTTCTTCAAGTGTCTGTTAGCTTAAAAAAAAAAAAGGAACTTATAACATTTAAAAAAATGGTTCCTTTTAATTAGACTCTGAGAATCACAAATTTATGTAACTTTGAAAGCTACAGCTCCCTCAAGGCTGGCACACTGCCTTGACGACTTGTAAGTAGTTTGTATTTCACCCTTTGGATCCAGGTTTCAAGCTTGCAAAAGCTTTGGAGTTCTTAAGGGAATGTGAAATTTCATTGAGAAAAGAAATAAAATGATAGTCCCTTTCTGACTTCTTGGACTCAAAAATAACTACAATGGTAAAGTGAGGTTCAGGGCGAGTCAGAAAGTAGGTGCTTTGGACTTTGTCATCGTAGAAGTGAACAACCTTCTCCAAACTGTTGAGGTCCGAGGTTCTGTCAGTCATAATCATGATCACATTGGGCCAGTGCATAACAGGCCTGTCACTGGGCAGAGATACCACTGCAGGATACTGATCCACTCCCTTGGGGGCTTCCCTGTACGAATGGGGGTGATGATAACCATGTCCCTGAAAACTCTCTGATCCACGATTGTCAAAAATTAAGGAAACATTGACAGCATCATACTTCCGGATGAAGCTGGAAATTTTCCCAAAGTAATCAGGATTTGTTTTAGCAGTCAAAGTTTTCATTTCAGATGCTGTTGTCTGTCGACTTAGGGCCTCGTGAAAGTAAAAGCTGAACTTGGCGAGGAGAATGTTTTTGAGCTTCATCAGCCAGAGGAAGAGGTGTGGAGGTTGCACAGCCTTCTGAGACTGCCCTCCGAACAGGTGCTTCTTGGTCTCCCGCTGTTTCTCAAAAATTTGGCCCCAAGTCTGTAGCTTTGTGTGAGCACTGTGCAAGTTGACCAGGGATGGAAGGAACTTCCACTCTGAGATCTGAGCCTGAGCCTTTAAGAGGTGTGCAAGCACATCTACCTCCAGCTGGAAACTGCTTTCAAGAGGACTGAGGATTGGATGATGAAATCTAGAAAACATAACATTAGTCAGGACATGAGAACTGCTGTACACAATGGTGAAATCAGATAGTATTTGCCAGTTAACAGACAAAATATCAAACATCAAAGCAGAGTAAAGTGTAAACAAACAATAATATTCTTAATTTAAAGAACAGTTCTTTTTACATAATTAGGGTAAATATTTTCATGAACAAACAGCGCTTCATGTCTTACAAAAAAAACCACCTGTCAGACATTTCTCTATCAAAGTAAGGGAGTTGTATTTCATCAGTTCAAGAACAATCACTGTTTATCTTAATCCATGAACTACTATAACACCACTTATTTTTAAATTCAGGTGATCTTGTTCCAATTTAAAATCTCTTCTGGCAGTAATATATGTCTTGATGGTTCTGGAAGAGCAGTAAGACATTAAGTTAAATCAAAGGAATTATGTTATAAATCTGTTGTTCCCATAGGGAAGCTATAAGGAAGTCAAGCTGAGCTTGGTTTTGCTTTTTTTTTTTTTACTAAGTCACAATAAAATTGCCAAGAAAAAATAGTCATTGGAACCATAATTAACTCTTTCTCTTCTCACTTTTTCTTCCAAACATTTAGAAAAAATAATACAGATGCAGTCTACCTCTTTTCCCATGATACTCAAATTATTTGCAAATTTATAACATCATCAGTAATAACATGCTTTACTGAAACCGTGAAAAACTGTAATGTAAAATTTGTAACTTTAGAAAAAACGAGCCTTCAGCAAATACAGAAGTGGCCTTTTTAGTAACGTGTTCCCTCACTGGCATTTAGGACTCTTTAAGAGGTCTCTAATAAAGAACAATGAAAAGTTCAAAGACAAGACTTGATGATGTTTCTATTAAAGTAAAGACAGATTCATCCTCTCACTTCAGAAAAATATCTTGGGTCTTGTTATTGGTTTAAAACAATAAAGTTCATACAGAATTTTTCCAACTTTTAACAGCTCATTTTCAGACAAAACTAAAGCAATGTCATTGTTCCCGTCAGCTTCCAGGACACAACAGATAAAGCCTGTTTTGGAAATAGTTGGTTCAAAACCAAAACAACTTCATTTTGTTGTGGACCAGAAGAGAGAACAAAAATTTCAGGCTTGTCATCCCCTCTCCCTTCACTACTTTTTCCTAACTTTCCCTCAAGTTCTTGTCAAAACATTAACTCTTTGGCTTGTGAAAAATGTCTGTCAATTTTATCACTATCTGCAACCATCTCTTTTTTTTGGAAGTCACAATTTGTATCTTGCAAGGATTTGTTATTAAGATGCAAGTCCAAATTGGGCTGAGAAGTCCAGGGCATATTTACATTTCTTTGAACAAACAAGAGTCAACTAAAAATAATTTCTAACAGCCAACATTAAATATTTCCAATGGTTTTGGTATTCACCAGAAAAGCAGTTTTGCTGCTGTGTATTTTAAGAGGGTACAAAAAGCATTATGCAACATTTTTTTGTTGCAGACAGCCCCATCAAACGACACACAGCACAGTGGTTTAAACACATTTGCAGTCAGACCAAGAAAATTTTCTTCCATCTTAAAAGCAATTTAAAAATCCTTACTAAGGCAGCACTGCCAAAGTCTCCTAGATTAACATTCTGATGTACAGCTTCCCACTTCTACTTTGCTTCATGGCTTTCTTAATGTTTCAGTGTCCAGCAGAATTTGCTAAACTGTTTTAATCCAAAAATACACACCTTAGCCATAGCTGAGAAGCTTGATATGGTTGCAGAGTAAACGGACAAGTTATGTACTAAGTATATCTATATAGAGTAAGTATATCTATATTGAGTTTTATAACATAGAAGCATCCAACTGAGCTCAGTATCATGTAAAACATAAAAGTTTTAACAATATTTCATAAGCCAGAGTGTTAAAACTTAAAAACACATTAGAAGATTGATTTTTCCCTCCTAACCATTCTTGAAAGCAGAGAGATGGTAGTTTTGTTTTGCAGACTGTAAAGAAGCCACATATTCTTTTTATTTCCTTCCACAGATCACACATTCATGCACATATTATACAATGCTGACTAGATAAAAAACATTAAACACATAAAAATAATGCTGTCAAAATAGGTGTTATAGTTACTTATTCATTTTATACTACGCATTTAAAGGATCCTGCTTCTGATGCTGCTGTAATTATTTAAGATCCCACCCAAACCAACAGTTAAAAATTTCAGGAAAAGTTACTTCTCCAGATGTATTCTAATGAAAAATTGAAAGGAAAATGTCTAGTTCTGGCCGTGTACAAGTCAGCAATAAGTAGTAATAACAGTAACAAAATAGCTTTAAACTGTTCAAGAATTAATGACATTTCCGATACAAACAATACGTCTTGTTAACAGTCAATTCTGCTGGTCCTTTACCAGCAAGCAGGTATTTCCTCTACATTGTATGACCAGCTATTTTCACACATAAAGGAAAGAAACCAAGGCCAGAACCTATCAAAAAACACACATCTTAGCACAGCTGGCTGAAATAATGGCACACATCCTCAACTACAAGTGAGGAATATACTGACAGAGGGAAGAGGCTGTGTAAGGATGAGTTTATTTGATCTTTCACCTCTAAAGCAGAAATGCCTTGCCACCAGTACATATCAACATAACACACCCCAGAAACTGATCTGAGATATGAAGAAACTAAAAGGAAGGACTGAAGGACTATATCACTATACCCACTTTTTCAGAAATATTCTGTAGGTCACTGGGGAGGAGCACACTGCAGGTACTGAATTACCTCTGACAGCATCTTAGATTGTCTCCATCCTAAAGATTGCTTGTTAACCCAAAGCATGATCATCAATATTTTCCAGGGAGACATTATTTGTTTTTTTAAAGATGTTATAATATATGTAGTTATATAATACATATTATATAAATATATTATATAACATATAATGCCTTAGAAGTACAAATGTATCAGTGAAATTTATTTAAATATCATTGTAAAACATTTTGTATGCATGTATAGTCTCCAGTCAGTTCATCAAAGTATGAATTTCGGTTTTCAGATTTTTAACACTGCTGTTGATTCAGCACATGCTCAGAACACATGGCAGTGGTTAGTGTACAACAGAAATCAACTTCTCAAAAAAAAACCCAAACAAAAAATGCCAACAATAAAAACACCCAAACCCCTAAACTTACTTCCCTTTACTCCTTAATGTTTATCACACCAAGGAAAATATAAGTTTCAGGTTTTTACTGGACTAACAGCCCTGATATTTTAAGTGGTCACAAGCCAAGAATTGCAAAACATCACTAGTAAGATCATATAGACTAATTTTGATTTTCAAGCTGCAAAATTATGTAGCAATTTGCCAAAGTTATCCCTAAAAAAATAAGGGAATCAGCTGCAGTGCTTCAATTTGGAATATGAAAAAGCAGCACTGAATTATTTTGATTTTGCCTAAGTGAACACTTTAAAAATCATAACTGAAAAAAGTAAGACCTATGAATATTCTCCCCAAAAGTCTTCTTAGACACTATTTCACTAACAAAGATTTTACAAAATCAACCACATCTGACAGTTAACTTCCTAAAATGGCTACCTTTTTTAGTTTAAAATGAAGAGGTAGAATTTGAGTGTGTTGACAAGCATTCAAAAATTCTCTTTTAAACTTCCATCACTTCCAAGGTATATAAGTTAGATGTGAAATACCCATCCTACTCTCATTTAGAAACATCCCGGGATTTTTGTAACAGGAACTATTAAATCTTAACTTCAACAAACCATATTGGCAGGGACCAAAGGCTCAGAGGTGCTCCTCCTACTGGCTCCAAGACCTCTCGAGAGAAGTGGTAACAGAGCACCATAAAGCCCTGCCAGGCAGGCCAGATAGTTGTGGTATAGCTTTTAGCTCTAAGCAGACATATATTCTAGCCTAAAAAGTAAAATTGTCACACAAGTATTTGCTTTATTTATGTCACTTTTACTGAAGTCCACATGAAATTAAGGCTTGTTTCTGCTCCCCTGCCAAAGAAAAAGTACAAGAAGCCTTGCATCTTAAAAAAGGAAAATCACTCTTCCTTTCTCCTGAAAATGAACATGCTGAGCATTAAGGCATAGGGAGGAAGGCTCCTAGTACACCATGAGCAGACTCCCTTTGTTGTTTTTCTTCTTTTGAAGAAACTTCATGCATCTGATGCTGCTGGCCAACACAGACTTTACACATGAATTCATGAAGGGACTGTGCTGTTCAGCAGTCAAAGGACAGCAAAGTCTTTAGGTTTGCTTTGAACTTCAACATCAGGTATTACAGATCATGTGTCTGAGTACATACTGCCAGCAAAGAAGCACTGACCTTGAACTGTATTTCTTTAAGATGGATTCCAAAATGTTTACCAGTTCCTCAGAGTTAATGAACTTTTGGGTGCTGAGCGTGTACATTTTTTCATAGAAGTCAGCAATTTCCATCCGAGCCTGAACAAAAAAACAGAGCTGTTCAGACAGGTGAGAAAGCAGCTCTTCCAAGTGAGGAGCTGTTCCTCCTAGAGCATTGTGACCCGTCGCCACCACCTTCTTCAGCTCATTATGCAGAGATGTGTAGATGGTTCGGATGGAGTCCTTTCGGCTGAAGAATGACTGACCACCTGTTCAGATAAATATGGAGGTATTACCAAAATCCAGGGACAGCACAGATAGACAGCAATACTGGACAATTCTTGTACTTGTCATTATATATCTAGTTGTTTGTAAATATTGTTTAATTACAGTACTTCTTTGAACAAAGAAACAAAATTCAGTGTTATATTCTGCAAGTAACTGAATTACAGAGCATATGCTCAGAAGACCTTTATGTAATTTCATGCAAGCTACACTTGTCCCACTTCATGTCTCAGCAGCCAACTGCTGCAAACAAGTCCTTCACAGCTGCCTCAGTTATGGCACGACTTTAAAGAAACCCAGGGTTCAGTTAAATTTGCCACTACGATACATGACCTGGAAATACTGTTATCTATGGAAGTCAGAAGAATTAAGTCATTATGACTTGACTGATCAAATTTTAATAGCCTCCACTCCTATTAATAACTCTAGATCTTTTCCAGAGAATTCCCTTAACAATCCCTCTTCAATCGTGAAGCACTCAAATTCACGAAGCAACCTTTAAATGGGAACCGTGTAACATCTGTGCATACAAATGAAATGTTTCTAGTCCCTGTACAATCTCAATATAAACCAGAATTCAAAGGGAAAACAACCACACTTTATCCCAGTGAGACCACAGTGCAGATTAATCCATAACTAAAACTTGAAGGGCGGGAGGGAGAACAAGAAGTCATCTGTGCTCCTTTCTACCTGCTCAACACTAGGAGGAATTNCCATAACTAAAACTTGAAGGGCGGTAGGGAGAACAAGAAGTCACCTGCTCAACACTATGAGGAATTTAAAAAAGAAAAGAAGACAGGAGTAAAGGGTCAAAGTAAAAGCTATTTACTGTGACATTACGGAAAGACTGTACACATGTACTAGCCTTTTTTGATAGTTTCTATTTACAGAAGACCCAATGTGCCATTCTGGCACTCAGCAGCTGCAGAAGAGCAAAGACCACAGGGATTGAGTCTGAATTAAAGATTCCAAATTTAGGTTCCACTTTGAAACCACTTGTAAGTTTTGTAATGGTGGATAGCTCTTTCCACATTCCTTTTACACATACAATGTTCAAAGGTGACCACTGACATTTGAGGTAGAAAGGTAGAGAACTGGCTATCATAGTGAAACAGCTCCCATTGTAAGACATGAGTAGCCCCCCAGACACAGGCAGGAGGAAGAATTATCCATTGCAGTTGTTCATAAAGTAAATAAATAAACAAAACTTTCCCCCTTCTGTTTTCACCTTTATCCTTTCTGCAAGCACCAAATTCACGCTTTAAAGTCAGCCTTTTAGACAGAGTTTTGGTTGTAAAGATCTTTTTATAAATAGTTCCAAAACCACTTAAATAACAAAGCCGTATTTTCTTGATGATTTAATGAACTATGCATCAGACTCATATCCTTTGATCCATTTTCCATGCCCATCTGCAGTTCAAAAAGAAAATAAGCAGCTTTGCCCAAAGGGTAACGTCATGAAAGCTTGTCCTGTGCCAGTTTGGGATTTTTCTATTCACGTACTGACAAAACACGAAGCAGCTGAGATCGTGGCCAAAGCTCCCTGAGATCCTGCAGTATCTGCATGGTAACAACTTCTACGACGCTATCTCCAGGCCCGAGTACTTACACATATACATCTCTAATAGAAGGTGAAAAAGCTTTAAGGCTTTGGTCACCCCAGTAAGCTCATCTTTGCCTATACCTAAGCCAGAGCACCTCAACACAGAAACACCTCTGGTTGAACCCGGGGAAGGGCGGGTCGGTGCCCTGCATCGACTGGCACAACAGCCAGTGTGCCCCCTGCACGGCCCCCGTCCTCTCGTTCACTCTTTAAGGGCAGCACAAACGGCAGGGCCGATTTCTCAGCGGGCCCGCGGACACTCCCTGACCCAGCA